>LR749497.1:5033990-5169741 GCA_902729485.2 Mus minutoides
CAAGGGGCCCTTGATCACTAATTGAGAAAATGCCTCACAGCTAGATCTCATGGAGGCATTTCCTCAACTGAAGCTCCTTTCTCTGTGATAACCCAGCTGTGTCAAGTTGACACAAAAACTAGCCAGTACAGTGTGTGCATGCATATGCATGTGTGTATGTAAATACATAATACAGATACTCAGTCTGAATATTGTTATTGGTATGTATGTTTTCAGGGATGACCATTTGGTATTGGAGAACCAATTGGTGTGTTCTTCCCTGGGGAAGACTGTCTCCCCACCCTTTCAGCATTCCACAATTTGTTGTGAATTTTCTTAACTACAGATTAATGTGGGAGCTCACAGTGACTGGTGTTACCTCTGGGTTGGTGGCCCTGGGAACTGTAAGAAAACAGGCTGAGCAAGCCACAAGGATTAAACCAGTAAGCAGCACTCCTCTGTGATATTTGCATCAGTACCTGCCTTCGGGTTCCTGTCTTGCTTTAGTTCCTGTCCTGACTTCCTTCAGTGACAGCCTATTACCTGGAAATATAAGAGAAATAAACTCTTTCTACCCCTACTTTTGTTCATGATGTTTACCACAACAATAGAAATCCTAAGTCCAGATTTTGTGTCCCTCCCCCATATACACAAATGCGTTACTTCACACCAAAATAAATTTGTTTTCCAAATAGGATAAATATTTATGGAAACATTTTTGCTATTGAGAATACTTGGGTGTACTCATTTTATTTAGTTTCTAAACCAGCTACAAAGTTGGTTTTGATTACTTTTCTCCAACAATGTAAAAGCTGGTTGATGTCTAAAAATGAGGAGATAAATATTAGAACTAGAAAGAGTTTGTACCATGTATCTCGGTTTCCCAAAGCAAAGAAGAGATTCATTCAAAATCAGCTTTTTTCCTGCATGGGGAATGAGGCGAGTGTGGCTCTTCAGGAAGAGTGAGAGAACCGGTCATCCCACCCCAGAGCTCCTTTTCCTCCTATATAAAATGCATATTAAAATTACTGCTATGTCTTCCACGAAGTTTTTATTATAATGAGATGCAAGTGGGAAAATAGGTGATAAAACCACCTGAAAACGTGTCAGCTAGAGGCAGCTCTCAGGAGGTGGAGCCTGGAGTGCACGCTGAGACCTTGGGCACAGCGCATGCTCTCCCCACCCAGTGCCACGCAGGCCCTTAAGTCACATGATCTAGCTTTGTGCTCACAGCGACCCTGAGGTGAGGAAGGCAAAGACCCAGTTACTGAGTAGTTTGTCCCAAAGTCATATGAGGTGGTGACAGTGTGGGATTCAAGCCTGCATTTCCTGTCACCAGACCCCACACCACGATTATGTTGTGTGATTTATGAATATGCTAATAATGTATTGCCTTTCCGGTTGGAATGCAAAATACAACTTTTCAGCTCTACAGACAGACAGAAGACACTCCATTGGGCGAGACTGGAAAGTAGGAAAATGGAAAAGGAGAATCTCAAGGCTCCCTCTCTTTCTTCTCGGGCACCCTGGCCTGCTCACCTATCCCAAACCTGCGGGACTTAGTCATTTCGTGGGAGCGAGGAGGACCCTTTGTCTGTAATAAAGGAAGGGTGGGAGAGAAAGAAAGGAGTCCATGCGTTTGCGAGGTTTTGTCACGGTCTCACTTTACTTTGGTAAAATGCTCAGTTTTATACATACAGCAAAAGAGAGGGCATGGGGGAGGGGTCAGGGACGGAGAACAAGACTCCAGGAACGAGGGACATCTGGGCAGGGGAGGATGGCAGCCTTGGAATGTTTGGTGATACATCTCAGGATGCTCGGCACCATTTTTATTGCTCTGAATATTTGTCTAAGATAAGGCTCTGTTGGTCTTGGGGTCAGCCTAGTGTGCAGGAGGAGGCAATTTGGCTTTTAGCAAGATGTTAGCTGGTCTTTATGGTAGGAATCACTGAAGGCCTGGCTTCCCACACTCACCAGCTCAGGGATAGTGGGAAACCATGAGAGGTTCATTGAATGCTTTTTTTTTTTTTTGTCTTACTGCTTGTAGAGCTTTGGAAATACCTGTGACAGATCACACCTACGAAGACTGCAGGCTGATGATCTCAGCAGGACAGCTCACATTGCCTATGGAGGCTGGGCTGGTAGAATTTTCAAAGATTAGCCGGAAACTGAAGTAAGTGTATTTTAAAATCAATAAACCCCCATAAATGTGCAGAGAGTGAGAAATCCCATCTCTGCTTTCTCTTACTTTATTATTGCTCAGTTCTAGTTCTACACAGTGCTTAGCAGGAAAGCCAGAATGATGAATTTATCATCTATTTTTAAAATCTATTTTTGTTTTATCATGAATAATTGACACAGCGGTGTCTGTATGAGCTGCTCACAGTAACAAGCAAGAGTTATCTATATGTATGTACATATAGATTACTCTGCCACTCAGAAGTGCCCCAGAGCAGCTGGTGAGGGCAGACCTGCTTATAAGAGGGTCTGTACAGCGGATGACCCTGGCATGCCCTGCTGAGAACGTCACATGAGGAAAACTGACCCAGACAACTCTATCGCTTAAAGTACCTGCCCTATACCTGCCTTTTAAAAAGGTGTGTGTTTGTGTATGAGTGTGTGTGTGTGTGCACATGCTTGCATATGCATTTATGCCACAATCCATGTGTAGAGCTCAGAAGACAACTTACAAACTCAGCTGTCTCTTTCCACCGTGATTTCCAGGACAGAGATAATTTCAGGTCAGCACACTTGATGGCAAACACCTTTTCCTGATGAGTCATGTTGGCAACAGCCTTCCTGCCTTCACATACGGTGGTTGTTGTTGTTGTTTGTTGTTGTTGTAGCGAGAACTTCCCCTCGTTCATTTGTGATCTAACTTGAGTCATTTGGTATAAGCAATTTGGCTGTTCAGTGTAAGAGGTGTGACCCTTGGATTCAGAGTTAATTCCTTTCTTGTTTTTTGTTTTTGTTGTTGTTGTTGTTGTTGTTTTGCTTTTTTTTTTTTCTTTTCCAGACAGGGTTTCTCTGTGTAGCCTTGGCAGTCCTGGAACTCACTCTGTAGACCAGGCTGGCCTCGAACTCAGAAATCCACCTGCCTCTGCCTCCCGAGTGCTGGGATCAAAGGCGTGCGCCACCACGCCTGGCAGTTAATTCCTTTCTTATCCTTTCTAGGAATTTACAGAATTTATTGACCCCAGTGTCTTACTAGTCTCACTTTTGTTAGCTGATATCAGAGAGATAGTTTAGTGAGTCACCCTATTGCACCATTTGTGAACTATGAATTATCAGCCTGAAAGCTTTTTGAAAGAAATACTTATAATTTCTTTCATAACAACTCAATAAGTGATGGTTGACTTTCCAGATAATGTCAGGTTAAAATTCATGGATCACTTCCTGTCTCCCACTCTGCTCTTAGTGACCTTTTTTTTTCCTCTCAACTTGTTTGTTTGGGTTTTTTGTCACTCTACAGACACACTTTTAAAAGTTAAATGCTTGCATACCTGTTGATAATTCCTCTCAATGCTTTTTCACTTCTATTTTAAATTTAATGTAAAATATTTTACCTTCCACAAATTGATAAAAATAACACTCATTAACGGTCCGTGTGACCTAGAACTAATACTGTGCACTTACAACTCTTTATCTAGACTAGACTGGGATGGCATCCGGAAGCACTTGGATGAATATGCGTCTATTGCTAGCTCTTCCAAAGGAGGCAGAATTGGCATCGAGGAGTTTGCGGAATACTTGAAGCTACCCATTTCAGATGTCCTGAGACAGCTTTTTGCACTCTTTGACAGGGTACGGTAAGCTTTATCTTTAACATTTTATTCGACCAGTCCCTACAGAGTGCAAGGCAGATACTGAAAAACTTAGCTGGTCAGTGTGAGAAGAATTGATGGAGTTTAATGTATTGAATAGATCTTCCCCTTAGTAGGAATAATAAATACAGTTGTAAATATATGTAGTGTAACATCAAGTAGTTCGAATTAATTTAGGTATCTGTTCAGCAGTAAAAGCTGACTGTGTAGTCACAGCTGCAGTGTAGCATTAGGCATGTTTATTTAATTGGGAAGACCTTTTAAAAGTATGCAGAATTTGTACGTTGGTGACCTGAATGGGACTGTACTGTCATGAACATTTCTGGACTGCCCCCAAAACGCACAAAGAGCAAATGGATTTTGTTTTAATATGAAACTGCCTGAGAGCATTCGAATGAACTCTCCACCGTCCTAAAATGTAAGTGTGGGCGTACATTTAACTGGCTCATCGGTCAAGTTTCTTCAGGACAAAAAGAAATTAAGATTTCCAATTTTCCTTAAAATTTTATTTTAGTAGATGAAGTATTAATATGGACTCTTTTGCCAATGGTTCTGAGTTAGCATGTGTGTAGAAGCCTGTAGCATTTAAGACAAACTAGACTTAAAATAGATAGTCTAAACATATACAAATACAATAATTCTCTTGTAGCCATTCATTTGTAGTTAAGCCTGCCTCCACTTTTAATCCCTTTTAATCATTAATCTGTGGTCCATCCCAGTCATTATATGTATTTAAGATGCCATATAAATGGATTTGTATAGAATTAAAGTCCTAATTCAGCCATTGTGTTGACTGTATCAAGTTGTTCCCGCTATTTCTCAATTGAGGAGGATTTGCTGTGTGTCCCATTGGGGTGGTTTAAACATGGCCTCCTTGTGCTGACTCTCCAAATCCACACAAGTGGTTTCAGGTGAAGTTTTTCTACTCGACCTACTGACAGGAAGGGCTATGGCAGCATCGAGATCCAAACAAGGAAAGGAGATGAGGAAACAGGAAGGAGGTGAAACTGGGACAAATGGGGGCCATTGCAGCAGCACATCTTTAACATGCTCAGGATCTCCTCCTCAGCATTAAGTAGTATTTGTAGAGCGTGCCCTGTGTTTCAGGTGTCAAACGACCATAGCTGGCAGTTTCAGTAATGTTCCAGCTTCTTCTTGGTGACGCCTGCCAACAGTGGCGTTTCTATGTCACATTTAAATACAGGAGGATTCAGGAGCGAGGAAGGGAGCTAACAGCAGGGATTATAGTAATCACCAGTCAGACAGATTGAGTCACCCTGACTGAGAGAAGGCAGTTGGCTCTAGGCATAGTGATGCCAGTGAGAACTGGAGCCCATTTTACCAACCACCTTTCTCCATGGACTGTTTCAATAGGTTTTGCATTTATTTATTTATTTATTTATTTTTTCTGTTTTAGAAGAATTGGCATTGGTTTCATTCTGTGGTGTGGAATACACAGTGCCACTAATGCAAACATGATATCTTCCTCCTTGGTTCTTTAAGCAGCATATGTATGTGATTTGACCCTGTCTGTTCATGGATTCTGCCTGTGGGCTTGTGTTGTTTACCCTGACTGAGCAGGGTAATGCTATAGTTTCCTGGTTAGCCTTCCTGCCTCTGCTGTGTGAAACCTTCCCACCCTCCTCCTTGCAGGCTCCCTTGGTGCTGCAGGGACTGACTTCTGATCTGCTCTTCTTGATTTGTGGTCTTGCTTTTAGACAATAAAGTTAATTATACATAAAAACCCATTAGGATATGAGTTATTTTTGGAAATCTATTTGTAAAACAGTGAAATGTCCATGACACAATTTAGAAAAAAAAAAAAAAAAAAACTAATTCAAGATGTCAGTTTGCATAGGATGATCTCAATTCTATATTAAAAATGAAAAGAAAATTATGGCAGGTCCCATAATTGGAGCCACATATGGATTGAAATGGACATGATGAAACGTCCACGTAGTGATGGGCTGCATAACTTCAGGCTCATGCACAGCGATGCTATGAGAAGAGGACTTTTAAGTTTCTATTCCCTAAAAAAAAAAAAAAAAAATGGAGAAGAGTTTTCCTATACAGAAGCCTTGAAGGAAGAGACAGAGACATGAAAGGCTGGGCCAGGGTGCATCTGGTAGATGGAGCATGTGTACAGAGGGAGCTACAGACTAAATCAGGAATAGCACAGGGGCAGCTGTCACGATCCCGGAGCTGGGGAAGGAATTCATAGAAACACATTTTACTCATCTTTCCAGCTATAGTTTCTGCCCTGTACTTGGCCTTCCATATAGACGAGGAGCCGGTCTTTTGCCTGCCACATACTGGAAAAAAAAATAGTGCAGAGAATTAATGACAAATGTACCAAATAGCTTCTGTCTGTCCATCTGTCTGTCTGTCTGTCTGTCTGCCCTCCCCCATCTGTCTCCACCCTACTCCTGTGTTTTTCATGCAGTTGGCATGTCTATACCTGTGAAGATTTTCTTTGTGAAGCACTGAGTTATGTGATTGCCGCCACGCCTTGCTCACACACTCTCATGCACATGTCAGGCCTGTTTCCTCGGTCTCGTGAGAGGATTGAGCTGGGACTGTTTGGTAGAACAAGGAGATGGAGCAACTTCAGGTCGATGGCTCTCAGGAGCTCCTGGAGTGATTTCAGTGCTTAGTGGGGGATGGGTGTTCCTATTGATCTTATCGGGGCTGTGCATTCTTGTGTGAAAACGCTCACAACTCTTTTCTATGGTTACTTTCCCTCTTTTCCTTTCTCCAGGTCCCCTAAGCCCCATTCATTTGTTAGGATTTGAGAGATGGAGAAACCTGACTCTATGGCTTTACTCTTTCCTCCCAGCCACATTCTTAGCTAGTCTACCAAAGCTGCATAATTATTTCTACCAATTTGTCCTAAAAATGCTATTACTTGGGTTGTTCAATTCAAATACTCAGAAATTTGATTACAGACAACATAAAGGTTCCAAGTGTGACAAGCCATTGTTTTCTAGTTTGGAGTAATTTCCTTTGGACAAATCCTGCCTGTGTGAGAGACAAAAGCAAAAAAAACTCTTTTTGTCTTTGGGTTTAATGTCATCGCTTGTTTACACTTACAAATATTTACTGAATCCTTCATATCAAAGACTAAGTGGGAAATCTGTTGAATGCTCAGATAAGTCAGAGACAGTGGTTTAGAACAAAGGCCTCTCTACATTTTATAGTAATAATTCAAATTAAGTGCTAAATTATTGGCCAGCACATTTGAAGGAACTTTAGTGAAATCGAGAAATAATGCCACCTAAATCGGGAGCAGTTGTAGGGCAGACATTTCTATAGAGACAACAGTGTCTTGCCAGGACCATAGCCACAGTGCTGACGTCATCGTTTACAAACCCCTCTTATTAATCTCCTCATAGAGTTTAAATTTCTTCCTTCCTTCCTTCCTTCCTCCCTCCTTCCCTCCCTCCCTCCCTCCCTCTGTCCTCCTCCCTGTCTCCTTCCCCCTTTCCTCCCCCTTCCCTCCCTCCCTTCTTTCTTTCTCTCTCTCTCTCTCTCTTTTTATATATGTAAGGGTGTTTTGCTTGCATATAAGTCCTTGTCCCACTTGTATATCGCATGCACCAAGAGGCCAGAAGAGGGCATTAGATTCCCCTAAAGCAAGAGCTATGAGCCACCTTTCGGGTGCTAGGAATTAAACCATGCTCCTCTAGAAGAGCAGCCAGTGCTCTTAACCTCCGAGCCTTCTCTCCAGCCCCCTTCCCCTAGTGTGAAATAGTAGTATATCAACCATCTTCACAGACAAGGGAAAGAATGAGAACTTGATTTCTAGTTCCTTGGGTATAGTCTGACAGGAGCTCAGAATCTAATTAACCAATCCTGTTCTCCTCACAGACCACTGACTCTAGTAAGTCTTTGATGGCTACTATTTTCCTTCTTTAAAATATATTGTCAGGTGTCATATTCTACTTCTTCTGTTTAGTACTGAACTCTTCTGGCAGCAGCATGCCCATTGCTTAAGTCTTACACAGGAAGGGATTGTGTATACTTGTGAACTCTGGCAACCCAGCCTTTCTGGTTATTGTAAATTTCTGTAGATCTTTTTACTATTGTTTCATTCTGTGGAATGAATGTGTTTCTTTATCCCAAGCTCTTCCCGTCTGTCCTGTTCTTCGTATGAGTCCAAGTATAAGTCTTGAGTGCCAATAATAACAAACATTCTAGCTCGCCTCTTGCTGTGAGAGGCAAGATGCTGTCATACAGGGATCTCACTACTGATGAAAAGTTAGAACACTTAGGCACTTTAAATGGCTGTAGAGAGACAAGGACATTACCATCTTTTAAATTTACATGTCAGTTTTGAGTCAATAATGTAGTATTTGATAGTTCCTAGGAGAAGACCTCATCTTGATTTCAAGTCCAGCTATCCAGTCTTTGCTCTAGGAAACTCACTTCATGATTTACGTGGCATCGTTAGAAGAAAAGGCTAAAACTTCTGGGTGGGATAGGTGAACTTTTCTACTCAATTTTCTTGAAATTTCTGCAGTCCTGCATGTCTGACTCTTTCTAGTTCTTAGCCTTACTTAGCTCTCTCATTTCATCTATAAATATGTATCTAAGCATAAGAATTATATTATTGATCATGGGTATCTGGGAGGTTAGTATCTGAAACAGAAAGGGGCTGCAACAATCCAGACTTCTTCTCTGCAGCACGTGAGAGATTCTGACCTCCCCTGTGTGCAGAGGGAAGTAAAGAGCAGGCTTTGCAAAGAAAAGATTGTGTTCGATTAATTTCATCTCCACTCTGGAAAGAGGGAGAGTCCAGCATAAGGAGGGACAGTTTGATACAGTTTCCATGGACTCCAGAAAGGCTTTTGATTTCACCCAGCATGGCATTCTGATCAATACATGATTGCCAAATTCAGAATGTCTGTTCCACATCATGTTTCAGGAGCTAAAGCCACACCTGACAGAAAGACTTTACTTTAGATGGCAGCTGGGAGTCCTCAGTTAGTGTAGATTCTGTCCCTCTCTGTGATGTTCAAATCCTACTTAGAGGCATAACACATCTAGTAGGTTGTAGTCAGGAATACTTTTGAAAACACAAACATAGGGTTAGGCGTAATGATATGTAATATGTCTTTCACATTAGTAGAACCAGGTTCAAGGTGGTGTGTGTGTGTGTGTGTGTGTGTGTGTGTGTGTGTGTGTATCTTATAATGAGGTGTAGGTACCGATTTTGCTGCTGTCACTGTTAAATAACACATGAAAATCTAAATGGATTCAACTATAGGACCTGATACCTTTGCTATCAAATTAATTTCCCATTTTCTTCATTTTGTGGTAAGTTGCTAACCAAGAGAGGAAATTCCACCTCATGACCACAGAGCTGGCTTAGCTGCACCACAGAGACTAAAAGTGTTGTGTCCCTTTTGCTGTAAACTGTTCCTGTGGATTTACAAATTATGTTAATTCACTTGTTTCAAGAACACAAGTCACTGTAGTTTCCCCTCTATTGATTCCGTCTGTCATTCATTGTGTAATCCTTTGTTCCATGCCTTCCCTGCTAGAACCTAGGCTGACATTCATCTGCTTCCTGCCTTTCTGGACATTTCTCCTAACTAGAATGTCATGATGCGTACTTCCCTGTGTCTGGCTGTAGATCACATGCTTTGAGATTTATCCATGTAGTGTGCATTAGCGATGAATTCATTTTGTTTATAGTACTTCTTTATATCAAATATCCATTCAGTCGTTGGGAGATTTTCAAGTTGCTTTTTTACACTTTGTGCAAATAGAACTAATATTGCTAACAGCATTCATGTATCATCATTGTTTATCTCTGAAGTTAGTAACTCTCCTCCCAGATTAGGACTACATTTCCCATCAGGTGTGGCCTGTTCTGTCCTTTTCCTGAAGGCTTTGGCAATGGTGCTTTCTCCCAGATAGCAAGTCAGGTTGTTATAAACGTTTTAGTAAATAACCATAGAGGATTAAATGGTCCAGTGAAGAAAAGAGTTACTCATCTAATAACAGCATTTTATTCTATCATGATTTTTAATAAACTGTTAGCCAGATATCCTCTTTCTTTACTGTAAGAAATGAGAGGAATTTAAAATGTAGCAAAATAACAAAACAATGTGTCAGTTGAGGTACATAGTATGATACTAGCTGCTATCAAGTTAATTTACAGCAGTCAAAAAAAAAATCTAGAAATACGGCTCAATGGTTAAGAACACTAGCTGCTCTTCCAGATTCCAAGAATCTACAAGCTATCAGGTAACTATAACTTTAGTGCCAGGAGATCTGATGCCCACTTCTGATCTCCATGGACTCTGCATGCATGAGGTCCAAAGACATACATGCTGATAAAACACTTATACACTTAAGAAAAAATAAAAATAAATTTTTAAATAGTCATGAAAAACAAAGCCCATTTCCCATAAAGCCCCTTTCTCTTAAAGAGGCTTCTGTGAATGGATTTAAGTCCGTGTGACACACAGTGAGCCCTGTGAGTCCCTTAAAGGGAAGGTAGTCTGTTCTGGGTACTTTTCCTTACACAGCTAAGGACTACACTTTGTCTTTTTGGTGTTCATAGAAGCAGTTTCATTGTGCCCATGAGAAATAAGGCCAGTTACTGGGTATGACTAAGAGAGACAGGACATGAGGACATTGCTTCCATGAATAAATGGTTAGTTGGGCGTGGCAGCATATACCCGGAATCCCGGCATTCTAGAGCTGAAGCAGGAGCATTGCAATTGCCGGGCCCTCTTGGGCTATGTGGTAATCGTCAGCTGTGAGGGAGAGCTTGGGAGTCTCTAGCTACCATTCTCTTCTTGACAGCCAGCCCATTCGTTGTTGTAGAATTGTACAGTGCCACGGTGATTTCATGTCTGTTCTCCTTTGGGCTATCGGTGGCTCTGCAGGAACCCAGAGGGCAGACCCTATTACATAGCAGTCCAGAATCCTTTCCTGTCTGATTCGGATTCATTGCTGTCTCAGCATTTTCACTCCTCTAAACAGACTCTCATTGCACTGTGCTGTTTGCAGCATCTTAAACACCCAGCATCCCTTGGCTCCCCTGTGTTTGCTGCATCTTAAGCACCCAGCATTCCCTGGCTCCCCCATGTTTCTACTGCATTCTCCTTTTGTATCATATTACACTTGGAGAAGAACCCCCCTGTAGCCAGGCGTATACATTATGTCTTCGCAGTCAATGCTGCCTTTCCTTTACCACAGCAGAATTCATCACTCTCCCTTGGCAACCGCGCTAGCTTGGTAATGCAGTATAAAACATGTTACCTGCATGATCTTGAATAGTGCTAGCTTTTTTTTGAGTTTTTATTTATCTAGAATGTTCTTTTGTCTTCCAAAGGATTTTTATGACACCTTCACACCAGATTATGAACTATGAAGTTATAATGGTTCAGTATTAATAATAGAAATGTGCAAATGGACACAAGCTTATACTTACGGTCAGTCCTCACGATCTACTTGGTTTTGAGCACAGCAATTCTGTTTTATCTACCTTTGTATCCTAACTACCTAGCCCATGTCTCAACATGCAAGAAATTAGATCCAATCATTGTGAAGTAGGCAGGGAAGATAATCTTATTGTCACTTTTCAGATTTGAAATTGGAATTTTCTCCCAAGTACTCGGTAATAAATAAATCTGTACGTGTATGCATGTATGTGAATGTGTGTGTTACGCATATGTAAAGGCCAGAGGTTGGTGTTGGTGTGTGTGTGTGTGTGTGTGTGTGTGTGTGTGTGTGTGTGTGTGTGATATCCCCTGAAGCTAGAGTTAACAGAGATTATGAGTCACCTGATATGGGTCCTGGGAATGAAACTTAGTTCTCTGCAAGAGCAGTACATGCACTTAACTGCTGAACCATCTCTTTAGCCCCAAGAATATAAGTTTGGACCTAAATCTGTAACTTCTTTACAAAGGCCCAAGACCATATGACTTAACTGGTGAATCCCTTCAAACATTTAAATTAGCTTAAGACCTAAGGCTGAAGAGATGGCTTAGCAATCAAGAGTACATTCTGCAAAGGATGAATTCTCTTCTAACACCGACACCAGCAGCTCACAGCTGCCTGTGACTTCAGCGCTGTGGGATCTATAGAGACATGTGCATATATAATATTTTTTTTCTCTAAGTGCTGACCTCAAAAAGATGCCAAAAGTATTAAATACAGAGAAGGCCTCAGAACTTCTCAGGATAGCATCTGGACCTTCTTCCAAGTTTTTCTTAAGAATCGGATTCTGGAAACCTTCCTAAAGGAATGGGAGTATCTGTTTCAAATGCCCAAGAATTCTTCAATTCCACCCTTACCATAAATATTCCTTGGTAAAGAAGATGTTTATTTAAGCCGTTTATCTCCTGGGAGGACAATTCATGTCCTGTTTTGGGTGCTAATAAGAACAAGAAAGCAATGCCATAGAAATGTATAGTTTTCTATTTTCTATTTAAGGTAGCATTCTAATGTGGACTATCTAGAGACATGGAAAAATAACTTCATTGAGGCCAGTGAAAACATGACAGTTGCTAGGACCCAACGGAACTCTGCAACTTCAGTTGGAGGTGAAACATCTCCTCTTGGGTGTGGTACCCTTCTAGACTGGTACAGAAGAGCCAGTTCTCCCACATGCGCACTACTCTGACTCTGTTCCAGCTCCTTCTAAACCATCTCCAGGATTGCAGCAGCTGTCACACCTGCTCGCTAACCGGCAAGCATGTTTCTCGCAAAGGCGATCCTGGAAGGTGCCGATCGGGGGCTTGGAGGGGCTCTTGGAGGCCTTCTTGGAGGAGGTGGTCAGGCAAGAGCAGGCGGGGGCAACATCGGGGGGATCGTTGGAGGAATTGTCAATTTTATCAGCGAGGCTGTTGCAGCTCAGTACACCCCAGAGCCGCCTCCCCGACAGCAGCATTTTACCGCCGTCGAGGCTTCAGAAAGTGAGGAAGTCAGGCGTTTTCGACAGCAGTTTACACAGCTGGCTGGACCTGACATGGAGGTGGGTGCTTCTGACCTGATGAATATTCTCAACAAAGTCCTTTCTAAGCATAAGGAGCTGAAGACAGATGGTTTCAGCCTTGACACCTGTAGGAGCATTGTGTCTGTCATGGACAGTGACACCACGGGGAAACTGGGCTTTGAGGAATTTAAGTACCTGTGGAACAACATCAAGAAATGGCAGTGTGTTTTCAAGCAGTATGACAGGGACCATTCTGGCTCCCTCAGAAGCTCCCAGCTGCAGGGGGCCATGCAGGCAGCAGGCTTCCAGATCAATGAGCAACTTTACCTGATGATTGTCCGTCGGTATGCTGATGAAGATGGCGGGATGGATTTTAACAACTTTATCAGCTGCCTGGTTCGCCTGGACGCTATGTTTCGAGCTTTCAAGGCTCTGGACCGAGATAGGGATGGCCTGATTCGGGTGTCCATCCGAGAATGGCTGCAGCTGACCATGTATTCCTGAAATGGATGCAGAGAGGTAGAGACCCTCCCTGGAGGACAGAACTGCAGAACGCCTTACCACTCTAGCCACAGCTCAGATCCCACCCACCCGCTACCATTTCCTGGTGGGCTCTTTTATAATGCTGCATATTCCTGACCATAGCCTGTGCTTCACTGATTAATTAAAACTAGTTTTGGACCAAAAGTGTTCTGAGTGGTTTGTAGATCAGTTTTTTGAGAGAGGACATATAGAGTCATGTATATGTGATGGGGAGGTGTTGGTTGACTTTGAAAGGTTGTTCTGTATGGGTGAATGGATTTGCATTGCTTAAAATCACAGAATAAGTCAAGAAAGCATCAGGAGGTAGATTATTTTGCTCTTCAAAGGCTGAGAAGGAAAGGCTAAATGAAGTCGTTTCTACTGATGGTTTCACATTTAATCACATATTATGAAGAAGTGCCTTTTCCAGAGAACTAACTTTACTGTATAGAAACAGATTAAAAATATGAGTTTGAGCAATTTTATGTTGGGGGGTATCATTTTATAAAAAATATAAAGCCCTTATTCTGTTTTCTAGTAAGACAAACCAAGTGGTTTTGTGTTGGTGTGTTGGTGTGCTTGTGAAGAGTCAAGGGCCCCGAGGAATACAAAGGTGTACCTGTTGTTCAGCGTCTTTGGCCGCCTGAACAAATCAAAATGATCATTCTTATGTTGACTTCATACAGACCCAGGCACACCTAGGTGATGCTAGCCAGCTCTTGTCCTGTCTTGCCCTACCTCAGAGTAAGGAAAATTCTTTTGCTTATCTTTGGAAACAACGGGCAGGGAAAGAAAAAAAATAACAAGACAAAACACATAATTAGCAGTCAATGAAGTAGACTACGAAGCTGCATAGACAGCAGATATTGCTGGCTTTTATAATCGCCGAGGTTTGAAGCCCTGGCTGCAATTTAGAGTTGCAGGGAGAATCCTTTAGCAATTGAGTGACTCCCATTCCAGATGTCTCTTCAGAACCCTCTAAAGCTCCTGGGGTCATGCTAATGAGCTGCCAAGCTGACAGTCCTAAGCGCTTTGGATTATGGCTGTCTCCCAGTGTTTTTCAAATCTGTCCCAGCCAGATCTGCCAAGCAGGAGAGTCAGCACTGCCTCTGTTCAAGAGAGGGAAAATAAGGATAGTGAGAACCTGCCAGCCTATGGCTGCGTGAACCATACCTTTCTGCTGCAGAGCTCTTAACCGGGCCTAATTGTTTTGGTATAAGCTATTTGTTTCAGCTGAGCAAGCCAAGCCCAGGAAGCCTGTCTGTTGGAGCAGAGTGCACAAGAGAGGCTCTGTTGCGAGCTTCTGGTCCTCCGTCCCCTGCCCTTCAGTACTTCGCACTCTGATGTGTTTAGTTCCTTCTATCCTGGGGCCACTTTGGAGACTCCTTCTGAGATCAAAACTCAATTATTTTTCCTCCTTTAAGTCATTTAAAAGAAAGACGTAGCTATGGGAACAGAATGATGTAGCTGGCCTCTTAGGAGGTCTAGAGCTCCTGCCAGAAAGTCCCAGTGAGCCTGGGAGAGGTTGGCATTTGGATTCTGTGTGCACCATCACCGGCATCATGTAGCGTTTATGAGATACCACACACATAATTCTGAACTGAGCCAAGCACAGAGATCACATCTGCTTTCTTCAAGGGACCTGTAATTCCCCTTGGTCTGATGGTCTGCTTAGACCAGCCGTGGCTATATAAGCATGAAGCCGCTGCTAGTGAGCACATTCATACCAGCCTCACTACTGAGTTAACCCAGGAAAACGTCAGGCACGGGAGCAGGAGAATAGCCAGGAAAGGAAGCAAGCTGCCAAGATGTCTGTCTGGTCTCAGAATATTGTCCTCATTTGATCTCCATGCTGTGATTGTAGAAAGGACAAGGTAGAGCCATTGTTTTGGCTCCAGTTTTCATCATAAATGTCTTATAAAACTTGAGGCTCTCAATGCATGCTAGAAGAGGCGTTAAGCATTTCCTTCATTCCTCCAGCTAAGGAAATTTCTAGAACCTCCTCTAACATGCAGGAAAACCACCCAGCAGCCACCTAACTTTCTCTTCTTCTGTCCTCCATATTCATCGATAATATATCTAAACAACCTCAGTCATCAGTGTGGATACTAGAAAATTCAGACCTAACTCTATATTGCCTCAAGTAGACAAATCTTTGGTTACTCTATGGAACCAACAGCCAGAACAGAGACTGAGTTTCTTAGTTTTCATTACATATTTAACATTTAAAGCCACACTTTGAAGTTAGAGAATATGTTAATTTGCAACTTAAAAAAACAGTACCATATTGTTGGGCACAGAAGCACACATGAAACAACGGCCTGAGATCAGGAGCCAGAGTCAAGCTTTGACTATGTAGTTAGTGAGCTTTTGACCAGTCTCGGTTACGTGAGACCCTATCTCAACCCCTGTAACCCCCTCCCCCCCCACCCACAAAGCATCCATGTCTACATGGAAAACTTCTTATAGCCTGTGAAGAAGGCTTTTGATTTATCCATCCCATTGTCCGTGAATGTATAACACTAAAGAACACAATCAAAGTAGTAAACCCAGAAAAGCTAGAACATGTAAATGATATGACCTGCACTTCTACATTCTAAAACTGCACTGCACGTAACTTTGAAAATAACTGTGTCTTGATTGTATCCACTAAATTCTATAACCTGTAAAAGCATAGAAAGAAAATGTATGCGGTATATCCAAGAGTGAGAAACTTCCTAAAGAACATTCATAATTTGTATGTCATCTGCAAGGTCACTCTAGGAATATATTTTAGTATTTTAAATCTTCATCTACATAGGAACCCTGTATTGGATGTGAGTTGATCTTAAAAATTGTCATAAATTACTATTTGATACATAATACTGTACTAAGATAATATGATTACAAGACAATTGGTGGTATTCATTAAAAGGTGGTAGAAATATACTCTTAGTCAGAATAGGCAGGTAATTGGAACATTTGCCGACTGTTTTGATAACTGATACATAGAATTCTTGATAATGTTTCTCAGGAGTGTAGCGTTTCATCATAGATGGTATCTTATTACAGACAAGTGGATTATATTTTATGGGAATATTTTGTATGTTACTCTGAGAATGTTGGTTATCTCTCATTCACAAAGATATTATCAATTATAACACAACAAAGAGAAAACAATTCTTGGCAGTTAATCCTTGTAACAGGTATTCAAAATTGTATCCTTAAATATCGCAAGACTGAAAACCTTATTTTAAAAAATCTGATTCTAAATGCATATATATATATATATATATATATATATATATATATATACTTTAAACAAATTAAGTTCTGAAACAGCCTGGAAAAACTGATGTTTTTTCCTCCTAAGATTTTATTTTTATGTGCATGAATATTTTTCCTGTGTGTGTGTGTGTGTGTGTCTATGTGCCATGTATGTACCATGCCTGCAGAGGCCAGAATAGAGCATTCAATCCACTTGGACTAGAGTTACAGATAGCTATGAGCTGCCATGTGTGTGCTGGAAATCAAACCTGGGTCCTCAGCAAGAGGAGCAAATGCTCCCAATAGCTGACTGCTCTCTCTAGGCCCCATCCTGAGATTTTGAACAGCTGACATACCTAGACCTTCCTGGCTTCTAGAAGCAAGAAAGGCAAGTAGAAGCTGCTGGGTGACTGGACTCACTCAGACTCCTCCCTCTCTCTGTGCCTCTTTGATCCTACTGACCTCCAGGAAAAGGGTGAAGTCCACAGATGGAGCTCATTCGAGCTTGGCCACAATTCTTTCTCCAGTGCCTCCATGTGACTCCTTGGCGCCAAGTCTGGACTATTCCTCAACTCTGCTTGGCAAAGAGTGTGGAGAAATGACTAGAACCTTCCACTGAAAGGTTTATTTCTTCATTTAAATGCAGCTCTGAAATAAATTTTAAGACCAGGAGCTATTAAATTTATAATTCTTCCCAGGGAGGTTTAAAGAATACCAACATGGATTTATGGAATGATTTAAGTGACAAATTCAATTGAAATGGTGGCGCACGCCTTTAATCCCAGCACTCGGGAGGCAGAGGCAGGCGGATTTCTGAGTTCGAGGCCAGCCTGGTCTACAAAGCGAGTTCCAGGACAGCCAGGGCTATACAGAGAAACCCTGTCTCGAAAAACAAACAAACAAACAAACAAACAAAAAAAAGCATAGATTTTGTTATATAACTTTTTGTCCATTTTAAAATATACTTTATCAAACTGTTAGATTTGAATGATGCTCAAACTACTTAAATTTAATTGTAGTTATAGAAATAGTAGGCTTTATTAACTTGGAATGAAATGCATAACTTGGTTTTACTAGTAGTAAATTTCTTCCAGTTCTTAATTTTATTATCCTGAATTAAGAGCCTCAGTGGTATATTATTAATCAAAATAAAATAATCTCTCCAAGTGATTTCCATCTTGATTTTTCCTCCTTCACATTACTAGAAAGAAAAATTACATATTCTTCTTCATCTCAGTCAAGAGTTTGCGTAATGTAATTATATCAATTAAGAATAAAAGCCCATTGAAGACTGCTTAGCCTTCATAGACTAATGAAAATGTCAGCCCCAGCACATTGTCTTGTTCCGTGACTAGTGGTTACAGGAAGGGTCACCTGGGTTCCACATAGAGTTGATGGCGTGGTGAGGGCTGATCATCTACTTCTCCTGTATTCACCGGCTAGAGTGAGTTGCGTAAGAACCTTACCTTTGTAGAGCAACTTTGCTGTGATNGATGTTGAACATTTTTTCAGGTGCTTCTCAGCCATTCGGTATTCCTCAGTTGAGAATTCTTTGTTTAACTCTGTGCCCCACTTTTTAATGGGGATATTTGATTTTCTGGTGTCCACCTTCTTGAGTTCTTTATATATATTGGATATAAGTCCCCTATCCGATTTAGGATTGGTAAAGATCCTTTCCCAATCTGTTGGTGACCCTTTTGTCTTGTTGACAGTATCTTTTGCCTTACAGAAGCTTTGCAACTTTATGAGGTCCCATTTGTCAATTCTCACTCTTACAGCACAAGCCATTGCTGTTCTATTCAGGAATTTTTTCCCAGTGCCCATATCTTCGAGGCTTTTCCCCACTTTCTCCTCTATAAGTTTCAGTGTCTCTGGTTTTATGTGGAGATCCTTCAATCACTTAGACTTGACCTTCGTACAAGGAGATAAGAATGGGTCAATTCCCAGTCTTCTACATGATAACCTCCAGTTGTGCCAGCACCATTTGTTGAAAATGCTGTCCTTTCTCCACTGGATAGTTTTAGCTCCCTTGTCAAAGATCAGGTGACCATAGGTGTGTGGATTCATTTCTGGGTCTTCAATCCTATTCCATTGATCTACCTGTCTGTTGCTGTACCAGTACTATGCAGTTTTTATAACGATTGCTCTGTAGTACAGCTTGAATGACCTGCACTTCTACATTCTAAAACTGCACGTAACTTTGAAAATAACTGTGTCTTGATTGTATCCACTAAATTCTATAACCTGTAAAAGCATAGAAAAAAAATGTATGCGGTATATCCAAGAGTGAGAAACTTTCTAAAGAACATTCATAATTTGTATGTCATCTGCAAGGTCACTCTAGGAATATATTTTAGTATTTTAAATCTTCATCTACATAGGAGCCCTGTATTGAATGTGAGTTGATCTTAAAAATTGTCATAAATTACTATTTGATACATAATACTGTACTAAGATAATTTGATTACAAGACAATTGGTGGTATTCATTAAAAGGTGGTAGAAATATACTCTTAGTCAGAATAGGCAGGTAATTGGAACATTTGCTGACTGTTTTGATAACTGATACATAGAATTCTTGATAATGTTTCTCAGGAGTGTAGCGTTTCATCATAGATGGTATCTTATTACAGACAAGTGGATTATATTTTATGGGAATATTTTGTATGTTACTCTGAGAATGTTGGTTATCTCTCATTCACAAAGATATTATCAATTATAACACAACAAAGAGAAAACAATTCTTGGCAGTTAATCCTTGTAACAGGTATTCAAAATTGTATCCTTAAATATCGCAAGACTGAAAACCTTATTTTAAAAAATCTGATTCTAAATGCATATATATATATATATATATATATATATATATATATATATATATATATACTTTAAACAAATTAAGTTCTGAAACAGCCTGGAAAAACTGATGTTTTTTCCTCCTAAGATTTTATTTTTATGTGCATGAATATTTTTCCTGTGTGTGTGTGTGTGTGTGTCTATGTGCCATGTATGTACCATGCCTGCAGAGGCCAGAATAGAGCATTCAATCCACTTGGACTAGAGTTACAGATAGCTATGAGCTGCCATGTGTGTGCTGGAAATCAAACCTGGGTCCTCAGCAAGAGGAGCAAATGCTCCCAATAGCTGACTGCTCTCTCTAGGCCCCATCCTGAGATTTTGAACAGCTGACATACCTAGACCTTCCTGGCTTCTAGAAGCAAGAAAGGCAAGTAGAAGCTGCTGGGTGACTGGACTCACTCAGACTCCTCCCTCTCTCTGTGCCTCTTTGATACTACTGACCTCCAGGAAAAGGGTGAAGTCCACAGATGGAGCTCATTCGAGCTTGGCCACAATTCTTTCTACAGTGCCTCCATGTGACTCCTTGGCGCCAAGTCTGGACTATTCCTCAACTCTGCTTGGCAAAGAGTGTGGAGAAATGACTAGAACCTTCCACTGAAAGGTTTATTTCTTCATTTAAATGCAGCTCTGAAATAAATTTTAAGACCAGGAGCTATTAAATTTATAATTCTTCCCAGGGAAGTTTAAAGAATACCAACATGGATTTATGGAACGATTTAAGTGACAAATTCAATTGAAATGGTGGCGCACGCCTTTAATCCCAGCACTCCGGAGGCAGAGGCAGGCGGATTTCTGAGTTCAAGGCCAGCCTGGTCTACAAAGCGAGTTCCAGGACAGCCAGGGCTATACAGAGAAACCCTGTCTCGAAAAACAAACAAACAAACAAACAAACAAAAAAAAGCATAGATTTTGTTATATAACTTTTTGTCCATTTTAAAATATACTTTATCAAACTGTTAGATTTGAATGATGCTCAAACTACTTAAATTTAATTGTAGTTATAGAAATAGTAGGCTTTATTAACTTGGAATGAAATGCATAACTTGGTTTTACTAGTAGTAAATTTCTTCCAGTTCTTAATTTTATTATCCTGAATTAAGAGCCTCAGTGGTATATTATTAATCAAAATAAAATAATCTCTCCAAGTGATTTCCATCTTGATTTTTCCTCCTTCACATTACTAGAAAGAAAAATTACATATTCTTCTTCATCTCAGTCAAGAGTTTGCGTAATGTAATTATATCAATTAAGAATAAAAGCCCATTGAAGAAACGAATCGGAAGTATCTGATTACTTTTACAGTCGGGGTCGTGTAACAGAACAAGGCACTGATCACCAATGTCCTTCCCAGTGGACCCAAGGTGTATCTCAACTACCGCACCACTCCCGACTAGTAGATGAAGAGGACATAAGTGGCCGATCTCACTCAACGCATTCTTGGAATGGAAACATCTCGTTGAAACGACACTATCAAGAAGCTCCTCCAAGCCTAAGGCTCATTAAAGCACCACGCACTGGATGTCAAGAACCGATTACTGATGCACAACAATGTATTGTGCTTCTTAAAATGCTGCCTTCTTTGGCACTTCTATGGTAGTGACATGCAGATGGTCACTGTGGCAGTGCCTACCTGTTGTACAAGATATCAGTTAGACACTTAAAGGAGACGCGTCCAGCCGGATATAACTTACGCAGCAATAAAGTTGATTTTTTTAAAAAAATAGTTATTCTCCAGATGTTTCTGGACAATTAGAGAAGCTGAATGACTTTTGGTCTTGTCTTAGAAATAAACCCTAATACTTGGGGGAAATCTCAAAAATCCATGTTTCTGCCTTTTCTGATGGGAAGGGGAAATTAAGTTATTATTCCTTTTAGTTTCCACCCTGCAGTGAAATGAAGTAATATGAAGAAAGTGATTTGACCTTTTGAGAGCTTGGCTATTGAGAAACAGACGAAATCCTCCCTAGAAAATGTGCTTACAGAGAATCACCCGACATTTCAGGGGCTTTTATAGACTCTCTTTTTTAAGTGCATCTGCTGACTGTGTATAGCTGAAGGCTGCATGCATGTCCATGCCAAGTGTCCATTGTTAATCCATGGGATGAAGGATTGCTCTGGCCCTGTTGTCTCTGGTGCATAGTTTATTGGGAGATTCATCACTTGAGGTTGTATTGCCAAAATGGTTCCCACCCTGGGATCCTCCTCATAATGCTTGAATATCTTCTCCTCCTCTTCCACCTTCTTTCCCCCTCTCCATCTCATTTCCCTGTTTCCTCTTGTGTCTGTTCTCTCTTCCTCGAGTCCTCCCTCATGTTCTGACTTTACCTCTCCCCCTGTTGCAGGATATTTGATCAGACTGTGAACCCGAGATTGTCCTGTTTACTAGAAAAACCTGTTTCTAGTTGTGGTGTGGTTCGGCGTTAGCACACACCTTTAATCCATCTGGCTGGAATACAGACACGCCCTTAGTACATAACCTTTAATCCCAAACAATGAAGGTAAAGTTAGTTTGTAGAAGGAAGCTGTATGTTTGAAAGTGACGTTTAATTATGGATCAGACAAAGTGAGGAACCAGAGAAAGGTTTTACAGAGTAAGGCATGCCCAACTCTCATGAGAATAGAGCCTCAATAAAGAGTCTCTCAGGAAAAAAGAGGGAGACAGTTTTATTGGGAGAGTTTTACAGAGACAAGTCAAGGGAGAGAACAAGCTAGACACAGGTGGAGACAGAATGAGAATAGAAGATTAGAACAGATTGCCAAAGTTTGTTTGCGGCCAAGCAGAGCAATTTACTGGAGGCCAGATTGAATCAGACAGCATGGAGAGGAGTTTGAGCCAGAACAGCTGAGTTAAACCAGCCAACAGAGTCCAGATAGAACTAGAAAGGGTGAGCTTTTTCAGCTGTAAGTCTCAGAGGCTAAAAACATTCTAAGTCTAGATAAGATTATCTGGAGGCTAGAAGATTCCAGGACTGGGCCTACGTTAGGAGACAGAGGCAGTGAACCTTGGAGACAATTAGAGCAAGAGAACAGAAGTTACTTTTACACCCTCTTCCATTTTCTTTATTTGAGACAGGATTTCGCTTTGTAGCACAGGCTGTCCCAGAACTCACTCCATAGACCAGACTGGCCTCAAACTCACAGAGCTCCATTTGCTTCTGCCTCCTAAGTATTGGGATTAAAGTGGGTACCTCCAAGCCTGGCTCTCTCCTTTATCTTAAGCTCTCATTCTCTTAATATTTAATGTGCATATCAGCTTGGGTTAGAACCATCCACCCTTTGTTTTCTGTTGTCATCATGACGCCCCTCCTGAATTGTATCATGCTAGTTATGTTTGGTTTTCATTGGCTTCAAAGTATAGACTTCTGGGGCCAGAAATCCCCAAGGAGTTTTTGGTATGCCAGAGTCACTCCTGGCTCATTCCACATTAAACCAGAAAGAGCTAAACAATGCAGCTTGATTAATGCCTCAGTTTCTACCTTTTCCTTTCATTTTCTGTGGGTTTGTTGTTTATTAACCTTCCAGGACCTTTTGGAAATCCTCTGATGCTGGCCATCTTGGCAAGGACCGTTTCCACCATGGACCCAATGCTTTATTAAAGTCCTAGTCCCTAGCTCCCTGAAGGGTTCTCAGCAAAGCCATTCTGAACTTAAGAATCCACACTGAGTGTCAGTGGGTCACTTGACATGGCCTCAGTGGTAAGTATTTATAGTTATTATTGGACATAATGTGTTCTGTCTCCTGAACTGGGAGTGGGTAGCCCGTCCCTTGCTGTCCTTCTCAGTAAACTTCTCTTCACAGTGGCCCAGTGCATGATGCTACAGAGCTACACGGCATGCTTGTACTTCACCTTTTTGGTGTGATTACCACTAACTCAATAGGTGGCCTTCCTAACTGATTGCTGTCTTTTTACAGAATAATGACGGCAGTATTGACTTCCGAGAGTATGTGATCGGACTGGCTGTCTTGTGCAACCCTGCCAATACAGAAGAGATCATCCAGGTGGCATTTAAGGTACTGCCAAGCCCACTGACCGCATCTTGGTTGGCCTTGCAAATATGTGTTGACTCTAACTCCATTATTTGGAAAAATCAGTGAATCTGTCCCCCCGAATTTATAGATCTGCTGTGACATGTTTGGAAGGGTAATAAGATTAAGTCAATTGTTACTGAGAAATACAGAAAACACAGCATCCATTTAAACAAAAATGGAAGCAGCTAAGGTACGAGCGTCGAGACTGAAGAACAGGTGATTTAACAAATTAATGTGACTTCTTTTCAGCTCTTTTTTGAAGCCCTGGAGTAAGATTTATAAATAAATACCACTCTTTGTCCCTTATCCTAATCCGTCTAGAAAGTTCTGATCTGTCCTGATTTTTGCCTCTTGTCAGATGGTTTAAGTGGCATTTTGGTGCTGGAGTTTATTTTGTGTGGTGACATCAGACTAGCATCATCATACAACAGGGTTCAAAGATAGGACGGCTAGAATGACATTATAAGTTATATAAAAGTCACACCACGTTCCCTAGATTTAATTCTCCTTTTTTATAGAGAGTACGGGTCGTTTCGAACTCCTTTTACACATAACACCTCTACGTCCGACGTGTACGGAGAGATGTGTGACATACGCTTTCACGTACACAAAAACTCTCACCTCTAGGTTCATTTGCTAGCATTTCATTGTGGTCTCTCATTTGTGTCTTAAGTCTGGGAGGTCATCTCTCAACTGAGGTCATCTCCCAACTGGTCTTGCCAGCATGGGTTCATGGATTGTACAGCGAATCCATGCAGCATGAAAGCCACTTACCTTCTCTCCCATCTCATCCTCTTCTCTCTCCCTGACTTTCTCTAAGACAGAGATCACACTGTGGCTCCGACAAGCCTTCCTCTGTCTCTATTGTCCAGAAAGGCTCTGTGATCAAGACTCCTTTCCCATGTCTTAAGAAGCAGAGATGGCCCTTTGGGAATCCAAGGGTGCTATCATTGTTGGAGGATTCCCAGTGGGGCACTTTCTATTACAGATTGTTTTAAACTGAGAGACCAGGACATAAAGAATCCTGATGCTCAGAGCCCAGCAAATGAACATGATTCAGGGGGCTAAACACTTTCAAAGTTCTGAAACCTTCAGCTTTTAGACTTACTTATCAAAAGCTTTAAAGGACACAGAGAGCTAACTTATTCCAATCCAGACATCTCTGTTTCTGTTTTGGGATCATATGTGTAATTACATGTTTAGCAGAGCAAATAGTCACCCTTAGTTTGCCAATGAAAGACCCAATAGGAAAGTTGGACCTTAATCATTGTAATTACTGTTTTTAAAGAAGTCATGAAAATCTTGACCAGCCTAGACCTTGGTTTGAAGATGGAAGAAGGAAGAAAGAAAGACTTACATCTAAAATTAGCTCATTTTTCCCCTATGTCAAGAGTCATGCTGTACATTGATTTTTATCTATCTATCTCTTTATTTATTTATCAACATTTTTAACTGAGTCAAGGGCTCACTCTGTAGCCCAGGCTGGCTTAAACTTGGAGTACTTCTATCTCAGTCCCTTGAGTGTTGGGATTATAGGTACAGACCACTAGGCCCAGCTCACACTGTTAATTTAAGCTGCCTTGTGAATATGTTAGATGTTTTGTGAATATTTTACCTTTTTTCTTTTCAGTTGGTAATATGATTTGATAGTATATAGAACCCTGCCACATCCTTTTCTGTGGTGCACACATTATAGCTACCTTCCTATATTTTATTTCTTCTTTACATCAAACTATACAGGTAGAGTATCAGAGGGTTTTAGTTGCAAGCAGTGGGATGAACTTTGGCTGATTGACAAAATTATTAATAGTTATGAGGCCAGGGAAGAAGCCAAGGAGAATGTGCTCGACCAGCCCAGCCTAGCCCAGAGGTCCTGACTATAGGAATGCTCTATACCCTTCCTTAAGTCCTACAGTGAAAGTGAGTGAGTAGTTCATAATTCACACCCAGGGTAGTCTGAAAGGTTTGGGACCACAGGCTTAGTAGGAGGTACAAGATGATTTAATTAGAGGTCCTATAGTGTTTTGTACAATGGGAAATACCATTCCCCTGAGAAAACTGAGTGTCAAGCTTTCTACCAACATCCAGACTGGGATTCGTCAGAGATCTGTGAAGTAGCCAGCAGAGATGATTGGGAGTTCTTAGTAAGTGAGAGAAGTCAAGGAGGAGAAGAGTCTAAGGTAACTGTGGCCAAGAATCAATATAGCAGAAGGAAGGCCCAGGATGGACCTTGTGAAGAGATAAAACAGGGAAGTGAGACCAGCAACTGTGCCAAGCCTTTAGAGTGTTAGGTGGCTGGGGAGAGTCATTAAAGGCTGGAAGGCTGGAGGAAAATTAGAGCCAGTGGGAAGCCAGTGCTGCTGAGTCCTGGACATTACTGTTTGAAGTCCAAGATACGTAAGGAACCTGCGGTCTACTTCACACACACGCACACGCACACAGAGTTCTCTCTCTCTCTCTCTCTCTCTCTCTCACACACACACACACACACACCCCAGTTAAAAGCTTAACACAGGAAATGGGCCAGAAGCCTGTTTTCCCATCCTTGGGGGTAACAAATCCTAACTTTGAACTATGGATGGTTTTCGCTCACCAACTTTGAGTCGTCATTTATACTTCCTTCCATGATTATCAGATCTCCCCAATGCCATTATTATTCTATGTCTCTGATCTAATATTTTGTCTAAAGCAGGGATTTCAACCTCTGGGGCTTTCAGTACTGACCACCAGCATGTGAATGCTGGCTCTACCTCTTGCAGGCTCTGTGGCCTGGGGCACAACCACCTCCTTTCATTGGGCCTCAGCTGCCACATGTCCAGGAGAGGGCTGACAGTGGCACCCATTGGCCCAACACTATTGGGAACATTACGGATTAATATATATGAAAAGGAACTGAATGCCATTGATCAGCGCCTGTAAAGAATGAGACCTAATTAAAAGTTCTTAATACCCCAGAGAGGATTTTGATTATTCGTTATCCATCATGTCTTTACTCCCTTAATGCTGCCTGACTTCTTGCCTCCCCAGTCCAGTGATTTTTTTTTCTACCTATAAATATAGCAACCACCTCTCATGCCTGCCTTGGTTCACGGCCTCTTGGTCTCCATTCTGTGAGCTGTTCTCGATGCCCACACCACTTTTATGGCTGTCACTGGTCTGTCTTCTGATTCTCATTACCACCTCCCCTTTGGTTCTTGGAAGCATCTCATTCCTAATTACCGAATCTAGCAGCTATTTTGTTCTTCTCAGTTTTCCCATAACTTTGTAGTCTGGTGCCTGTCACCACTGTCAAGTCTTGTTTTTGTTATTAAAACCCGCTGTTAGCGTTTGAAGGCACATTCGTCTATCTGCTCCTAAGTCTCGTTTCCTCTTCTGCCCATACATCTCAGTGGTGGCTGTAAATTGCCCTGTTTCTTTCACCCGACATGCTTTCGGTTCTTTCCTGGATCTCTACCTGGAGCCTCATCAGTCTCTTGAGCTTGTAGCTGATTTTTTTTTTCTTACTCTTGGCACTTCTAACTCAAATCTAATTTTCTAGGTCCAACTCTTGGTCTCATCTGGTAGTAATTCTTATGGCTGTTTTCCTCAGTTACCCAACTGGGAAACGTCAGCTCTTTGGCTCCCTCCCTCCCATTGCTACAAACCGTTTCTGCACATTCTGCTGGTAAAGTCTACCCTTCCTGTCTGACTTGTTCACCCGTAGCCTCGCTTAGTTTCCTTGATTGTAGTCTTAGCAGTTTCCTGCCCCCACCCTGCCCTACACACTTTGCTTCATAATACATGTAATCGTACCCCTTCCCTTCCAGTATTAGGTGGGGCCTTATATGCCCACCATGATCTGGTTCTGACTTATCCAACTTAAGTTCCAGGGACTCACCTGCTATTCCTTTTATCTTGTGGGAATATCTCTTTATTTTATGAGAACAAACTATAATGGAAGCTTCTCTGAAAAGCCTTTGTAGACTTATCAGAGTAAGAGTCATTGTCCCTCTAGGGCTACAATGTCTTGGCATGGCCTCAATTTTAGCTCTGTCTTTTTCCACGCCCAAACTGCTGTAAGTTTTTAAGTCTTATAGGAGTAGCAGAGAGCATTCTCTCTCTCTCTCTCTCTCTCTCTCTCTCTCTCTCTCTCTCTCTCTCCATACATGTATATGTACTATATGTGTGTGTGTATATATATATCTTATATATACATTATGTGTGCATACATACATACAATTATATATCATACAATAACTGTTTCCACTATTAAAGACTTTATTTCCAGTACAGTTCAATACCATATGCTTTAGGGCTCTACCTCTGTGTACCCTTTCCCTTGCAGCTCTTTGATGTTGATGAGGATGGCTACATAACAGAGGACGAGTTCAGCACCATTCTGCAGGCTTCTCTTGGAGTGCCTGACCTTGATGTTTCTGGTCTCTTCAGAGAAATTGCCCAACGGGACTCTGTTTCCTACGGTGAGTAGGCAACCCCAAACCCCCTTTAATAAGAGAGCATCTAGGCTATGAATTGAGAGTTCTATGAGCGTGTTTTCCCTAGGCTAAACTTTTGGTAATAGCAGTGATGGCCCCCATGGTGATATTGTCATGGTGGCGATAGTAATAGCTAAGTATTAAAGACTTAACATGCCAGATGTTCTTTTATGTTTAATGTATATAAACTGCTGCAATCAGTATCCTGTGTTTTCATGCCTGTGTTTGGTTAAGAACAAGGAATTTAAGTAATTTTCTTAAGGTTGTCCACCTGAAGATCATCAGAACTAGGATTCAAATTCTAGGAGTCTGGCTGTAGAACTTGCACCACTAACTGCACCTCAGTGCCTTTCATGTCTACCTTGAGTGTGACTAGGCTGTCCTGAGCGGCCTAGTCAGCTGCAGCGGAGGGGTATGGATCAAGGCGCTGATGGTAGCAGTAGCCACACCGTTTGCTGGTATTTAATCTAGTAGTTTATGTGAATGTGGGCAGCCTTTGTCTTTTTCATTCTGTCACAATTCCCCATGAGGAAGTGACCATCACAAAAGATGGCCTGAGATATAGATACAGACCATGCATTAGCTCCGCCTTCATCCTATGGTTTAGATACAGACCCAAACATTAGCTTCTCCTTCATTCTAATGACTCAAGATCATATATCAAAACAACAGTGGTGAATCACTTTCTTTATATTTCCCAGGATAGTCTTTAAAATACATCTCTGCACAGAGGCCTAAATGATTGTTTCCTGCTTACTTTGATGTGGTTCTGGATGGCAGGCTGTCTTATCTTCCACTAGCTTTCCCCTCTGGCTGGAGTGGTACCCTCTAACTAACTAATTACATTGCCCTGATGGTGTTCACAGAGTTCTGGCTTATGAATGTTCATAGGATGGGAAAAGCAGGTCAAATATTTCTTTTGCTCTGTGTTTAGTTACTGGTATTTTGGCTGCCCATATTCCCTTACTTACATATAGAGGGCCATGAATCAATTATTGAGTTCATTTTTTTTTTAAAGAAATCTTCAAAAACTCATGCAAACTAACTTTTCTTTGACCATTTGCTCCTATAACACTCTCTATTACTCTAAATACCAATGGTTTTGAAAACTTAATTATTTTTATATTTCTTTATAAAATATACGAGTTTATGTGCATCCCATATACTCAAGAGCCCATGGAGGCCAGAAGAGGGCATCAGGTACCCTGGAACTGATGTTATAGATGGTTGTGAGCCAACATGTGAGTGTTGGGAACCACTGAGACATCTCTGCAGCCACCAAGTGACTGACCAGATTATGATGAAGGGTTTCATTGGAAGATAATGATTTCTATTAGATTAAAATTGTTTGTAGGTGGCATACTTTGTCAGCTTAAGTCATCTGTTAGAGAATTATGCTACATTATTTTGTTTGTGTGTTCATTTAGATTTATATGTTTTATGTGTATGAGTTGTTTACCTGTGTGGATGTTTGTGCACTATGTGCCCACAGAAGTCAGAAGAGGGCACTGGATCTCCAGGTACTAGAGTTATGGATGATTGTGAGCTACCATGTGGGTTCTGGGAGTCAAACCCAGGTCCTCTGCAAGAACAAGCACTCTTAACCACTGAGCCATCTCTCCAGCCCCATATACAGTTTTTGATCCTACCCACCTCTCCTGTTCCCTCTCCAACTCCTTCTAGGCCCTCTCAGTACATCTTCCTTCCAATGTTACTTCCTCTTTTTGTAACTAACCCACTGAGTCCAATTAGTGGTGTACATATGCACATGGATATTGACCATCCACTGGAACATAGGCAATCTTCAGATCTGGAAACCAGAACCAGTGGCCAGAGCTCTGGGTTTTTAGTTCAGACTTTGTCCTTCAGAATACCTAGAATCTCTTCTCTCTCTTAATCCTATATAACTCTAAATTATAAAGATACAAATTTTAAAAATTGAGAAATTAAGTATTTTTTAAAATAAATATTGACATGAGGTATGAGCACGGTTTTTATTTTATTTATTTATGTATTTATTTTTTTGAATTTTTCGAGACAGTGTTTCTCTGTATAGCCCTGGCTGTCCTGGAGCTTACTTTGTAGACCAGGCTGGCCTCGAACTCAGAAATCTGCCTGCCTCTGCCTCCCAAGTGCTGGGATTAAAGGCATGCGCCACCATGCCCGGCTACGAGCACGGTTTTTAAATTGTTAGCATTCTGTGTCTCCATTAGTCAAATCAGTGGTCCAATTCTACCCATAGTCACTTCACAGCACTTCTCAAAAATGAGATACTGTTTGTTTTAAGACAGGGTCTGACGGTGCAGTCCTAGCTGGCTTGGAACCCACCAACATCCACCTGCTTATGTCTCCCAAGTGCTAGGATTAAAGACATGTGCTACCGTGCTTGACACACAGAAATAAGATGCCTGTTAGTGTTACTGATATTCCACCAAAGGCCTCAAGCCTCTGAGCAAAGCCAAGCCTTCAAAGTATTGCCTTAGTTTAGGAAGTTGCCTCTTGTGCTCCTGGGTTTGTCTTAGAAGTCATTGAGGTTCTTCTCATCACTGAAGTAGGCTACAGATGTGAAAGAGGCTTTAAAACTAAGAACATGACTGCATGGTGGAAACTCAAGCTTATTGGAGACTTGAGCTTGAAATCCACATTGATAAATCCATTATCTTTAGCTCAGCTCCCAGAACTACAACACTGATATACAGGAGCCAGGATTCAGGGCTCTTGTAATATGATTATTAAATGTGCTTTCCTAGCCATTATTGATTATAAATCGGACTCAGTTTGTCAAGACCTTGTCTTTCTACTTAAGAGTTAAGGGTTAGAATAGATTTAAAATCTAGCATAGACAGCCCTGGATAACAAAAAGAAAATGGAATAAGAGGGAAAATGTAGGGCACAGTGTATGTTATGAAGGGAACACCTGTGTAGCTACCATTCAAGAGATGTGTGGAGATTTTCCAGAACCCCCTGGGCCCCCTCATGGCTCTTCATGACCACAGTCTCTTCCCCACTGGGAAAGGAATCCCCGCCTTGCTTTACGTCATCATTTCGCCGGAAGTGTGTATCGAGACACAGTTAATTCTAAGTTTTTGAACTTTATGTAAATAAGCTCCTGTAATCTGTGTTCCTTTGTTTCTGGCATTTTCCATTCAGCTACATGGTCCCAAATTCACTGGCATTGTTCATTTGCTGGTACTGCATTCCTTATGCTCTGTGAATTTGCTACAGTTGTATCCACGGCTCCTGATGATCTGAGCCGTTTTCTTTTTTTCCCTCTTTTGAATGAGACTGCTTGGCTATGAATATTTTTTCATACATGTCTCATGGGTACAAGTAATGATTTCCACAGGTTTGTACATCAGGATAGAATTAGTGAGTCTTTAAAAAATGTGTTTTAAAGAGAGTTTAAAAACTCGACTAAACATTGGAAGAACTATTCCAGAACTGCTAAATAATCTATATCCTCATCAGTAGGTTTTTGAGTCGAGTAACAATATTCTGCAGTGATTACATGATTAAGATACTTTGTTAAGTTTCATCATGCCAAGAAAACAACCCATCCTAATTTGTTGATTTTTTTTTCTCTTCTAGAGGAATTCAAAAGTTTCGCCCTAAAGCACCCAGAATATGCCAAGATATTTACAACATACTTAGACCTCCAGACATGCCATGTATTCTCCTTGCCAGAAGAGGTCCAGACAGCTCCCTCTGTTGCTAGTAATAAAGTCAGTCCTGAGAGCCAGGAGGAGGGCACCTCAGACAAAAAGGTGGACTGAACCAGTGGTCCCAGTGAAGAAAGGCAACTCGGGAGAGCTGTTCACTGGCCACATTGTGAATGTGCTTATCAACTAATGTTGTTCATGATAGAAAGCTTTTTTTTTTTTTTTATTAAAATGACGTATTTTCTTCCTAAAGTGTTTTTATTAACTTGCCTGTATCAAGTAAGTTCCTTTCGTTTCACGTTGTGCCCTACTGGTTGTGTTGACTGATGCTAAGTACTGTATATTTTTAATGAATTTTTACAGTTTACTTTTCATAATAAATAAATTCATCGGTCTCACTCTTTACTGGTCAGCAATTAATCAATACCGCATGTTTAGTACGTGCAAACAGTTTTCAGTCGTTTCACATGTAATCATGTACGTTTTCTCTAATCCCTTCCCTTTCTGGAAGCAAGGATGGGAATCTGGAAAACCCTGCAGAGTTTTGTACCTCCATCTTTACTGGCTTAAATTTCCATTTAAATTTCAGTTTCCTGGCTGAGACTTTCTAAGCATACACGCTCCCTCTCACTTACATCTGGATAGCCCAGTGAGGACAGCAGACCCTTTTGCACTCTCCATAGTATAGAAGAGACTGTGTTTTAAAGATGATTGCAGTGGGCCATAAGCTGGGAATTGCCTTATTGAGGGGAACAGTGATTGCCTAATGAGAAAATGAATTGTTTGCTACAGAGCTGAATTGAATTTAAGTCGGCTGCTTCCAAAGATAGCACTTTCCCAATAAGCAAATCAGATTTGTTCTTTTTACATAATGGCCAAATTGGTGTATTTTACCGTGCAGTCCAAGAGAGAGCTTTGTCCTGTCAATTTTTCCTCTCAAACTTTAGAGTTTGTCAGAAATGTCCACATGGAAAAGAGAAGCCTCCAGCATGTTGCCAAGAGCCAAGGAATCAAAAAGCTTCATTTGTTAACGAGTGGCTGTGTCTACTCCCGGGCAGGAATACCACCTAAACTAAGCAAAAATTTCTTCAAATGACATTTTTATTGGGACCCATGTCTGCATGCTCTTGCTATCACTTACATTTGAGGTTTTGGATAAAGAACCACTTATTAAAAGAATGCACAAAGATTATTGGTTCCTTTGGTACCAAATTCTTTGCTGTGGCTGGGTTTCAGAATCAATTAGACAGTCGGCCATAAGCTAGAGATTGTCAAGTCAGTTTTGAGGCTCAGGAGTCCGCTGAAATTGTGGGAGACTACATTTAATCAAAAGCTGTGGTTTTAATTTAGTTTCGCACATGAAGCAGGTGTGTTCTAAATACATACATACTTGGATGATTGAACACCACAGTTTTATCATTAAGTATAGGTAACTATATGCCTCTTATATATCTTAAAGCATTTTAAAAAGGTGTTAGTTTAACTCCTGGAGTTAAAAATGGTTGCTAATCATTGTGTGGGTGCTGAGGCAGAACCTGGAGCCTCTGCTAGAACAGCCAGTGCTCTTACCCACTGAGCCATCTCCCCAGCCCTGTGCAGTTACTCTTGAGGAGCTCAATTCGACTGTCTGAATGCTTGGCCATTTTCCACAGAGCAGGCCTGGACTTTCCTGCCCTGACAATCTCTTTTAGAGAGGCTTTTCTCATCTCACGATTTACATTAAGAAATTAAAGTCCCTTTATCCCTAAGTATAGGTAACTATATGCCTCATATATCTTAAAGCATTTTTAAAAGGTCTTGGATGAGCTGAAGCAATTGCTTAAGTAGTTATGCTAAGTAATGTTTACACTAGTGTCTGCTATATTCAGTGAATGCATGTACTCACTGTGGTCATATGTACTAATTTGTAGCAGGGAAGTTAGAAATTTCACTTCTTAAAACATGTGATAAACCAAACACGTTTCCATCAAAACAGTTCTGTTGGGAGATAATGACCAAGTACTTAGAGACTGAAGCGTTTGCATTGTGTGTGGTCAACTTTCCTCTTCTGAGTGTGACAGTTAGTAGGGATAGCTCCAATGGACAGATATGTTACATTTGCAGCTGGATGTGGTGGCCCACCCCTTTAAATCCAGTACTGGGGAGGCAGAGATAGGTGGATCTCTGAGTTCCAGACCACCCTTGTCTACAAAGTAAGTTCCAGACCAGCCAGGGCTACACAGAGAAATCCTGTCTCAAAAAAATTCAAAAATAAAATATACATTAATTTATTTATGTGGGGATTGGGCAGACATAATTTGGCCATCCTACGTGGAGGTCGGAGGACAGCTTAGTGGAAGCAGTTCTTTACTTCCACCATGTGTGTTCTGAGGATTGAACTCAGATCATTATGCTTGGCCACAAGCACCTTCACTCTGTGAGCCATTTCACCAGCCCACCTCTAGTGTTTAGAGGGAGAGTGTTTCCCTTTTAGAATGTATGTGTTCTGCATGAAGCAGGGCAGTGAAGCTGCTTGATTGACAGGCTCAGGAACCTTTTCCATCCAGTCATTTCAAATACGGGGTGGTTAATTGAAGGCAATGTATTTTAACAGAGAGGCCTGGACACAGGTTTTCTGCTATGGAAATCCTTGGATGGTTGACTTTTATATAGCAATCATCAAAGGATATTAAAAGACACTTGTAGGCAGCATTTTCTAGGAAAGCAAACACACTGATGACATGTTAGTTTTGTCTTCTCTCTCTTTCCAGTTTTTCTTTTATTTGTTTGTTTGATTTTGTTTGTTAACTTGTTATGTCTTGGAAGTAATCTGTCCTCCATGATTTTATGTGTCTGTGCAAATGGCTCACAAGCTGGTGGTTCAGTTCTGAGAGGTGATGAAATCTTTGGGAGGTGGAACCTCGATGGAGGAGGTGGATCTCAGGAGGAGGCATTAGGGTTACAGCCCCGTCCAGCTTCTTGTCCTCTCTGCATCCTGGTCCTCTGAACTCTGAGCTAGCAGCTGTCACATACTCCCAGCACTGTGAAGTCAACGGCCACCAAGCCTTCCTGTGCATGGTGGACTGTGCCCTGTCATCTTGAGCCAAAAACAAACCCTTCTTTCTGTTAGTTGCTACTGGTCACAGATGAGGAAAGCTAACTAGTCATTTTCTCAGTGTGTGTAAAGCCCTCCAACATTCCTGGTATGTCTAATGTCTTTTCCATTCCAGCTGATGTTCTCTTGTTGTTATGGGATCATCTCATTCTTGCGTGATATTTCAGGTGTCTGGGTAGGAGCCACTTGTCTGGCAGGTTGTGTCCTTTGCATCATTGTCCCCCCCACCTCGCTTTTTTTTTTTTTTTTTTGTAATACACTAAGGGAATGGTTTTCCTCAAGTTATTATAAAAGAATCTGTGCACACAAGGAAAAGAAAGAGGTGGGAGAGAATAAATACAATCTGACTTCTATCACTCTCAATTACTTAGTACTAACATTTGAATATTTGGTGTATTTTGTCACTGTTCAGCTAAATATCCTTGCATCCTCAAAGAGACAGTTAAATGCAGGGGTTTCCATTCTACCTTTTCACTTACAGGGTAACACTTTCTAACGTGATTAAAGTCCTCAGTAAGCATAAACGTTTTACTATTTAAACTAGCATTCCTTTGAAAACAGTAGAACGCTGTAGTGCATATTTATTTGTCTAATGTTGGATGTATGAGTTTGACTTCTGCTTTGGGGTTATTAAAACCCTCCAGCTCAATACTGCACCATGTAGTACATTACTAGCAACGCTTAACCAGTGGCTGACACATTCTCAGCTCTAAAAAAAAAAAAAATCAAAACAAACAAACAAACAAAAAAAACCCAACTTCCGAAGATTTTGTAATTATTCACATTTATTTTAAATATTTCACCACAGAAGAATATATTGTCCTGGCTGATAGATTAGGATAATTTCAAATATGTGATGTGTTCAGCAGGCTAAGTATCATTCTAGCTTATATAGATTATGATAGTTTCAAATATATGATGTGATCAGCAGGTTCATGTCTTTTAGACATAAGTAGATTTCATTTTTTTCTTAATTTTATTCTTCCCTTAATAGAAGTACAGATGGTGACGGGTATTATGTGTAATCCTAAGTGGCTCATTTGAATGCTCAATGCAGCACGGATATTCTGCCATTAGTTCCAGTGAACAGAAATGAGAACTTAGTCAATAAGAGGTAAGGTGTACAATTAAGCCAAAAATCTGCCCGATTCCAGCAGCCACACTTTTAACCATGAGGTTAATCCCCTCACTGCCTGCCGGATTGAACATCTGCCATGTATTTCTCTACATGGAGGTTCTAGATGTCATACTGTGACTTAGTTCTTAAATGGAAAAGAGATAATAAGTGATTAAGAATGGTTCTGGGGCTCTTGTGTCTTGGCTCCAAGATGACAAAAAAAAAAAAAATGGTTGTGCTAAAAAGGGCCACAGTTATGTGCAGCCCATTCAATGCGTGAACTGCACCCAGTGTGTACCCAAGGATAATATCATTAAGAAGTTCATCATTCGGAACACAGTAGAAGCTGCTGCTGTCAGGGGCATATTTGAAGCAAGCGTCTTCGATGCTTATGTGTTTGCCAAGCTCTGTGTCAAGCTGCATTACTGCTTAACTTGCATGAGCTCTGCCATTCACAGCAAGGTCATCAGGAATCCATCTTGTGAAACCCGGAAGGACTGAACACGCCCACCATGATTTAACCTGCTGGCGCTGCACCACGACCTCCACCAAAACCCATGTAAAGAGGTGGCTTTGTAAGCTCCAAGGAAAAATACCTTGGAAAAAGAAAGTGGAAGTTATATTTAAAAAAAGGAAGAGGAGGAGGAGGAGAGAGAAGGAGGAGGAGGAAGAGCAGATGATTGGGGACCGGTAGACATGACCGAACACTTTCTAAGCTGCCAGCACCAACATGTGATAAACCAGCTCTAACTCTAGTTTCAGGCAATCTAATGCCTTCTTCTGGCCTCTATGAGCACCAGGCACATACATTCAGGCAAACACATACATAAAAGGGAGGGAGAGAGGAAGGGAGGAAAGAAGGGAGGGAAGAAGGAAGGAAAAGAATGCTTTGAACAGTAAACCATGGTTGAGATGGGTTAAAGATGGTTCTTAACAGTGAACTGTGACCCAGATGAGGTAAGACAGATGAACTTGAAGCTAGGGAGGGTAACACCCCTGTTCTTCCTCATGGTTCCTGTACTTCAGAGGTGAGGTGGCCTCCAGGATGCTGCAGGACCATTTCCCTGTGGATAGTGCTGGAGCATGGGGTCTCTACCTCTCCTCCACCGCTGAGGGGCTGTAATCACGGAGGTGAAGAAGAGTGTGGAGAGGAACTGAGGTAAAGGCCTTCGTTCCAGCTGTGGTGGCATGTTATCTGTGCTGCCTTTTCTGTTGCACTGCAGGGAGCATAGTGATCTATTCAAAGCTCAAGACAGATACCACTTCTCCTGTTAAAGCTTCTCCCAGGCCATGGTACAAAAAAAAAGCCTCACATGCTAGATCTCAGCTGCCCTCAATCTTCTTTCTCACCAAATTCCTCTGGACTCAATTTCCTTCTTTCCTTCAAGCTGGGTAGAGCCAAGTCTGGCCTCAAGAGTCTGCTCTGCTGCCTCCTTGGATAGACTTTTCCCCAGATTTTCACACGGCTTTCTGTTCTTCAGGTTTTAAGAAGAACTCCACACAATCAGCTCACATTTCACACAGCATCTGTTCTGGTTTATTCACGGGATTGTATGGCCATCACCACAATCTAATTTTATAATAATCAGATTTTAAATCAAGTGTCGTATCATCACTTGGGAATTCCCTGTCGTTAATCAAACAAAGCTATGGGCACACTCGATCCCAGCACCATCCCTGTCAAGCTTACCTGAAATTAGCTTCTTGTGTGCATCGTTACTGTCTGCCATTTCTAGTGTATAGGTTTCCCTGACACTTGATGTTTGCCAAAGATATGACAATAACATTATCTTTTGTTTAGTGTTCCTCATATAGTATAAGAGGAAAGCTTAAGACAAACTTGAAAACCTGGAATTATCATCTCTAAATCTCACAGGAATGTTAAAACCAGAGAGCTTTTGTTTCTTGTTCATAGTTACATAACTCTGAACACTGGGATTGGAATTCAAACCCAAGGCTGCCCAGCTCTCCATGAGGGGACTTTTAATTAAGACAATGTAATCTGAGCCCATAAAATAGCCAAGGGATTATATGTCAGGCTGAAACTTCCAGAAACATGGAAAGTAGATAATATGAGAACCCGCCAGCCACAAAACCTCTAAGGATGCTAAACATTGCAAGCATGGACAGAAATGCGAAGATGAGTGTGTGATCTGGGAAGGGCCAGAACCTTGAAGAGCTGCAACCTCAGGCTATCCTAAGGGATGAAGGGTGCAGCTTTCCTACAGATATGTGTCAGCCTTATACTAAAGAGCATCTAGAGGCAATGGGTAAGAATTTTGTATAAGATGGGCATTTGGAACAGGCATCTCAGCAGAGAAGAGTATATTTGCTAAATTCTCAATGTAAAAATGAATTGGAAAAAAAAAAGACATCATCTTCTGGCTAAGAAAGACAATGAGGTTTTCTCAACCTGGTGCTAGGATGTGGGGAGATAGCTGATAGTTTTATTTTCCATTTCAGCTATTTTAACTGTATAGGGACTCATTTCTATATAAAATACTCTATAAAATGAGTATTTTTATAGTCTGTACGAGCCTCCCTCTCTCCTCTCCTCCTCCCCCCTCCTGCCTCTCTCTCTCTCTCTCTCTCTCTCTCTCTCTCTCTCTCTCTCTGTGTGTGTGTGTGTGTGTGTGTGTGTGTGTGTTTTATAATGGTTGATATTGAAACTCAAGACTTTGGTCATACTGAGAAAGTACTTAACCATCCACACCTACAAAAACTCTAAGACAGAGGATCTACCCCACGTTGCCCTAGAATTTGCCACTACGCCAGGGCCAGTCTGTGTCCTTTAGTTGGAGGATTCTGTTCACTGACATTTAGTGCCATTAGTCAATTGACGCGGCTGACTTTCACCGTCTTTTCTTCTTTCTTCCTGTTGTTTCCACCTATTCTTTGAATTTCTCTTTTCTTCACCTCATTTCTATCAATTTTTCCTTGTATCATTTGGTTTGTTTTTCCTTTTGGTTCCTTACTTTGATGTGTTTTGTGTGTCTACTCCTGACACACACACACACACACACACACACACACACACATCTTGATGCAGCTTAAGTTCAGACAGTAACAGGCCCTTTAACACAGATGCTTCCAACAGTGTGACTTCACTTACTCCACCCCAAGGATCATGTGTGCATCTTTAAAAAAAAAAAGTAACTCTTTTTACCATTTTTATTCTAAATGGTAAGTTGCACTTAAGAGAAGCAATCTGAGAGGGGAAAGAAAAGCTTTTTTGTATTTATCCCCATATTTACTTCCTAGTTCTGGCATTTTTCTTTTCCTTTCCTTTTTTTTTTTTAACATTTTTGTTTTATGTTTTTGTAATTCTACCTTTTCACTACTTTTCTTCTGAATGTTCTTAAACATCTCTCTCTCCCTTGCCCTCCCTCTCTTTCTCCCTCTCTACCTCTGTCCCTCCTTCTCTCTCCCTCCTTCCCTCTCTCTTCCTCTATCCCCATCTCCTTCTCCCTGTCTCCCTGTCTCTTTCTCCTTTTCTCCCTCCTTTCCTCTCCCTCCCTCTCTCCCTCTCCCTCTCCCTCTCTTGGTTTTTCTGGACAGGGTTTCTCTGTGCACCCCTGGCTGTCCTGGAACTTGCTCTGTAGACCAGACTAGCTTGGATCTCACAGAGATCCACCTGCCTCTGCCCACGCAAGTACTGGGATTAAAGGTATACCACCACTTCCCAGCTCTTGAACAATTTTTAAGCACAGCTTTATAAAAATAATTCTTACAACTTTCTTTGGCCTGAATATGTTTCTGTCTTCATTTTGAAGAACATTTTTTTTTCTAGATAAATAATTCTATGTCACCCACCACTCACCCCCCAAACACACTTTAGTTATTTAAGGGTCCCACTGCCATCTTCCTCTTCTTGTTTCTGTGAAAGAGTTCTCAGAAATTTTCTTCACAGTCTTCCCTTATGCAAGAAAGTCTTGTTTTTATTTTATTTTTATCTTTGTGTATGAGTGTTTTGTTTGACTGCAAGTCTATGTACCATATATGTGCAATGCCCATAAGTGGCCAGAAGAGGGCATTGGGTCCTGTGGAACTGGAGTTACAGATGATTTGAGCTGCCCTGAGAGTGTTGGGGATTGAACAGGAGTCCTCTGGAAAGATAGCCAGTGCTCTTAACCACTGAGCCATGTATTCCCACTCTAATGCATTGCTATAATATCCTTATTTCTCTTATTTTTATTTAAAAATTTTCTCTTATTACCAGTTTTAGGGAATTGTATTATAGTTTACTTAGGTCTGATCTTTCTGTTTGGGGGCATCTGTTCTGTATTATGTTTTTATTTTTTGAGATTATAATATAATGTAATTATATTATATCCTCCTTCCAAATTCTCCATACATTCCTCCTTGTTCTTTTTCAAATTCATATTTTTCCTTGCTCTTTTCCCTTAACTTTTGGTGTGTGTGTGTGTGTGTGTGTGTGTGTGTGTGTGTTCCTAAATGTATAAATTCAGCCTACTTAGTCTGTATAATGTTACACACACACACACATATATGTATGTATATATATATATATATATATATATATATATATATACTCAGTTTTTAAGGCTGACTATTTCATATTAGACAGTGTGCTCGTCTCTGGGAATGACTGTTTCTCCCACTCTCTGGGTTCCTTCTTTGCCTGTGGTTCTTTGCATAGGACTGAAGCCCCCTGGCTTTCCCCACCCAATATCTGGTTATCTGTTGTTGTCCTTGTTCAGCCCATGTTTAGATGGTCATGTTGGTGCTGGTATTTCGTTTGTTGAACTTTTCCCAATGTCTAAGCTTGTTGTTTCCATCAAGTTTATAAAATGAATGGCTGAGAGAAGTTCTCCTAAAATTTTGGAAATGGTAAAAGAAGAAGCCTTGGAACATTGTGGGAAAAGAATGAATATGGTAAACCAAGAGACAAGTTTCAGTTGACCTTTGAGTTTTCTAAACAATGTATGATAAGTGAAGTAGAAATGGCCCTGCATGATTAGCTCTATGAATATCTAGGAGTGGTATTGGAGATGATCATTTTATAAATGTTTGAGGGCAGGGCACACCAAAGAGGTAACACCTCTGAACCTAAACCGGAAAAATTAATACCCAGGCATGAAGGGGATGCACCTACCCAGAGCAACCACTTAAAAAGGTGTAAGAGATAAACACTCTCAATAAATCAAGATGGAATTAGAAAAATCTAATTCAAAATGTCAGGGAAGAGAAAAATCAAAAGCAGCAAGTAACCAAATCAAAAGACAGATGAAAGTAACTGAGCGGAAGGTGAATACCTAAAAGGGCCATTTAAAAGGCAGAAGCTGGTCTGTGGAATTTTAAAACCTACCCAACTGAACACTGTCTGTAAGAAACTCACTCCAAGCATAGCTGTCGTAGGCATTGTATTAAGGCTGTCCAAAGGTACAGAGCCAATCTGAGGAGATGTGTACATGTGTATGCTGTGTACACATGTACATAAATATGTTCAGAGAGAATAGATTTAATGACTCCTAGTACAACTGTAGTGGCTGGAAGATCCAAAATCATTCATGTCTGTGGTAGGCTGTAAACCCAAGGAAGGCTTGGTGTTACAGCATAAAACAAATACCATTGGAAGGCAGAATTTTGTTTTCCCCAGAGAGTCCCAAACTGTTTTCCCTTAAAGCCTTTAACTGAGTTCTGAGTATGACCTCTCATTTATTCAAACATTGGAGAAGCTGTGGCTGGCAAGATGACTCCACCAGTAGAGGCAACTCTACACAGGCACCCTCCTGAATAGTCCCTCTCCTTCTAGTGACCTCCCTCACGCCAATAAGTAAAGGAAACAGGATAGGAAACACAACCCTTCAGAGACTCATGAGCCCACTGAGATGCAACTGAATTAAAGTGGCATTGGGCCACAATGATGTTCTAAGTCTTCTGGAATTAGTGTTGGTTCAGAGGCAATGTCCAATAATTCACAAAAGGTCTGCTACTTCCTCTTTTTATACAATGCAATTTTCTTACCATTCCCTTTGAAGAAGGTTGTAAGAAGCTTTTATTCAAAAAATTGGCAATGTGTCAAAGTTCAGAGGTCAAATGTCACCTTCCTATCGGATTCTACCCATTTGTCCTTATTAGGTCTTTGCATTTATATATTTGTTTTATGTGTATTTGTATGAGTTTACATGCACCATATACATGTAGGAGTCCTCAGAGGCCAGAAGAGGACATTGGTCCCATGGAACTAGAGTTACACAACTACAAGTTACCATGTGGGTGCTGGGAAAAAAACCAGGCTTATCTACAAGGGCAATAAGTGCCCCTAACCACTGAGCCATTTCTCCAGACTCCTTCCCACTTCCATTAAAGCTTTTAAGACTAATTTCTTCTTAATCAGTGCCTTGACTTTTATCAGTAGATTCTATATGAGGGCAAGAGCTCAACCTGTGTTTTGTCTAGCTAGCTACAGGATGAGGTGTGAATTTTCATATGAATGAAAGTTTCTCAAAAGAATAGCTCCATCCCCTCAACCTTGTGCAAGACTGACTAACTAATTAGAACTCCAATAATATTAGCCTGTGTGTTGGGGAGGGTGGGCGGGGGCACATTGCACTGTTGTAAATCTAAACAGGTGAGGCCTTTAATCCCAGCACTTGGGAGGCAGAGGCCAGCCTGGTCTACAGAGTGAGTTCCAGGACAGCCAGGGCTATACAGAGAAACCCTGTCTCTAAAAAACAAACAAACACCCATTTATTATCCTCCTCCATAGGTAAGTTGACATCTTTGAAACAAATAAGTAAATCCATTGAATGTAGAAACAGACCTCTGATTTCCAATCAACCAAAGAGCTAAGGATGTTGACACATAGCATCTGTGGCCTATAACACTTGTCTTTTCTTGTTTTAACCTGCCTTACATGTTTCCAGTGTGCATTTGGAGAGTGCCTTGATGGGTGGCATTTTTTCTGTTTCTGTTTCTGTTAAGCTTTATGAAACTCTTACCATATTGCAACATAGAACCTGGGATAACCTGTGTCGGTGTTCTCAGGCCATAGTCACTCAAACTTGGCTCCAGAATAAAGCATCTCTTTGATCCTCTGAGGCATTGGCTGTTTCTATGACAACAGATAGACCCATAATAAGGAACTGGCTTTCGTGATGATGGACGCTGACAAGTAAAAAAAAAAAAAAAATCATATTTGGCAAGCTAGAGGCCAAAGGCTTGAGACTCAGGAAGAGCCAGTATTTCAGTTCAGGTCAAAAGGCAGGAAAACATTAATGTACCTGTCCAAGGCAGGCTGACATGAGAGGAAATTTCTTTTCCTCGTGGAGGCCTTTCTTGTTCTCTTAGACCTTCAGGAGAGTGTGTGTGGTCCATCCATTTTTAAGAGGGGAATCTGTTTTACTTAGTGTATGACCCAGATGTCAATCTCATTTAGAAATAACACAAAGATTGCTTAAACAACTGCTTGAGCGCCACATGGTCCAGCTTAGTTTAACTTGAGTACCTCATGACCTGTGATCTAAAGTTATGCCATACTCAAAAATTCGTTCAAAATGACCGAGAGCTTACATGTAAAATGCATAAACTAGCCCACATCCTAAGCGGAATGTAGGAACAGTTTGGGCTCTGTATTGTTGTGCTACTGTAACAAAATGTCCACGACTGGGCACTTGAGATTCAATTTCACAATTTACAAGAGTGAAAGCCCAGATAGTACGGCACCAGCTGTGTGGAGGTGAAAACAGCAGGCACTATCCGGTCAGATGGGATGGAGACCCTAAAGCAGCTGTTCTGAGAACATCCCTACCAGAGGCCAGGGATGCCAGAAGGGGTCTCTGCCTCCTGTTTCTTTGTTATCTCCTGAATGAGCATCTCAGCCTGGAGGCTGTGTGTGACTTAGTGGTTGAACCTAAGAAGATTCAGTTACCAAGGTGGAGCAACTGGATTGACCAGCTTACTGTCCCCCATACCTGACTGCTGTTCCTGCCATAAGCACTTTACAAAGTCCCCAGACTGGTAGCTTGATGCCACTCATTTCCTGAGCCCTCACCTGCCATACAGACACCCCACACACACACACACCCCTTAGGCTCTCACCTACACATCTGTAGTAAATGACACTCTACTTCCCTCTGAAACTCATCCTTTGTGTTCCACAAATTTCATTCTTTAAAATCCAAGGGACAAGAGGCAAGAAACTTGAATTCCTGAAAGGAGACAAGAACTGGAAAGGTGGCTCCTTTTGTGATCACTGAATTTTCTAGAATGTTAACTCCCCAAGAGAGATTCTATTGTTCTCAAAGACATCTCAATGTTCCGGTATCACTTGGGATCCTCTAGATGTACCACCTTCAAGAGACAGAACCAGAGAGGATGCATATGTGAGGGAAAAGAAGCTAGAGTGCCCTTTTCCAGGCGTACTGTAAACTCATCTGAGAACACAGGCTCAGCAACCGAATCTGCCAACTCTAAAAGACTACACCATCTTTTATCATCACCCCAAGAGCTTAACCTCCCAAAACGCAACCTTCTGGGAGACAAAGCACATTTGAACCATAGCAGATTCTAAGAGCAAACAAAGAATTAACACCTAAAATACAGTTGCATAAAGCAAAACTTAAAAAAAAAAAAAGAGCATCATCAGAATTTCAGTCTTTTGCTCCAAGAGATCTTTTTGAGGTGAAAAAAATGAGCTACATATTTGGAGCAAATTCTACTTATTATTTATCTATTTTCTATCTATTACATATCAGATATCCAAAATAGTAGTGTCTAAAGTATATAAAGAATTCTCGAAACCCAATGGCAAAACTAGACAATTTGGTTAGAAGATGATCAAAAGATACAAGCAGATGCTTCACCACAGAGATATAACAGATGGGTGATAAACAGTTGAAAGTATGTTCAGCATTATTAATTATATTGGGATGTAAATCAAATCCCAATGAGATACTAATACATACCTATCAAAATAACTAGAATTAAAATTTGTGACACTATCAAATACTGACAAGGATTCAATGAAACTATAGCATCTATATAGCACTGGCAAGGATGTGACCTGTGTGTATGTGAGAGAGAGAGAGATAGAGAGAGAGAGAGAGAGAAAGGAAAGAAGAAAGGAAGGAAGGAAGGAAGGAAGGAAGGAAGGAAGGAAGGAAGGATTGATTCTCAACATTTGCCTTAGAAAGCAATACTTATGATCATATAAGTTTTTCATATAAGTTTTACATAAACATTTATAGCCATTTTTAATCCTAATAACAAAAATATGTTAAATATTTTTAAATGTTAAACACCCCAAAATACATGAAGAAGTGAATGAACTCTAATATTTCCAGACTATTGTAAAAAATAAATTTAGGACTGTAAAGAGAAATACTTCTCCTCCTACTCTGTCTGGACAAGGCACACTTGACCCTTTTCAGGGAATACGCTCAGACAATCAAAGGCATAAAAAGTACACTTAGTTTTAATTCTAACTCCAGTGATAATTGTGTCTTTTCTCCATTGGCTGGGAACTCTCACAGTCTTATTCAATTGGTCAATCTTAAAGAATTGACCCACAGGGAATGAGGACAGAAGAGGAAAAGGGTCACTGCTCCAAGTGGAAAGGGTCATTGTTCCAGGCTATGAATTCCAGGATGCAGAAGGGACATTTGTGTATATAAAAGTTTTACCAGGTGTGGTGGTGATGGTGGTGGGGTTAAGACATTTACATAATAGTTTTAAAAGGAGGAAAAGACCTAAATTTCATGTCCTAAATGTGAGTTTTTATAGAAGTTCACAAAAAACTCATATTTAATATTTTTATACCATGGAATAAGAAAGAACAAACAATAAAATCAACAGTCTGGACAAATCTGTATGTCACAAACATGTATGGCACAAGAGAAGAATCAATCCCTATATGTTACATACAAATGATAAGCCCATTTACACAGCATTATTGAAATGACAAAATTATAAAAATGGAAATCAGATCAATGTTCACCATAGGCCAAGAAAGTAGGATCAAAGGGAAAAGGATGTGGACTAGCTATAAATAGCACCAAAAAGGTGTTTGAACCCTCAGTACCTCCCCCTCACTTCAGTTCACCATGACCTAGTTTTCTTCAATGCGAAGCACTCTTCACCATGATCTTGCTGACTTGCCACAGGTCCAAAAGCAACTGGGGTTGTAAAAGCTTCTGGAACCTTCAAAACAGATCCAAATTAACCTTCCCTCTTTTACGGTTCATTTTCATAGTATTTTGTTATAGTGATGAAAAGCTAACTAACACAGCTTCTATACTGTGATGTTTACTTTCTGAAGAACACAGGCAGACCATTGGCCTTCTAAATGTTCCCTTCCTATTTGAAACCATGAATATGCTACCTTGCATGGCAAAGTCATCTAAGGCTGCAGATAAAATTCAAGTTACTAATCAATTAAATTGTCCTGGAAAGCAGAAATGCAGGCCCATGGGCTAGACAATAATGAAGGGAAAAGAACTTGGTTATCCTTGCAGTCTTCAAAGGCAGAAGAGAGAACCAGGAGCTGAGAAATGTGGTGGCCTCTTGACGGTGCCACAAGCAAAGAAATCTATTCTCCCCATAATCCCCTAGGAGGAAGATGTCCATATTTTAATTGCTGGTGAATTTATAGTTATGTTTCAAAAGAATCTGTTCTTTATTTAAGCCTTTAGAAATTTGATTATAAGAAAAGAGCTCTTAGGAACCTAACATGGGCATAAACTCATCTTGAGACTGTTTTAAAATCATAAGGGAACCCTATGAGACACACTCTCTATGAGACACACTCTCTATGAGACACACTCTTTGTTTTCAAGTTTCTACCAAATAAGTATTTTTTTTTAAGATTTATTTTTAATGTGTGTGAGATATGTGTACCCTTGAAGTCCAGAAGTGGTCATGAGTGCCCTTGGAGTCCAGAAGTGGGTATTGGATCTTAGCAGGAGTTACAAGAAGTTGTGAGATGCCCAGCACAGGTACTGGGAACCTAACCTGGACCCTCTGTAAAAGCATCAAACGCTCTTAACCAATGAGCCATCTCTAATGCCCCTCAGATATTTTAAATAAAAAACTAACAAATCTAACTGAAGAACAACATGTTCTATATGTAGAGTGGAACATGACACTGCTCCACAGATATGTGGAATTATATTGTGCCAATTTAAAATAAAAGCTTTTGTTTGTTCTGTGTTTGTTTTAAAGAGAAGGTCCTGGAGAGACTGCTCCGCACTTAAGAGCACTGGCTGTCCTTCCAGATGACCCACATTGGATTCCCAGCATCTAGAAGGCAGCTCACATCTGCCTGTAACTCCAGTCCCAGGGCATCCAATGTGGTCTCCGCCCTCTATGACTGCTGCATGTAGGTTGTTCATAGACCTACATGCAAGCAAAACACCCACACACATAACTTTTAAAAAATTTATTAAAAGAAAAGAAAAAAGAGAAACCCTATGTAATTCTACAATTATGGAAATTTAATTAGTGATCTAGAAATAACCTCCCTAACCAACCCCCAATCTATCTGTATGTGGTGTTGAAACTTTAAATGCTGAAGGAATAGATCATCCCAGAGTTGTGTATACTCAGGCAGAGTGGGAGAGTAACTTTGATACCAAAACCCAACAAGGAAATTGTTCCGTGAGTATTATACTTCATCTATGACTACATTATCAAATTGTATTGAAATGTATAGAGGGTATTAATTTGTGGTGTCATTCCAGGAACCTATGGAGGGGTGAGCATTAAAGAAGAGAGAATGAATTTGTGTAATCGAGTTAAGATTGTTTTAGTTTCCTATGGCATCTAGTACTGCTTCATCTCATTGTGTGGACATCGTTTGGGTCTCCCTGGGTTAAAACAGGAGTGCTGACAGGATGTGCTTCTTCCTCCTGGGGGACTCTGAGGAGGAATAGATTTCTTTGCCTGTGGCACCTTCGAGAAGCCACCACATTCCACACCTCATGGCTCTCTCTTGTGTCTTCGAAGACTGCAAGGATAGCCAAGTTGTTTTCCCTTCAGTTTGGTATAACCCCTGGGCCTGCATTTCTGCTTTCCAGAGTTCACCAAGGAAATCCAGGACAATTTGATTGATTAGTAACTTGAATTTTATCTGCAGCCTTAGATGGCTTTGCCATGCAAGGTAGCATATTCATAGGTTCAAAAATAGGAAAGGAATATTTAGAAGGCCAATGGTCTGCCTATGTTCTTCAGGAATTAAACATCACAGTATAGAAGCTGTGTTAGTCAGCTTTTCATTACTATAACAAAATACCATGAAAATGAACCGTAAAAGAGAAAGGTTAATTTGGTTCACAGTTTTGAAGGTTACAGAAACTGGTTAGACAATCCCAGTCCCTTTTCAGCCTGTGGCAAGGCAGCAAGATTATGGTGAAGAATGGCCCAGGTTGGAGCAAGCTAATTAATTCATGACAGACAAGAAGAAGCAGGAAGAAGGTAAGGTTCCAGCACTTCTCTTCAGGGCACGCCTGTACTGATCCAATGTCTATCTTCTGGACCTTGTCTGTTAAATCTGATACTTCCCAATAGCTTCATGGATCAGGGACAAAGCTTTAATACATTGAGCTCTGGATACTTATCCAAGCCATAGCAATCACAATAGATTAAACAAGACATTCACAGAATTCTTCCCTTCCCTATAATAACTGTCTCAGAAGAGCGTGAAACTTCCTTCACCTGATTATGTACCAGAAGCCTCAAGAAAATACACACTTGTGAAGGCATTCCTCTAAAACCAGGAAGAAGATAAGAATCTACTCTCCTGAGTCACATGATTCCTGTCACCAATGGAATGGAAGTTGTATCGAGCACATGGAGATAAGAAAATCCAGACACAGGAAAAGGAAAATAAAACACATAAAATTTAACAGTGCACAGATTGATTAGTGCAGTTAACAAGAGCACTGTGCCGAGCCAGGCATGCTCATGACTATAACCCAGGCACCTCTGAAAGCAGGAGGATCATCTCAAGTTTGTGAGTTCAAGGTCAACCTGGGCCAGAGGGATTAAGACTCTTGTTTCAAAAACAGAACAAAGTAAAACAAGATTGATACCCAGCATCTGTGATTCAATAAGCTATTGCTTACTCAACTGTTAAATGAAGTGCTTTAAATGAAGGGCATGTGGGAATAATCTAAAATAAATTCACAAGAACTTGATGGAGAAAATTCTGAAAACATCTTTAGAATACACTCAATAAAGACAAGGAATATGAAGAAGACACAATTAAATTTATAGGCTGACTTCATGGGCTAACCACAAAGGTCTCCCTCATTAGCTCATAAATTCCAAGCAATCACAGAGAAACTCCCCTGTGGTAGGCGAGTGCTTGTGTGTTTAGGGACAGAGCTGATAAGCACAAACTAGGAAGGTAGCTGTAGAGTGCACGTGTGCTTACAGGGTGGAAGATGCAAACCTCAAAGGAGAGCCCAGGAAAAGCCAGGTTTGATGCAGGGGACTAATGACATCATGGATGAATCCTAAAATAGAGACACAAATGTCATAGCAGTCCAGGTTAAAGAATGCAAGCTAGAGACTAAGGGAGTACCCATGAGCGGGAAGACGGTCTTCTACTTCCTTTAACAAATATTTGTTAGGCACACTGAGTACTACCAGAGTAGATCCCCAGAACACAGTAGTGAATAGGACAAACAGTCTTGATCTTCACAGGACACATTTTCAAATGAATACACCTCGGGCATCCCTGACCTGAAAATTTGAAAACCTTTTTGAGCATGTCCATAATAACCCAAGTGGAAAAGTTAACACTTGAACTCACGAGAGGGTCATGGTGAAACTACAGGGGCACTAAAAATATTTCTTCTAAAGTATCTTCAGGGGGGTCCAACAAGGTGGGCAAAGGGTGCTTGCAGCTGAGCCTGATGCCTAAGCCCCTGGGCCATAGGTACTCATATTTGATGCTTAAGGGCAGCTAAGCATACATGTGATGAGTTATACAAAACAAAACAATCGATCTCCATATCATTCGATCTCCAAATGGGTCATGACCCACAGGTTGAGAATGACTGATTTAAAGTCCTTTTACTCTAGGACCAAAGAGAACTGTGCCTTAGCACTATGAGGAAGGCATCTCTGCTTAGTGGGACAAGGAGAATAGGCATAAGTTGAACAATATGTGGAGGATTGAGTGTTTCTTCAGGCGAAACAAATATTCTGGAAAAAACGAAGTGTTATTCGTGAAGTCTGTTCTAGTTTATATGCATGCTGCTGTTATAAATTCCACAACCAAAGGTAAGTTGGAGAGGAAAGGGTTTATTTCATATTGTATTTCCAGGCTAAGATCCATCTTTGAGGGAAGTCAGGCAGGACTCAAGGCAGGAATCTGTAGGCAGGAACAAAAGAGGAAGCCATTGAGGAATGCTGCAATTCTTTTCTTCCTCCTTCTCCTCCTCCTCCTCTTCTTCCTCCTCCTTCTTCTTCTCCTTCCTCTTCTTCTGCCTCTTCTTCCTCCTTCTCCTTCTGCCTGTGCCTCTGCTTCTTCTCTCTCTTTCTCTCTGTCTCTGTCTGTCTCTGTCTCTATCTCTGTCTCTGCCTCTCTCTCACCTTAATAGAAAACACTCATACTATAAACTCACAAAAAGTTTTTAGACTTTTTGTCATTTGCTTTGTTAGAGTTTCAAGCCAGAATCTAGTAGAAAAATAATTAAGCAGAAAATATTGAAACAAAAATCTTTCCGCTTGATGTAATTGTCTAACAAAAAGAAAAGGAAAAGCCACTAATTTCTTTTAAGTGGTAAACACAGGCCTTGTAAACAGCAGAGTGTGGAAGGCTGAGATCACAGCTTGCTGTAGTTAATTCCTTTCAGGTCCGCAGGCTGGAGGAAAGCTAGTGGTTTGTCGAATACCAAGAGAAATAGGCAGGAAAAACCATAGAAGACTAAAGTCGCTTTCTGGCATAGCTCATTTCTTTGAAGGTGCAGTGTGCTCATGCTCCTTTGGATCTGAAGTTTCCCCAAACACCTGGTACTGCTTGGCAGGCCAGGGGACATTTAGAAAGAGGACATGTTGTGGCCCCTCCCACCCACCTCACTTTTGGCTGCTTTGGGGCAGTTTAGGTTTCTTAGGCTGTCTACTGCCTCTCTAAGGTGTTGGTTTGCCAGAGGCCCAAAGTGACCACAGACCAAACTCCTGGAACCATAAGCCAAAATAAACCTCCCCTCGGTGTAATTTGGTTATTTTGGACACGTTGCCATAGCAGTAGGAAGCTGACTAACAGATTTCAGTAAATGTAGCATCTGCCCAGTGCCTCCATCCCTCAAGCCCAGCCACATTTGTGCGGCACATCTTACATACCTATTCTTGATATAATGTTTCAAAGCAGTAACCAGACACTCCAGACCTGAAAAACACTCTCCGCAAACAAAAACAAACAAAACAAAAGCACAGAGAATCCTGCTCTCCGCAAACAAAAACAAACAAAACAAACGCACAGAGAATCCTGCTCTCCGCAAACAAAAACAAACAAAACAAACCCACAGAGAATCCTGAGAAGAGAGGGTCATCATGTCCCTGGCTCTTTAAAGGATAGGGAAAGAAAAGCGCAGAGCAAAGGTGGACTGCACTCAAACATCAATGACTGCTCCTTCCCATCATTACCTGCAGTGCTCCTGTGTGATTCAGGGACACTGCTCATGGGTTTAGCTAGTGGAGAATGGTTGACAGTTCACATGAGTGACTCAAGGACTGCTACCATCCTATGGAATGCTCTGCAGCTCCTTAGTCTTCAGGAGTCTGGGTGGAGTTGAGTAGGGTGTGTCTGGAAAATCAGCAATAGATGTCCTTTTCTCTAAGCTTTGCTTTTTTTTTTTTTTTTTTTTTTTTTTTTGAGACAGTGTTTCTCTGTGTAGCCTTGGCTGTCCTGGAACTCACTCTGTAGACCAGGCTGGCCTCGAACTCAGAGATCTGCCTGCCTCTGCCTCCCAAGTGCTGGGATTAAAGGCGTGCGCCACCATGCCCGGCTTCTCTAAGCTTCTTATTTTTCCATTCACTGATTCAGTGGGTCATTGCAGTAATCCAATCTAAAAGTTCACCTCTGCTTAAATGCTTCTCAAATTACCATCAACAGAATCCACCTGATTTTGCACACCAGCAGAGTCTCAAAAGAAATCAATGGGTCTAGTTTACGAAGAAATGGAGATGGTGTGAGGCTTAGCAGCTGCTTGGTCCCAACACTGGGGACAGAACTTCTACACCTTGGGGCCAGAGGTAGTCCTAGAAATCCAAAACTCCCAACTCTCACTTTGGGGCCACTCCAGCACTAAGCCGATTTAGTTCTTCGTTCTTCGGCACATTAAAGGCCAGCACTTCCTGTGCCATTGTCCTTGCCTTTATGGAGGAGTTCCTGCAGAGGTCATCAGGCCCCAGCCTCTGACGCATGGCTGCCCAGGGTGGTGCCAGTACTGAGGGTGGGAGAGACTGAAGAAAATCCTTGTTTGTTCCCAGAGAGCTTGCTAGACAGGCTTGAGACTAGGATGTGTGTGCACATTAGGGATGGAAGCCTGGAATAGGCAGCATGGATATGAATTGGTCTCCCTGCTCCATATCCCTCTAGTGTGCCTGCCTCTAAGTGCCTGTAATGCATAGCTTCTGGAGTCTATGGGATTAGTGCCTGTGTTTCCTCATAGATTGCTATGGATGGCTCTTGCTGTTAGTGATTTGTGTTCCCCAAATGTAAATGTGTTTTTCTCTGTGTTACTACTGAATTCAGACCCCCCCCCTCTCTCTCTCTCTCTCTGTGTGTGTGTGTGTGTGTGTGTGTGTGTGTGTGTGTGTTGGGGATATACATACAGAAATGTGTGAGAGATACAGAGAGTGAAGATGAAGCGCCTGCAATGTGAGTCACCCACGCCATTGTTAAGTGTTTTTTGTTTTTTGTTTTGTTTTGTTTTGTTTTGTTTTACCAACTGGATCCTGTAAGCTTCTGAAAAGGCAACACATCTGGAGGGCATAATTTGATGTTTTGCTCCCACAGATCTCTGTCCAGCAGTCCTTCTAATGTCCTAGGACACTGTCTGATAGATGAGTGAGAAGGGGCTAAAGGTATTTCTGGGAAGTGGGAGAGATGGCTGCTCATTGGCCCACCCACCTTCAAAGGACTTAGAGGAGAAAAGAGAGAGGGAACAAACTTGAGCTGATGCTGGGGTTGCCTCGGGAACAGAGCTGGGTGCAGAGTGGACAGAAGGTGTGTGTGTGTGTGTGTGTGTGTGTGTGTGTGTGTGTGTGTGGTGTTCTAAGTGCTCACTGTGTGCTGTGGGCCTCACATCCTATCAACAGCTCCTGAGGACTAGGAATGGCCTTCCTCAGGACAAGCATGCTTATGCTTCCCAGTCTTGTCCAGTGGAACCCCTTACTGAGGTCAGATGAATTTCAAACCCACGAAAAATAACGAGCCTTACTTTTGAAATGTCAAACCAAATCAGTCATTTGGTTCTTCTGGAATTACAAAAGCTAGACTGTACCTTTTAAAATCTATCTCAGGAATCTACTCATAAGTCCATTCCAATTTCCCCTGTAAACTTCCTAAAACTAGAGCATAATAAAAAAAAAATTAAACATCATTATCTAAATGGGTGTGGTCTAGGAAGGAGCATTGGAGGCTGGACACTCCCAGAGCTCAGGGATGATTTTCCCTCCAACAGAGTCTAGTCAGGAGAAACCAGCAAAGGGTTCCTAGCTCACACTTGGAGCATTTCTTCCTTCCCTTAAGGAAAATAAAGAGAGTCAGGGTTGGTGGTTCAAACCTGTTATTTTATACTTGGGAGTCTGAGGCAAAGAATCACCAAATCAAGGCCAATTTAGACCACAGAGTGAGTTTGGACAGAGCTGGGGGTGGGGCACAGTGGTAGGAAGAGAGCCAAGAGTGCCTAAAGCCTGGATTTAATTCCTAGTACTTAAAGAAACAAAGGAACTTGGTAGCTGTTGAGCGCCAGAAATGAAGACACCCAGCCACTTACAGCCTAGATGGGACCTGCATGTTGATGCACCGGGCCAGTTGCAGTGGGGCTGGGACCTTTAGGGAGCCGACACCTGTATTGACATACACCTTCAGAGGTAGTGATCAGGGCTCGCTTTGTTTTCCCTAGCTAAAGCTTTTTCACACAATCTGTGCCTGCCCAGAGATGATGTTCCTCTGTACCAGTCCTTCCACTGCTGATTTGAAATTGTAGGGCCTCATGCACACTAATTCACCACCGAGTTACATCACCATCTTTACATTTTTTTAAGACAGCATTGCTCCAGCTGGCCTTGAAGATGCCGTGCAGGCCAGACTAGCAATGCTAAGTGTTCTAAGTCTTATCATAAGTGCTGAGTGATTTAACTCCCTCCATAATGAAGGCTACAGACCCTCAGAAGAACCAACCACTCATGACTTTGACCTCTAGCCAGAATTTTGACTAGGAAGAACAAGAGGATGATTTTTCTGCCTTATCTTTCCCTGACAACTAAGATTTTATTATTCAGGATACACTCTCTTCTTTTTTTTTTTTAAGATTCATTTTATTTATTATATGTAAGTACACTGTAGCTGTCTTCAGACACTCCAGAAGAGGGCGCCAGATCTCGTTACAGATGGTTGTGAGCCACCATGTGGATGCTGGGATTTGAACTTATCACCTTCGGAAGAGCAGTCGGGTGCTCTTACCCGCTGAGCCATCTCACCAGCCCTGATACACTCTCTTCTAATCAAAGACAAAACCTTCACAGATTGCCCCCTGAATCTCACGCTACCTCTCGCGATAAAACTTCTCCATAAGCACATTCTTCAATGTGTCTGAGACACTCCAGGAGGACCTCAGCTGTCACCTTGGTGCCAAGTCTACCCTGCTACCTAACCCTGTCCTGAGGACAAGGGATAGGGTGAACCTTCCTGCTTGGTATAGTAGTAAGTTGGGGCAGGAAGCTGGCCTGGTTTTGCACTCTATTCTGTGACTAGCATACCAACGATGATGAACCTTTGATATCCCTCTTTCTACCACTCCACCCACTTCTGGTTTTCTTCTTTGCTGCTGTGATTAATTCTCAGAGGTGGCTCAGACTCACATTTGGGTGTAACACACGCAACCTTGCAACCTCAAGGGAGTACAGTGTGCCTTTCTACTGTCTGCTCCCAGCAACCAGTGTCCAGTAAGACCTTGTGAGCAGTGGCCATAAACCCAAGAGCAAAATTTCTACATTCCGTCCAGGGACAAAGCTGAAGGCTCGCATAGCAGAGGCTGTGGGGATGTCTCACAGCTCAACCTGGAACACCTTGATCTTGATCTCTCCCTTTGTCTTTCTCTCTCTCTCTCTCTCTCTCTCTCTCTCGCTCTCGCTCTCGCTCTCTCTTTTGGTTTTTGGTTTTTTGAGACAGGGTTTCTCTGTATAGTCCTGGCTGTCCTGGAACTCACTTTGTAGACCAGGCTGGCCTCGAACTCAGAAATCTGCCTGCCTCTGCCTCCCAAGTGCTGGGATTAAAGGCGTGTGCCACCATGCCCGGCTTTTTTCTGGCTCTCTTGTTCTCTCTTCCTTCACTCCTGTTTTCTGGAGTCATCTCTCACATTAAGCTGATGCTGCTCAAATATTTACCGCTGGTGTGTGAAGACTAAAATGTTACCAAACCGACCAATAGGAGCTATGAGAAACCCTCATCTCTTTCAAGGTTTCAAGAGTCAGCCTTCGTCATAATTCCCAAGAGATGCTGCTTCACCTACCAGATCTAACCTGCTAGAGCCCAGTCACCCCTCTCTCTGGTATGCTGCCTGTGTTTCTCATTCCAGGAGCTTCTGTCCTCTCTCTGGACCTCTTTGCTCAAGTGGAAGCCATTTGTTTCTTAGTTCAAGCTGAAATGAAGTGCCTAGCATTGCAGCCCTTAGAAAACTTAGGTGGCTGAGAACAGAATCTCAAAACTGTCGTCAGATCTCACTGCCCAGTTCTCCCCTACCATGCATCCCTGCTGCACCTCAGCATGGCTTTAGCCACCATCCCACACCTGGGAGGGCTTCTTTCTCAAAGAGGAAGTCTCTGTAACCCTCCTGGCATTATGGTACCCAGGCCCCTGGCAGGGGTGAGCCAAGAATGAAACAAAGTACATGTGTCTGTCATTTCAGTGGAGTAATTATTTCTTCCATGAGGCAACAGGGATTCACATCTCCTCCAGGGGTATACCCACTATCACCTCTACCCAATCAAGGCAGGCTTCATGGCACAAACAGGACAATACTGCAAGTCACCATGTTCCTAACTTGTTTCTTCCTGTTTGGATAAGGCTGGGGAGTGCTTGCCAAACTGAGTTAAGCCTTCTTTTTCCAGCCTTTGCTTCAGCATGAGGTAGAGAGGAAAGGGTAGCATGCTCTTGCACATGAGGGCTACTGTTCAGGTATGGTTTGAATGTGTCTCAACACATGTTAGAAGCCTGGTGTCCCAGTGGAGTGATGTTGACAGGTGGTGGAACCTAGGAGAGATGGGGAGCAATAGGAAAGAATTATAGCACTGGGGGGGTCTACTATCAAATAAAGATTAACATGGTTCCCTTTGTTAGTTATTACAAAAAGAACAAGCCTGAATCTCTGGCTTCTCTTACTGTTTGATCTCACAACACTTCAGCCATGATGACACCATCTGCTACCAGCCCTTCACAAGAGGTACAACAGTTGGGGCCTCCTGCTCTTAAACTTGCATCCTCTAAAAATATAGGCATAATAGGTTTCATTTTTTATTTAGTATCCTACCTCGGGTGGTTTATTGTAACAACTAAATGGATGAATGCAGGATGTAGTGGGAAAGGCCTTATGGGGTAGGAACAATTTTCAGATCTTGAAGTCTGTGGAAAGCACAAGCCTATGCCAACCAACCAGAAGACATGTACCAGTAGCTGCCAACTGCTCTCTCATATTTAGAAGAAATGAAGTCAGTTCAGGAGAGAGAAAGGTCTTGTCAGGATCTACCCATATGTGTTTACACTTGGAATTCCATACTGGTCCACCAGAACCAAATTGGGTGGGGTCTTGTTTTATCTTGGTAAGATTTAGATGGATGAACATGGTAATCTGTCGTAAAGAAGAGATGACATCAGGCCCAGAGAGTGAGGCCAACTCCAGCCTTGGCTCACAGAATAGCTACTGTCCCCTAAGATGGCAGAGGCCATGATATCATGGTAAGTGTTTTGGATCTGGAGGCACTAAGAAACTGTTGGCTGTCTAGAATTTGTTCTTAGTCCCTAGCCCCTGTCTCACTTGTAAGAGTGGAGACGACTCCAGCTATTTGGATTCCTAGGTGTGTTCTGGACAGCACACAGAAACTGTTTCCCAAGCCTTCCTTATTGGTTCCCAGTGAAAGTGTAGTGGTCCTAGGTTCTTGACCAGTCTAAGAGTTAATTAGCCATGCCCGTGTTTGTCAAGTGACTCAGGGTTTGCTGGGCTGGGTCTGCCTACGTCTAGCCTCCCAGTCTCCCAAATCCAGGCACCATGCTTCCCCGGGGCATTACTTTGGAGTCTGGGTCTGATACAACCAACCCATCTCACCATTCATTGTTTACCTCTGAATTTTCCATCTAGATGCTTTTGCCTAGACACACACTGAAATTCTAAAGTCCTTTAAGAACAATGGCAACAATGACTAGTTGTTCTCTTCTGTGTCCTTATGTGTAGGTCTGATGTCACTATGCTTTGTTGAGGATCCAGACTTTAGTTTTTTTCTTATGATGTGCAGGAAATATATAAAAGCAGCCACAACAGTAATAATGCTGAGCCCCTAGTCTTACTTTGATGAGAGGACTTAAAAGTCGATCCTGCTGGGTGCTTGTTTGGTGGAGAGAAGTGCCCTGAGGGAGTGGGAGTTACAAAGATAAGGGCCAACTGGACTTGCAACAGTTTGGCAACACTAAAGTAGATAAGCATGCAGGGGGATGGAGGTAGATGGGAATGGGGAATCCTAGATGCTCATAGAGGAGTAGGGATAACTCTTATCCAGACAGCGCCATCATTCTGGGGCAGTGCATGCTTGTACGAAGAGAGAGATGTGTCAATAACAGGGGTTGCAAACTTTCAAACATCTCAAAGATAGAACAAAGAAGCAAGTGGGAAATAGGGAGTATGACATCATCTAGAGAATATGTGCCCTCCCTCAAATTCAGGATAGCCAACAGGAACTCCCACAGCTTTGTATAGAACTCAGGTGTTCTATAGAGAATCTCTCAACCTGAAAAGCACTAGGTGAACCAATAAAGCATGACCTGGCCTCCGGGTGTTCTACAAGGTACTGGCTACAGGTACAAGTCCCTGTGACAGAGGTGTAAGACCTTCCTTGATCCACCCTAAACTGTGAAGTGCCACAGCTACTTAGTGACCCTTGGGTATCCTTCTGAGTGATCACAAATGGTTATGACCCTCCATCCCCCGGAGATAGAACAGGGGGAAGGTCTCTCAGGATGGTGGAGCCAGGGCTTGTGTTTATGTCCCACAAGGATTCAATCAAAGCCAAGTGGGTGAAGAAGAGCCGAGAAAATCAATGGCTGAGGCAGGGAGGAAACATGACCCTGTGGACTCTTCAGCCATTAGCTTTGATATCCTGGCAGCTGCTGAATTCCAGAGGCAACTCTAGAACCAATACCTAAGACATCCTAAGAAACAGAGGGGCCCAAGGAAGAGAAAAAGGGTGGGTGGTGGTGGGCCGAGGAGGACTGGGAGAGCTGTCATTCCCACTCTCAAATGTCTGCAGGATGGTTGGTAATCAGCTTCTTCTGTGTGACTCTAAGGGTCAGAGTTAGAGAGACAGATCAGATCCTCCTGACCTAACAGCCACAGATGTCTGAAGACGGGATGAGCTGCATGTCCACCCCCATCCCTCTCTGTGTCAATAGGAACCCAGGTGAGTGTTAAACAGTCACTGTTTGGGGGGTGATAAGTGCAGAGAGGGGCTCCTGTGGATGGGTTCTGGAGTCCCCACTGCTCTGGAACGGCCGTGCCTTGACACACTTGTCCTAACTGCCACAGCTTGTGATTTCCAGCCCTCTTGGAATCAGTCATGACTTCTTTCAAAGGAAATTCAGATTTTTCTTTCATTCCTGAAAATGGAACTCTCATCCCAATAACAGAATGATCTAGAAAGTGCTGTAGTCTAGGAGGACGGGGTTGAGGAAACACAGGTAACTGACACTGACAGTGTGGTAATTTGTGATTGTCCAAGAACAGTTACACATAAGACAGGCTTCTGTGAACCAGGAATGGAAATGGGCAGGTAGGGACATGGGAGTCTGGAATTCATAAAAGGTCAAGTGGGTTTGATGTGTTTTGTTTCTTTGTTTTGTCTTTTTTTTTTTTTTCAGTCTAGAAGTGAATCCTCTACCTGTTGTATCAGTGGCTAGGATTTTATCCTCTTCTGGGATTTTTATTTCCTTGACCATTTTCTTGCTGAGGAAGCTGTTTTAGAAAAGAAAAAACCTTTTTCTTATATTTTAACAGATTAATTTGTGTGTGTGTGTGCGCATGTGGCAGTCAGAAGACAGCTTGTGCATGTAAGGTCTCCTTTTCTACCTTATGAGGATGGAACTCAGGTTGCTGGGATCTTCTGCTGAGCCATCTTCTTGGCCGCATGCAGACATTTTCTTTGTTCGCTTGGTTGGCTTGCTTGCTTGCTTGGTTAGTTTGGTTTGGTTTTGTATTTGTTTTGGTTTGCTTTGGGATTGTGTTTGCTTGCTTGCTTGCTTGTTTGTTTGTTTCAGTTTTCTAAGGTCCAATTTACTGATTGGTTGGCTGCTTTTCCCTGCACAACTGGAATCCTGCTCAGAAAATGTGCCTGTGCTTGTATGTTAAGGTCTACCCCGTCCTCTTACACTGAGGGCCTTGATCCAGTTGAAGCTGATTTTTGTGCAGGCTTAGAAGTAAAGATATAATTTAATTCGTCTACATGTTGACACCCGGTTTCCCTGTCAGGTGTTGATCATACTATTTCATTTTCAATGTGTATGTCTGGTATTTTTGTCAAAACCCAGGTAGTTGTGGTTTCTTGGACTTATATCTGGGTCCTCTATACCAATATACTGAGCTATACATCTGTTACTATTCTGTATGGACCGAAGAATATAAGAAAATAAATCCTGAATAGTCAGTCATGTTATGTGAATATGGTGAGGGATGCATTTAAGAGCATTGTGTATCTGTCACAATGGGCATCCTATCTCCTGCTAGTAGTCACCCTTTGGGGATGCCTTCATACCCATGCTCACAAAGGTAGTGCTGACTAAACTCAGCAATTAACTAACAGAAACAACACTAAACAACAACAAAAAAAGACATAGCAGGAGGAAAGCTTTTGGGACTAAAGAGGTTGATGGGAGTCAGAAGGGGGATAAGAGAGGCAGAGAGAGGTAAATATGACCACAATGCATTATATGTGTGTCTATCAAAAAGTAAATTAATAAAAAAAATTAAAGAAGTCAATTGGATGAATCACTGAACTAAACTCCCTGTGAAGGTAACATGGGGAAAAAAAAAAAAAAAAGGAAGTCAAGTAATCAGAAAGTAATGAAGAATTCACAAAGACCCCAGGTGACCAAACAGTAGGAGAAGCTGGAAACAAGTAATTACAGAATGATATGTGGGTCCCTTGTGGCAGGCAGGTTACCCTGCCCCAGGCTCCCCTCTTTCTTTCTGTGTTCTAGGACACAATGGGGCTGGAGGTTCGCCATGTTTGGAGAATGGTCTGTGCTAGCCCACATCATAGGCAATCCATCCATCATTTGATTACTCCCTACAGAAAGAACTTGTGATGTAAGAACCGAAATAAATGCTGGGAAACTGTCTCTTGATTATATAGGAGGAAAAGCTGAGTGCCAAGGAAGGATTCTGTGCAAATACAATGGGGGAGGATGGGGGCTCTGTGGGAGCTGCAATGTTTCTCTTTTTAATTAACAGTGTGTGGGAGGGTGTGAGTCAATACTGGGAAAGGCAGAGCTGAACTCTGCCTTTAAAATATTGTCTGCCTGGAATTTACATGGAGACCCGATCAAATGATGCCCTTTCTTCTGTTCCCACACTGAAAGCCAGCTTTCTGCGTACAAGGTCATGGTTGAGATGTATGTACTTGAAAGAGCCAGCCTCGGTGGTGTGTGATGTCCACAGCTGGTCAGGGGCTAGCAGCCTTTGCATGGACTTTGCTTGCAAGGTAGAAAAGGGGTTTTCCTGGATCACTGGCCTCTGAGCCGGTCCCATCTCCTCTCTGAAAGTCAAGAAACAGAGCCAATGTCTGGTCTGCCTGTATTGCCTTAATAATATTTTCAAATCTGAAAATGTCACACATTGTCCTTAGGTGGTGGGCTTTACAATGTCATCACGATCATCTTTTCTCCTCCTGCTCTGGGACAAGAGTCTCTTCTTCCTTTCCTTTGTTCTGGACTACTCTGGAACCTGCTGACCAGTACCCCCTGCCTCTGCCCCACCCATGACCCTGTCCCTGCACCAAGAAGCCTTCCAGACCCTTTAAACACAGATTCAGTCAGCTTGCTCTACTCCAAAACCCTTTCTAGAATCCTTATTCATAGGAGAGGGGAGCCATACCCCTCAGAATTGCCAGAAGGGGCCAGAAAACCAGGCCACTGTCCACCTCTCCTCAGTCACACCCTGAAGCAATGGCTTTCTTGGTGTTCAGCCTCTGTCAGTTGATACTGGCCGATGCTGCTGCTCGCTCTGACAGACCCAGTCCTTCTCAGCTGTCCACAGGGCTGAGGCCTCCTATTCTTTTTTTCTTTCTGATATAGAAGCCTTAGAGAAGGTGCCTCTGAGGACCAGCCAAGAGCCCTTCCAGGATGTTCTATGGCTTGTCACCACTCTGGCATTTTCTTCAGAACCTTTATCAATGCATAGCCACGCTGTATTTATTTTTTGCTTGTTACTTTCTGGTCTTTCCTTTCTCCTTGAGTTCAAGGAGGGACTTGAGTTGTCTGACTTGCCACTTGAGTTTTGGCTACTAGAACCTGTCTTGTCCAGGACTGTGGATCAGGGAATGTTCATGGCAGGAAGGAAAGATAGATGAAAGGGAGGGATGCAAAAGGATATTAGTGATTTTTCTTATTGCTGTTACCAGATATCAACAGCAAGCAACTTAAGTTGGGGTCGGTTCTTTTGGCACAGGGTTTGAGGGCACAGTTGGTCCTGTGGAAGAAGGCATGAGGGCAGGAGTGGCTTGTGGCTGCAGGAGTTTGCTGATGTGTAGGCAGATCAGGAAATGTGGGCACTCAGGTGGCATGCTCCCTAGTCCCTTTTGTATGTGTCAGGATTTCCAGACTGTGCAATGGTGCCACACACATTCAAGTTAAGTGTCTCTATAAACACCCCAACAGACACACTCAGAGGTATGTCTCCTGGCTGACTTTTGAGTCCTGGCAAGATGGCGATTGAGACCAGCTATAAATTGCAGAAAGGATAGAGGAGAGAGGAAATGTCTTCACTCTGTGAATTTTCTAGATGGTTTTAACCACAAGATAGTGACACTTCTAAGTCTTCATTGTGGGCTGTAAGGCCCCAGAGCAGCAATATTTTGCAGCAGGCAAGATCCTTGGGGAACCACCACATCTTCCTTTCTAGGCTGTCCACTGTGTTGCCTATGCATGGGGTATACCAAAGGCAAGGGAGAGAGAACTGCCAGCAGGTGAGAGCTCTCAGTGCACAGACTCATGGGCCTGTTTCTCCCCAGTGACAAGTGATGCCAGCACCAGCCATTGCGTGCTTCCAGAGGACAGTTACCTCCAGGTAACACAGACTCAGAGAAAGAGCTGAGGATGCTGTCTAGTGGGCCCAAGGAAGGAACAACTCCCAGACAGCTTGGGTCTTCTGACTTACTGTCAGGAGCTGGTCAGAGGTTGGCACTCAGATGTAGTTGTCACATAAGTGATGGCATGGGATAGGAGGAAACGTTCTCTAAGGAGGTGAGATGACCATGAATGATGACCTCTGACAACCCTGAGAGCATCTCCACAGGGAAAGACACAAGACAGAAATGTCATCTGTCAGCCAGCAGGGGGCGGGCTGTGAGGACCCCCACCACAGACCCAAGTTTTGGGAAAGAGAGGCTGAGGATGGTGGTGGGGTACCTGGCCAGCCTCACATTCTAGGACACCCAGACCAGGTTCCCTTCCTGCTGCTACCAAGTGGACTCTCAGTGACTGCTAGGAGGGGATTGCAGCTCATAAGGGAAAAGTCAATTCCCTGGGGCTCTTACTTCTAACTTTGTTTGCAGATAGGGAGCCTTTTCCGCCTCGCTCCTCTTCTCGAGCCTTTCTGCCTGTAACAATCACATTATTTAATTTAGACGAGTGCGGTTACCTTAGATCAATTATACTTATTTTTCCTGTGTAATTTCCAAAGCCTAATATCTGCATTCAGGCCCAGCCTGGGGGACAGCCTGTCTAGCAGAGTCCTAAACGATTCCAGCCTTTAATTCAATTGTACTTCTACCATGGCCTGAGCAGGGAGCATAATTCTTTTATCCCTAAGACGTCTCATTAGCAATAATCTAATAGCACACATTAAAATATAGGTCACTGAGGTGGGCTGCTGATAGAAGACTTGTCATAACTTTGAAAGCTGGATAGCAGCTTTAGTGGAAGCAGGTCCCCCCACCCCCAGTGCAGTCACACCCCAACTTAATGTTGAGGCAATTGATTCAACAAAACAGTTTACTTTCTGCAGTTCAAAGCTTAGAAGTAACTTTGGCCAGGAAACGGGTTGGTGTCTAATTATGGGTGGGATGAAATAAAGAGAAATATTTCTTGCTAACATATAATAGGGAAGCTCTCTGGTCTCAGTCATTGGCTGGAACTTCATTCTGTTGTAACAGGAGCACACACACACACACACAGATGGGGACCAGGAGGGGTGGGAGGGGGGACACAGACTTCACTGTCCCTGGCCTCAGTTTGCCTAACCATAAAAGGGAATGATGGTGAGGGTGGGTGTAGTGGTACCTAGGTTCTGGGACTCCATGTTCCACTTGTCCTGGAGTAGTCTTGATGTTTTCTTTCCAATCAATTCGCTTTCCTTAATCAAACCCATTTGTTTAAAGAAAGGAAATTTACATATCAACTTGGCAAAATCTCAAGAACATTTGCAGAACGATTCAGGCAGAATGATAGCATTTATGTAAACTTACAACATACGCAAAGTGATGCTTTCTATTGTTTAGACAGGAGAAAAGGATCCGTGCCATCAGAGGTCAGGGTAGAGGTTCTGTTTGGGCAGAGGGAGGGGATACTGACTGGAAACGTTGTCAGGGGAACTTTTTCAAGGTTGCTCCTTTCTTTTCAATATCCTCTATATAGTTAAATGGGTATATTTATTAGTTACAAAGTTCACTTATAATTAGTTGTTTTCTCTTACACTCAGAGAAATGTGGATATATGTATGCACATACATGTATTTAATATAGAACTTTAGGGATATACCAACATATTTTAGGGATATATATGCATACATATATTTAATAGTACATGCTAAATATATTATGTACATCCATGTATGATATGTTTTGCCTAAATACATATTGCATGTATTTATCATTTGGCAAATCTACACACACATTTATGGGATAATCTCAGTGTAAGGCCACAGAGAATCTGCAGGAAATAACTGTATACTTAGAGGATGCATATACATTCTTGAAGACAGCCCTTGGGTCATTTCCTAGGACCACCTTCTCCCAATTTTTCCCCGGAAATGTTTGTTCTAGTATGATGGTGGAACTGAGTGTTAGAAGTGGCATTAACTCACCACCTCATGGCTCTGAGGCAGTGTGAATTGCTAAGCTCCTCGTAGGGACCTGTGAACTTTGGGTGACTCATCACAGGAGGGTGACCCTGTTTCTATTATCACTGAGAAACCTGCCTAACCCGGACCCTCCTCTTCCTCCTGCCACTATCAAGACTCTACTTGGACCTATAGACTCTTTGTCTACCTCTCCAACCTTTATAACCAGACCACCTGGTGGGATGAATGGCTGATGAGTGCCACATGATGACAGGTGGCATGGGAAGAGTCTCCTTTCAAGTGTCAGGGGACCAAAATCTTAAATCTTAGAGCCATAACGAACCTGTGCCAGCTTATATAGGATGTACAAGCTGGGGGTAAGTGAGTTGGGGGATTCTTTTTCTCAGCTCCCTGGAAGGAAGATGATGAAGCAGAAGAAAGTGGGGAGGGGAGGGTGTCTCTGGGTGTCGAAGTCTTGGCAAGTTGGAACCACCCATGGAGGAAAAGAAAAGGAGAAAGAGGATAGTTGGGGGGGGGGGGTAGGTTCTAAAGACAATGAAGGAGGTGGGTCTAAGAGCCTGGGAAGAGCTTGTGAATCTTTAAAGGCAGGATGGCTAGAGAAGGCAACATCTGGCAGGTATATATGATTGGGGTTCAGAAATGCATCAGTTTCAAGGTTTCTAGGCACAATGGATGAGCAGGCTGCTGAGAATGGAGACTGTGCACCGGGAGCACCATGTAGGAGCGTGGTGACCAAATAGAGTGGCTGAGTCCCTGGGATGGAAGAGTGGCAAAGAGTATACGTCCTGAACTCAAGATCCATTCAGTCCCACTCTAGCCATACCCAAGACAAGGGATTTGGTCATTTTCAGCCCCACTATCCAACCTATGAAGTAGATCTAACAGCAACAGTGAATGTGGTATGAAGAAAACTTAGCACAGTGCCTAGATTCACTTTGTGAAGCAAGTGAAGATCTACCGTGCAGGTCAGTGGTACCCACTGTGTGTTAGCATGTGCTCAGCCCTGCTCGGGCCCTTTGCAGTCACTGATTCATTTAAGCCTTGTGACTACTCAATGAGGTAGATTCCATCATGATCTTGTTTCAGAAATGGGAAACTGAGGCACTCACCAGTGTCAGGTGACAAAGCTTGTAAGTGGGTGCCTGGGTTTAACCCTGTGTTCCTAATGGAAAGTGGAGAGTTCTGTGCTCGTTTGTGATATCAGGAAAGGCAGGAGGTTGGGCTTCTGGTGTATACCCTAACCATGCCATAAGCATGCAGATTCCTGGCCACAGCTACGGGTTCACTCAATCCAGGAGTCCAGAACAAAGCCTGGGAATCTACTAGACTGATAAAGATCCTGAGAGGTGGCAAGCCAGCAGCCACGGCAAACAAGCCAACGGCCCTGCAACCATAAATCCTACTGATAGTCACAGAGCCTTGAAACACTCCATGATAGGGGCCACCATGCCCAGTTTACAGATGGGGAAATCGAATCTGAAGGTCATCCGACAAACCAAGGTTGATGTGCTGCACTGAAGTCAGCTTTTAGTTATAACTCCAGAAGCTGCACTCACAGCTGTAAAGCCATCCACGGTTTCTGACTCTTCCTGGTCATAAAAGTTGAAGTCAGGTAAGCCTAACTTAAAATTCTGGGGATCAAATTCTATACTTCCAATAGATTTATGGGAATATTGATTTATGGATGCTGTTCTAAGTGCTTTGTGTTTATTTACTCATTAATCCCCTCAGCAGTTTCCTGAGGTAAGTCATTACCACCACCACTGTCACTGTCACTGCCACCACCACCACCATTGCGCAGGCTGCCATGCCATCATCATCACCATCATCACCACCACCACCACCAGCAGCATCTTACACACTTTAAAGATGAGGAAATAGACACATGGGAAAACAGAGGGACTCAGCCAAGAGTTTGCAGGCACTCAGTGCTAGGGATAGTATTAAACACAGGCCATGCAGTTTCTGGGCCTGTGCTTTTAGCCTTGGTGCCATTCTCCTTCTGATGCAAAGCTCCGCACAGTGTTTAAATGCTTTGTACACCAAGGAAGATGGAGACATGCCCTCTAGTCTCAGATGAGAGGATCAGACCCTCTGAAGAGATTAGTGCTCTTCAGACTGACCTCAGAGAGAACACAATCATACTGTTGAAGTGCGGTGATCCAGTCCCCCATAAAACTCTGCAAGTGAAATATAGAATTTAAATAGAAATAATGGTAAGGCACTTTCAATGGAGAAGGACTGGTGAGTTTTCTCTCTAGCCAGCAATATAAAGTAATGATTATTAAGCTAGTGAAGTATTTGATGCTTACAAACAGATAAATAGGTCAGTAGACCAGAAGAGAAAGCCCAGAAGAAGCTAAACCGTAGAAAGAAACTCTTTAAGATAGAGAATTCTTTGCTAATCAAAGCAGTGAAGTGACAACTGGTCACCAAGATAATTTATTATCTGTTGTTCTCATGAAAAATAATGAAGTGGAATTCCTACAACACATCTTCAAAAAGGAACTCTCACTGAATGGATCACAGATATAAATATGAAGGGCCCAAACTGTGAAACTTTAACATGTAATGGAGAATTCAGCAAAGGAAGAACTTGTCAAATTACACCAAAACACATAAACAGGAAAAGGTTGACACACCTAACTGTAGTAATGTATCAGAATCATGAACAGAGCAGAAGACTCTTGTGCAACCAAATAAGGATGAGCAGCCAGCATGCTTCAGGGGCTTCTATGAATTAAGACAAGCCAATAGACAATTGGCCAAATGTGCCGTCATTTGTCAGAAGAAAAAGAAACACAAAAGATCCAGAGTTGTGGGAGAAGGCTCGCAGTCCGATTACAGTCCGAGAAACGCAAGCTCACCATGATAAAATATCACCTCACACTCACCAGAGCTTCAAGAACTAACATCCCAGAAAACAAACACAGAGGCTACTGAGGATCTGAAGACAAGAGCTAGGGAACTGACAAACTGCAAGCGGCCAGAGGGAGGGCCGGAGGAAGGGCCGGAGGGAGTAGCGGTTGGCTTAGTCACTTAGAAAACAGTGTATCGTTTCTTCATAAAGCTGAGTATAACTTAAAACAAAAAACAAACAAAGAAATAAAAACAAAAACAAAAATCAACAGAGAACTTCCAAGAACACTCCCTGGAGAAATTCTTATAAATGTGGATGTGGACATTTTAACACGTTTATGTATGGGATTGTTTGAAATCTTAATACACTCCTCCCAACACCCCTGTGGACACACATACACCCTGGAAACAACCGTAAACTCTATGTCTTTCATGCCAAATAAATAAATAAATAAATAAATAAATAAATAAATAAATTGTGATCATCCATTCCACAGAATGAATATATACGACAATAAAAATTAGGGAACTATGGCAAATGCCATCATTCTGGATAAATCTTAATAAAAATTATATAATAAAACCAAACAATGCAATATTTGGAAATAGATCCATGGTGGTAATACCGTAAAAAAACAAGAAAGGGACAATGATTTACCTTTGGGACGGGCTGTGTGTATAGGAACACATACTGTTAGATCATGGCCTTGTGGGACATAGGGACGCTCTATTTAACTGGGAGGATTGAATGGAGTCTGTGGATTCATATAATAACTATTATAAACTGTGAACTATTCACAATGTTTTTATGCTTTTTTTATACTCTATGAATTTCACATTCAATTAAGAATGGTACATGTATGCTCTCTCTGGGAAGAGAGTCCGTGCTTCCTTATGGACTTACTTACGTGCCTACTTGTGGGATACCTGTCTGATACAACTTTCATGGATATTTCTGAGCTCCCATCTGCTTTGATATTCTGAGATGGACAAAGATCCAGTACCAGGCTGATCATATTCCCTCTGCCCAGGAGAGATACAGGAGCCAGATATCTGATCTCTGTCTTGTAACTCTCATGGCCATAATAAAGCTATCCAAGGATCGGTGTGGGCAGGCACAGAAAGAAAGGAAGCTCCCATTCCTTCCGGGAGACGGAATCATGTATCCTGGGCATCTTTTCCATTCTCTTTCCTGGTTCTTCTCTTGCTCTGTGTGCTGCTTTTCTTCTTTTTATGACCTACCTCACCTCCAGGATGGCGTCAGCCTCAGCTGCACAGTCCAATCAAACCTCAGCTACCCTTTCCGCTGTACTATTACTATTCAAGTTAATCCTTTCTTACCTCTCACACCCTGGTCCCTGATTGGGCTTCCCCAGACCAGTGCAAACAAGTTTCATTGGTTAGGGAAGAATTTTAGATTTTGTCCCTAATATGACAGGAGCTATTAAAGGAAGAGAGTGAGGGTAACGGGGGCATGAACACATTGCCAAAGTGTCTTCCTGGTAGTCCAGAGGATTCAAGTCACAGAGGACTGGAGAGAAGCCGTGGAGGCTACCTGGAGACTGTTCCAGCCATCCTGGAAGGAGATGATAAGGCTTGGAGTAGGGAAGTCACCTTAGAGGTGCAGAGACATGACGTGATTTAGAACCCACAGAAACTGCGCAGGGTTAGATAGGAGAGCAAGAGCAGTTAGGCTGACTTCAAGCTCACTGCCTCGAGGAGCCAGAATGAGGCTGGCAGTGTAACCTAGACTGAGGACAACCGTGGAACAGCAGCTTATATGTAAATCAGGTTTGGGCACCAGGAGCTTTGATTTGCTTGTGGCTGGTTTCAGGTGCACATTGCCTCTGTTTCGTGTGGAGAGGCCCAGAGTGTAGCTGAATCCACAGTACTGGAACCCAGAGCAGAGACCCAGGCTGATGATTTAAATGTGGAGGTCAACAAGGTACCCACGGCTATTCTCCAATGCCAGTGCACGCAGAGGGCCAACTAGGCTTGGAACTCGACAGAGAAGACAGCAAGGACTGAGCCACAATGCTCTGGGCAAGAAGCTTTAAGAACCCCAAATGGTTTTAGTAGGAAGTGGGTGGAGACAGATTTTTAGCTCATGAAGGTTTTATATTGGGGAGGGGGGGACTTGTTAATGCTACTTGTATTTAGAACACAGCTTAAACCAATGATCAATAACCCTAGGCAGACTAGTTTCAGTGAAAGATATTTAATATTCTAATAGAAAGAGAAGGAAAGATAGGGAGGAAGGGAAGGGGCGAGTGAGGTAGATCGAGAGAAGGAGGAAGAGAGGGAAGGAGGGAAGAAGGGGGGAGAGAGAGTTCTCATACATGTTCTTTCACTCCTGCTTTAATTTCTCCTATAATGCCTTAAACATAAAGACTGTAAAAGCACCTCCAGGACTCAGCCCCTTGGATTCTAGATGCACCTCAGCCCAAGCTCTGTTTGTCAAGGCCTGGTGTCTGCAGGAAGATGACCAAAGATGGACTAAGAGCCCCAGCGATTGCTTTGTATCCCATGGCCTGTGTCACCAAGTGCCATGGTAAGTGGAAATGACGCCTCCCCAGAGACCATGTTAGCTCTGATAATACTGCAGCCTCCTGCCCACTACTTGCCCTCGGGCCACCTGGTGGGCAGGGCACAGAGCTCGAGAGAAGCCACATGGCCCCAATGGCCCTTAGAACTATGAGCAGGGAGTCTGGGCCGGAGATGGAGGAGACATCTTCTCCTTTGGCTCAACCCCAGCCTGGTGTCCTTACTGAGTCCCCCAGATGTCTTGGAAGCCACAGGGGGAACTCTGAGGACTTGCCAATCAGCCTTCTGGTAATATCCATGGAGTGAGGGGGATGCTTCTCTCCATCCTGTAACAGACACTTCCAGGAGCTGGGGCTCTGCTCAGACTCTTCTCTGGCAGCAGACACATACACATCCTAGGACAGACAAGAAACACTGGGAGAGTCGATAACTCGGAACAAGTCTCATGGGTGAGCCTTTTAGCTTTCTCCTCGGTGGGCCAGCTCCAAGGCATATGCTGTGCCTCTGAGGCCCTAACAGGACGACACCAGTTGCTGATTTCACGAGATACTCTTTAACCCACCTTCTCCTGCTCTCGCATCCTTTCCTTTCCAGCTTGCTCAATTCTCTCACGTCTTCCCAGAAGTTCCCTCCCTCACACATTCTGACCTTTGTTTCAAGTTCTGTGTCTGGATGACTCCAACACTAACTATCCCAGGCAAGGAACATGCTCCCATTCCCTTCTGTTTTATATGAGTTTCTGCAATCCCAGCCATGTAGGAGGTTAGATCAGATAGCATTCTTATCCAGCATAGAGAAACTGCACACATAACTAGACCAGGCAAACACATAAAGCCCTAGAAAAAGTAGGATCTGACTCCGGTGAGCATTGCTTGTTGGGGAAGATTTTGCACTGGCCTTGGAGGTTTGATCAGGAATTCCTCAGCCAAAAGGATGAGAAGAGCTTATTAAAACCTCAGCATGACATAAGACTATAATATTAGTTCTTAAGTATAACCCATGTGCTAAAAAGAAGAAAGTATATTTTGAAGACTTATTTTATTTTATTTTTGTGTACGAGTGTTTTTTGCATGCATGGATGTCTAAGCACCACATCCATGCCTGGTATCTGTGGAAGTCAGAAGAGGAAATGGTAGTTACAGACAGATGTGAGGTGCCATGTGGGTGCTGGGAACCGAATCTGAGTCTCCTCTTCCAAGAGCGGCAAGTACTTATAAGCACTGAGCAATCTTGAAGAAGGAGAAAAGACTTGGGGAATGCAAGGAGAAAATTAATGGTGATAAAATTAATAGTAATGAAATTAATGGCAATCAATGGACAAACAAAATTTTGTCTGCACTGCTGACCGACCCTGTGTGTGTATGGTCTGGGAGAGGCAGGGGGATCATTTGACATTGGGAGTTATCTTTTTCCGACTGCCCGAGAATCAAATGCTCATTGTAGAAAAGTGGGCAGATAAGTATCAAGCATCCTAAAGGAGAAAAGGAGACTGTTCTGCTTCTGTGGTTCATTCAGCCGCACTGTAACGTCTGTGGGATTTCAGGTGATAGTCTCGGGCTTGAGTTTCAAGAACTTCTCTGGCAACTGGGGATGGCTGTGTGGCTGGAAAGATGGGGGAAGTGAATTGAGCAGGAGGGAACATTGGGGGTCCTCTAGGGTTGCAGGAGGATGTTTAGGGTTTCGTAGGCATTCAGGAATGAGATTCCCAGAGATCAAACACCAGCCAGACAGGAATGAAACAGAGCAGGGCACAACAGGTTAGCCAGAGGGATTCTGGTGTCTCTATCCATAATGGGTGGAGGGACCAGAAACTGGGGGACCAGAAGAATTCAGCATCCCTTTCAGCTCTGCTCTGACACCTTCCACATATCAGGCCACTCCTGAGATGACCACTCTTGATGAGCAGGAACCTACGGTCTTTAGTTCTCATCCTGAAACTTCAGGTCCACCCTTGGCCTAATTTCCTGCTTCCTGTCATCAGTCCCTAAGAGGTCAGGGTGACCCTCCCACCCTCTGGCTGTCCCCTCCTCTTCTCTTTGTATCTTCTCCATGGGATACCTGCGTTGCTGGGCCTGTATCATCTGTATGTTTAGTCACGCATTGATTTATATAGTATTTAGTGAGATCTACTGCCAGAGACACACAGCTGGAAAAGGTAGACAATGCTTTTGTTCTTCTGGAGTTCAACTGCCGTTAAAGGGGAGATGGGGTTAATTAATTAATTAATAATTAATTAATAATTAATCAATAATTAATCGATGAGTTAATTAAGTCAGGGATTTGAGGGAGAATGGGGGGGGTGAACTTTAAATGCATGAGTCTGAGAAGGAATATCTTCTTCACTAAGACCCGAGCAACTTTAGAGGGAAGCAAGAGCTAATAAGTGACCGGGGGGGGGGGGGGGGGGTAGCTTTGAGCTTGGAATGTCGCAAGTGTGGGAAGAGTGTCTGTGGCTAGGCTTTACCTAACTGTCTTCCCAGACTGCTTCTGTGTCTTCCCTATATTCCTGCCTGCTGACTTCACTCATTTGGCTTCCCCCAGTTTCCTCTTTTCCCATGATCACAACCAGTTCTGAGGACATTACGCTCTTTGCACATGGGACTGAGAACACTTGGGAATTGTCTCCATGGCTCTACTTGCAGGGTTCATCCAGACACAAGAAACTCTCAGGTCCACGCTTAAACACTATAGAACTTACTGTTAAAATTCGCAGTCCTGCTTTCGCCATCCATTTCCTTACTTTGCTTTACCTGCCCCGGCCCATACCACACCAGTCTTCTCGGCCATAATAAGTATTTATTTATGTGTTTCCTGTTTTGCTCCTGTTTCCGGGACCAAACAACGGGCTCTTTGAAGGTGTTGTCCACTTGTGGGAAGCTTTACTGTAAAGGCTTGATTTGGCGTTAGGGAGGTATTTTTGAGAATGATTATGTATCAGTTCTCAGCCTTATAGATCAGGGTCACAGACTCAAAGAACAGTGTCACAGTCTGGCCACAAATAGAGCCAGGAATAAAATCTCAGACTATGACCTTTCCATCAGCAGAGGCCCCTAAGGCCCAGCCTGCAGGCCACCAGTCACAGTCCTTATCTGAAGCACTAAGTTCCCATGTTGCTGGTGGAGAAAACTCTCACCAAGTAGGTTAAGTGGACTGGGTGTATGACAACGCTGGTGTCCCTGGGGTGGTGGGTTCTTCCCCTATCCTTAAACCCCCCTTTTGACAGACTTAACCCAAGTTCCGGGAATCTGTCGCTCGCTCTCTTCATCTGTCCAGAGGTCAGAGCCAGGTGTTTGGGGGGAGCTGCCTAAGCTACTTTTGCCAAAAAAGAGTCGGAGAGGGTGCTAAGCCAGGTTCCCGCGAGTCCCTGGGAGTCCGGCTCCCGCCACTCCGGAGCCCGTGGGAGCTGCGCCCCCGCCTCTGCCAGTCCCGGCCACGCTGTCAGTCTGCATTAGTGCTAACAGGCTCCAGACCGAGCGGGCTGGGCGCGGGGCTAATGCAATAGGCGCGTTACCTGGGGCACAGGCTACATTACCAGGTCGGCCTCCTCCTGGCGCGGCCAGAGCCAGCCAGCCCGCGTCCTGCCCGCCACTCCGAGCCCGCAGAGCTCCCAGGGCCCCCCCTGAGTGCCACGCGGCGGAGCCCATCCCGGGCTGGAGCCCGGGATCCCTGTGCTGTCCGCCACGTGAGTGCGCTCTGCGCGCGGGACCGGTAAGTGTGCGGACCGGCTCCGAGGCACATCGTGAGCGGCTGCACCCTCTAGAGTGTCCCCGAAGGCTCCTAGTGCTGTCGGAGGGCGCCCCCCGGAGCTGGAAGGGCCCTTGAGTCAACTCTGGTCTCTCGGGGCCCGCAGGAAACTTGGCATTTAGGGGAGGGGAGACAGCGAATAATCTAGGTAGACCTCGGTGGGCTCTTTAGCCCGACCCACAGGGCGGCCCGAGGAGGTCCCCACCTATAAATTCTGTCCCAGTTGGACGCGCGTCACAACTCGGTCTCCAAAAATTCCCAACTCAGGCGCTCCTTTTCTAGGAAGCCGGGAGTCCGCTCAGCTCACGGATTCTGACGTCTGGGTTTCCCCGGGTGGTCTCAGCTGGTGCAAACGGACGGCAAGCCTTGTTGACTGCCTTTCTCTTTTCATACAAGCAGAACTTTGGTGTGTCCCCAGTGCCTCCGAAGTCCCTCTCTCCAGCCGCACCCATGCTTCTGGCGCGAATGAATCCGCAGGTGCAGCCGGAGCTCGGCGGGGCGGACCCGCTGCCCGAGCAGCCCCTGAGGCCCTGCAAAACGGCCGATCTGCTAGTGGTGAAGGAGCGCAACGGTGTCCAGTGCCTCCTGGCGTCCCAGGACAGCGACGCGCAGCCCCGGGAGACTTGGGGCAAGAAGATTGATTTTCTGCTGTCCGTGGTGGGCTTCGCGGTGGACCTGGCCAACGTGTGGCGGTTCCCCTATCTCTGCTACAAGAATGGTGGTGGTGAGCGCAGGGTTGGCTTGGGATGTTGCCTGTTCTTGTGGCGTTGGCTGGGGAGGGAGCAGGGATGCACATGGAGAAGAGGAGACAAATTTAGAGTGCAGGAAAGAACTCTTAAGAGCACCGAGAATTAGGATCAGAGTGTTCTCCTTTAGGGAAATAGAGGCAGGACCTTGACCAGTAGTAGGCACAGGGGCTCAAGGACAGAATAGAGGGCATCTGGTTGGGTGAGGAATTCAGAGTCAGTGCTGCGGTACAGAAAAGGGAAGTAGAGATCAAGAAGTTCTTTAAAGGGTTCCAGAAGAGTTTGGGATGTTCCAGCAGGACACAGGATGATGGTAACTCTAGCACCCAGCCTTGGAGCTCAGACACTAGGCTGGATAAAACGAGAGCTCTTGGATCACCAGTAGGCTACAGGGGTAAATGTACACAGCCTTTGTGAGATCAGGACACTAGATGTAGAGCTGAGCTGGGCCTTGAGGCAGGAATCCTAGGAGACTGGAGTGTCCTCTTCTTCTGCTTTGCAAGCTCTGGCTAAGTTGTGATGCCCAGTGCATGCAACCCTAGAGAAGACACCCAGCAGACAGCTCTTTTGTCCTCTTCTTGATGAGCTGTCATTTTACCCATCTGCCCTGGAATGGGATCCCAGTGGTCACATCCAGCACCATGGAAGAAACCTCAAGCTCCTTTCTGAAGGGCTTGGAGCCTAGCATGGCCAAACCACCCCAGCCCCACCACCTCTACTCAGATACAAGTTCAGGAGCTTCCTGCACAGAGTCTAGGGGTGTGAGCTGCTAGAGGACGGTATTGGCCTGCCCTCGATCACCTTGCCATGTAGTAATCCTGTCTCAGAAGTTAAGGGAAGTCAGTTGGAGGCTGGGTGAGAATGTACAGGTGTCTGGGGGCGTGGAAAATGTGTGCCCTCAGAAACGGAGATGCATAGTTCTTTATTTCTGTGTTCTGTCTGGACACTTGCTTTGGGATAAACACGACTCCCTGTTTGTAAAGAGGGTGTGGTCACCCAAGAGAGCAGGTGCCTCTGAGTTGTGTTGCATATAAAAGCATCAGCTCTCACCAAGGAAGAGGAGCCAACTGATGAGAAGTCCTGTGAGCCTTTCCCAATATGAGACTGTCACCGTTAGGTACTCCAGTTAAGACAAAGATCCCGAGTCTAAGGGGATGCTTCCTGTCTACTCTTCTGGCTCAGTACTCTCATCTGTAGATGCTGGTGGGTGGAGAGAGAAAGCTAAGGAAAGGACACACAACCCAAAGGCGACACTTTTCCTCACTCTGGTTGCAGATCCTCCAGAGACTGGGCAGATTGGAGCATTCTGGCCCTTGGGGCCCAGTAGTAACAAGAATAAAAGGGTAGAATCTATATTTGTAGCAAGCAGGGAGATGAAGAATAAATGACAAACTGGGAGACCTTGGGGCAAGTTGTATGTCCTTAGTGACTGTCTGAGACTGCTTGTCCCTAGACATCAGACAGTAGTCAGTCATTAATCAACAATACTTCTCTGGGTTAGCTCAGTGTAGGACATAATGCTAGGCTCTGTAGGGGTCACCTGGATGTATGAGCCATCACTCTGTCTGCCTGGAACATTGGTCCCCAGAAGTCCTCGCTACCATGCCATGTTAAATCTTTTCCATTGTTATATGCCATTGGAACCGAAGCAACACAGGTGGCCAACTTGACACATGTGCTAAATAGATATTACAGGGCTCTCATTGACATTGGCCACTTGGCCCCTGCTGTGTTTTGGAAAGAGCACTTGCCGTGTGCTGGATGATAAGTTGAGAGCCTAGGGACAAAGTGCCGCAAATTTGTCACAGATGTAAAGTTTTCTTTGGAATTGATTGACATTCCCTTTCCAGTGTTTACTTGTCCTGGAGTGGCCTATCCCGAGTTGTTCCATATTTTGTCTTTTATGGACCTGTTTCCCAAACAGTCTGGGAAAAGTTGAGGGCACAGACTGTTGGTGTTTAATCCCCAATAAGATTCAGGTCCTAGGAATGTGGTAGACAGTTCCTACCCACTTATATTGAACAAATATATAAACTAAATAACCCAATCTCTCAGAGACTTATGGTCAATTTCACAAACCATGGTAGAAACATTATAGGAACTAACACAGTGAGGTGCTGGAGATGATGATACATACATACATACATACATACATACATACATACATACATACATGTGTGTGTGTGTGTGTGTGTACACGCATTCACACGTGTGCAGCCTAGGCACCATGGTAGAAACATTATAGGAACTAACACAGTGAGGTGCTGGAGATGATGATACATACATACATACATACATACATACATACATGTGTGTGTGTGTGTGTGTGTGTGTGTACACACATGCACACGCATGCAGCCTAGGCATTAAGAATATTGGCTGTGAAGTTACAGGCTCCAGTCTCTAACATATGTGACTTTGGACAAACTCTCTGGTCTTTTCTCATATATATAATCATCTTGTTCAGCTACACACATGCAGAGCCTATGTAATGCATGGCTCAGAGTGGGTAATTGCTGCTTTTTAATCAGGATCATTAGGATGCCATAGGAAAGGGATAGGAGAGCAACTGTTGCTATAGAGGTTTAAGGAGGGGCTGTTTAGTGGTGACTCAGGGGAAGAGAGCTGTGGTTGGAACTCAGCTGCTCTGGACAGGGAGGGCTTGGAAAAACAGCATTTTAGCATCCACCTGGAACAGGCTCCTCTGGAGAGGAACAAGCCAGGAGAGATAAGGGTGAGAGGCAAGTTGAGGCTGGGCTGTGGAAATCTCGGCTGAGGGGGAAGGGCTGCTATCAGTGAATTTCCATTGCTGATTAGGAGGTTTGCTCTGGGGAAGGGTAGTATAGTCCAGTTCATCATCTGGGAGAACAGAGCATTCCTATTTAGTTCTGCCACTCCTTGCTCCAGGGGATGCCCAGCCTTGGACCTCTGCTGAGACCTCATACTTCGTGGAGACTCATTATCCTTCAATAATTCTGAATTAAGCTCCAGAGATGGGCGAGCAGGCAGGTTTTTCTTCAATCTTGGAAGAAGCCAAAGACTTGAGTTTAAATCCCATCCCACCACTCACTGTGAACTCAGGCATCAAAATTCCTAGTATAAAGGGGCTTAATTTGAGATAACCCAATAATTCATTGCTCCCCAATGCCCTGAATACTTAATGTATACAAGCCAGGCTTCATCATCCTGTTCTTTGCCAGCCTGGCCCTGGGTCTTTGTGTTCTTTGGTGCCAGTGTTAACATAGAACCCTCCAAGTCTGAGTGTTTATACTGGCCCAGACTGGAGAATGTTTTGAAATGATGAAGTTGCCAATAGTTTATGCCCCTGGCTAATATTTTATGAATGAATTACTGTCAAAGATCAGCCTGTCTGAACATCTTCCTGAAGACCAGCTGCTGGGATGTCAGGCTGTGCGTTCCAGATTGTTCCCTTTGAACCCAAGGTCGGCTCTGTGCTGGTCTCTGGAAAGGAACAAATATGCAGGTGGCTGAGTTCGAATGTCTGGAAGTGACCTCTGGGTTGTCCTCTGTGCATGGACAGAGCTCTGCACTGGATCTTGTGGTGACTGTGAATCCTTTGATTTGAGCATACCTGGCTTTGACTCAAAGTATGCTATTTGGTAGAGAAGTGGCCTTGGACAAGTCATATGGTGTCTCTAAACCCCAATTTCCTTGTGTAGCAAAAGGAGAGTGTAATTTTGCCTCTTTCTACAGGACCAGATAACATTAGTCAATATAGATAACGTATTTGGGATAATGTCACATAATAGAGGCAAAATAAAAATGCTGCTATTTTTATATTTTTGATGATACTGGTTATATACTTAACACAGGAATAGGATGAGGTCCTAATTCTAAGATAAATAGAATTTATTCTAAAGAGAAATTGATGAAGGGGAGGATAAGGTAAAATAAAGAACTCCTTCTTAAGCCTGAGGCCACAGTGTGGCAGACTTAGTAGGCAAAAGGTGGGCCTTGTTCGTGTCCAGACAGTCTTTTGCAGTGGTTCTCAACCTGTGGGTCACAGCTCCTCTTGGGGGTCACATATCAGATATCCTGCATGTCAGATATTTACATTGCAATTCATAGCAGTAACAAAATTACAGTTCTGAAGTAACGATGAAATAGTTTTATGGTTGGAGGTCAGCACAGCATGAGGAACTGAGTTAAAGGAAGATCGAGGACACTAAGAAGGTTGAGAACAGCTGGTCTACAGCATGTAACTATAGATTGCACACCTGGACAGTGGGCTTAGCAGTCCTGCATGAGATACTATGACTCCGAGTTCCCAGCATACTTGCCTCACTACGCAAATGTCTGGAATCCTCAGTAGCACTAATGAGGCTGGTGCTGATACAGACACCTGGGGTTTTCCAACTTGATACCTTTATGTCCAGTTTGGACACAGACAGGTTTTATCCACGTAAGGATCTTGCTCAGGTGACCCATTATCTGGCTCAGATGCACAAGGAACCAACCATCATGGTATCTCAGCTGTGGAGTGTGCACGCCACTGTGAAGGAGTAAGGAGCTGATCCAGGCTCATGATGATCTAGTGGACCTTAAGCTGGACAAAAGGATCTGAAGGGCTGCTCGAAACCAAATGGGATTTAATGGGGAGAAAAAAAATACTCAGAAACAGCTGCTGTCAAGAAGCACGCTGCCCCTGTAGAACTAAATAGCTCCTCTCAGAGGTCAGTCGGGGTGGGGCTGAGGGAAATGAGTTTGGAGGCCACTGCTCTCTATGAAGCACCTCTTCTTACATGGACCTGTTCCTGAGTATCTTGCCCCGAAGTCTCAAACCCAATTGCCTAAGTGAGGATTAAATTCTAGGACTACTGAAGAAGGTCCAGGGCTTTCATTTGTTGTATCCTCAATATGAGTCACTACAGAGACCTGTTTATTCAAGAGAAACTCATTGGCTAATGCCAGCCCCTAGTACAGAGATGCGTGGAAGACAACCCCTGCCTGTAGGGAGCTACGGCCTGCTGCAGATATTCTAAAAGTTCATGCAGTACTATATATCCTTCAAATGTGGAAAGTGAGGTTGTGATCAGTTCTATGTGGGTCACATTTCCTGTAGTAATATAGTTCCGAGCATCCTAAACACTTTCAGACTTATTCCTTTTAAAGAGATTAGAAGGAAGGAGGCGGGGAACCAGAATCCATGAGGGTAAGTCAAGTTAAGGCATGACCATGTAAGGAGAGGTGCTGCAAAGAGAGAAGTGGCTTCTTAACTCATTTCCCTGAGTCCCACCTCCACTGACCTCTGGGAGGAAATGACTCCTTCCACAGGGCAGTGTGCTACTTGACTGGAGCTATCAGGCAGGAGGTCATCTTGAGTCACATAAAAGTGAGAGAGTCACTGTCCCTCTGCTCAACAGTGCTCCAGATACTTGGCTCTGGGTTTTCCTGGGCAAATGGCTCCAAGGATCTGTTGAAAAATTTGCATGTCATGGTGTTGCCTTCAGGGAATAGAACCCAGGCACAGGACAGGAAGGAGAGCCCACCAGTATATGCTAGAGGCCTTTCATGTGGCCTGAAGTCTAAGAGCTGGGAATTCCAAACTTGGACCTTTTAACAGAACTATTATAGAGGTCTCTTGTCAAAGTAGGAAGGAGAAATGTTTTAATGAACAGTTGTGGCTGGAGTTGTTATTTTGAAACACATCTCCACAAGGACTGTGTCCCAATTCTGCAAGAGTTTGGGTAGCTTGCTGGACTTAGAATCTAGACCCCGAGAGGCTCCAGGGGACCACATCTGGTTATTTTAGGTATCAGCCTAGGAACTATTGAGCCTGACGGGATCCTCAGGCAGCGACAGCCCACAGATGAGCTGCAGATAGTCAAGAAACTGTCCTGTGTGTTCTTACTGATCAGTTTAGCCAGAATGCTGAAGGAAGTCTGTCCTCAAAAGGCTGTTCTAGAAGACCTTACTCCTGCTGCAGCCTCTGGTGACCTCATCCAAGTTCCTCAGAGTCGGGCCCTCCCATTCCTCTCAGTGGCCCTTCCTCCCCTACCCCCAGTCACCTTTACGCAGATCCCCTTGCCTTCTCAGGAGGTTATCTAATGATCTCAGTGGCTGGTGGCTTTTCCTCCTGATGAAACAGCATTTACACAGAAAATTCCAGAACCTCTTTGCCAGTGGAGTTCCTCTAACATGAAGGGATATATGGAAGTGTCAGTGGCCCTGAGAGATGCATGCTTTGCAATTTTACCAGATCTACCTAAAGGCCTTTGGCCAGAGTCTCTTTCACAGTGGACACTTCTATGGACACCTCTCTTTCTTCTAAGATGATATGAGTGTGAATGTGTGCGTGCATGCGTGCATGTGTGTGTGTGTGTGTGTGTGTGTGTGTGTATTTGCTCATACATGTGCATACACACACTGTAGTTCTACCTTTGCATGAGTCTATATGAGCGTGTGAGGCTATGAAGTCATATGTTTTGGGGGACTTCCTAGAAGCTGAGCCCTCACAGAGGTATATCCTGCTCTGGTTTTCCCAGGTCTGTTCATGTGAGCCCTGCAATTATGAAAGAAGGGTACTTCAGAGCCATGACTGGATTCTGGACTTTCAGGCTCTGTGAGAGGCTCATTGCAGTGCATGGCCACACAAGACTTATACAGGGACATTAGGGCATGACAGCGATGGCCCCTTCAGACTAGTACATTTGCATGCAGTCTTTAGCTCTAAGATGATGGTGCAGAGTGGGTTATAAAGAGGTGTCCTCAGTCCACCACAAGCTCCTTGAAGCTCCTTCTTAACTGTTCAGCCATACATTATTATTATTATTATTATTATTATTATTATTTAGAAGAAAGCTTACACAAGTGTGCTACTTAATGTCCTATTTTAACAGAGACATTCAACTATGGATACTTTCTGGTTTTTCACTCATAGTTACTGTGTCCCCATTAAAAATTTAAAATACAATTTTCATCCCCCCCCTCCCAACCCCTGCTACATTCGTTGTGCCACCATCTAGTGTCTTCTGAGATCTGTAGTCCACGGAATGTCCATTGGTCCACATCAGAGTCATTCCTGTGGAGAACTGTGGCTCACATGGGTCCATCAATATCTGTGCTCCCTCACTTTACTGTGTCTTGAAGTCAGCAGCAGGGGAGATGGGCTTCAAACTGAGTGACTTGCTGGACTGGTGGCACCATCTGGAAGTTTCAAATTAAGGGCATGAGCTAAGACAGACCTGTGATGGATTGACTGGGTTCTTTACCTTGGCCATGTTAAAGACAATGTGGACCCTCAGTTGGCGAATCTCAGAACCACCATCTGAGCACTGATATCCGACTCTTCCCTCCCCTGTTCCCCTTGGGGCACTGACTTTAGCCTTCAGACTTATTCGGGTGCTTAAGGACCTAGTCTCCTACTTCAGTGCCAGCTCTGGACCCCCATAGGATATAGCATGTGACAGCAGAATGGGACCCAGGAAAATCAAGCTTTGAATCTACACTGTAAATGTTTCCTAGTGTGAAGAAGGAACTTGATTTTTTTTCTAGGCTTCAGTTTCCTTGCCTGCAGAGTCATGCTTATCTCTCATGGAGGGTTCTAAATGACTACTGTGTACAACTAGTGTGGCCTGGCATACATTGGGTGGTTCCCATTAAGTGGGACGTTACTTTCCCTAAGACCATGGCCTCCCCCTCCCCCCACCCTCTGGTCAGCGCTATACTTACTGCAACTATCCCTGCCAGCTATGTGAGCAGATGCCAGAAGGGCCCTTCCTGTGAGAGAGGGACAGAGGCAGAAGTTAAGTGGAAGAAAGGAGACCTTGACATGTAGTATTACAAAAAAAATTCCAGCTTGGAGCTGCTAGGTTAGCCTATGACAAACAGACCAGATAGCTTGGCTTGTCCACCCTTCCCACATCTTAATAAGATTTATATCCTTTATCGGCACCAGGGTGCTTTAGAGTCCGCAGGGTATGTTGGGCCTAGAACCCAGGAGCCAACCAAATCTGGACCCAAATCCTATATCTATCACTTACCGGACATATAAGCCTTCTCAGCTCACTTTGATTTGACCCTATGCTCCTGTATCCTCCTCTGGAAAGTGATTATGGCCCTGCTTTGCTACCAGAGGAGTTCTGTGTAGCATTGCTGAACTCAGATTCTAGTGCCTTGCATAACATGCATGGTAAAAATGTGCAGTCCTTTTTGCTGCTCTCCACCCTTGGCCTATCTCTGGCTGGGAATGATCTCAGTCTTGCAGCGACAGGACCAGCACACTATGCTTTATCTGTGAGAGCCCCAGGCTTTTCATGCAGAGGCAGACACTGAGTCACTGGATGCGTGAGCTTGACCCTGGAGAATACCTACCTTTGCCTCAATTCTTTTGTAAGTGAAGAGCTTCAGTCCCCATCCATTAAATGGAGTTAGCAATGATCTGTAGAAATGTAGCTCTTTAGAAATGCTCTAAGGAGCTAGTGAGGTTGCATGGAACGTGTCTGTGCCACATCAGGGGCTCAGCCAGAGGGAGCTGCTGATCCCTGTGTTAGAACCATCCATGCTGTCATCTTTACACACTTGAGTATTTGCTCATTTTCCTGGTGCGGATGGGTCAGAGGTGTTTCCATGTTTTGAGCACCTCATTCTGAAGTCCAGGAGGAGTTTGGTTTTGTGCTGGCTGTCCCAGGAAAGGAGCTACCATCTTAGTTTGACCCTGCTGACATGCCATACATACAACCCTGAGTCATGGCATGAGCCAGAGGTCATGGCCCATGTTGCTCACTCGGGGTGTCAGGTTACACGGAGAGTTGTCCCTGCCACTGAGACATGTCCCATGTCACCAGAGTTGCCTCTGGTGGCCTAGGACCCCCTTCATATTTTATGTATGTGAGTACACTGTTGCTGTCTTCGAACACACCAGAAGAGAGCATGAGATCCCATTACAGATGGTTAAGAGCTACCATGTGGGACCTAGGAATTGAACTCAGGACCTCTGAAAGAGCAGTCAGTGCTCTTAACCACTGAGCCATCTCTCCAGGCCACAGGTGGACTTCTTATGGACCATTTGTAATGGCCTTTTCCTTCAGCAGCCTACAGCAGGATGATCCCCATGAACTGAAAGGAACCCTGAAGGAGAATCCATCTTCTGTCAGAAATGCCATCAGGAAGTGTTGACTTCTCTCTCTGCCTAACAATGTCTCCCCGGGGGGAAGACAGTGATCCAAATTACAACAGTTTCTCATGGGTTTCTGTGACAATCTGGGGGGAATTCAGTAAAATCAGGCTTGGGGAAGCCATGTGAAGCTTTACAATGATAGCAGTGTGAGAAAATGAGACTCCACCTGTCACTTAGGCACTGTCCCTCCCTGTCTGGTCTCAGTCGTCTTGCCTGAGGAGAGGAAAGGCTGGCCTTACATGCAAGCTTTCAGAGTTTTCAGCTTCATGGAAGGAAAGGTTCTGGGTTTAGGTGAGTTAGGTGGAGGTTGTACCCGGTGGTGCGTCATGGCACGGAGTGTGCACTGAAGGCTAGGAGAAGCTGTGGGAACACAGCTCTGTCCCTGTGCTTCACACAAACTTTATTCCTCTGACGACAGATGAGCATTATTATGATTATGAACACTATGACCACCATGCTTACTGCTATGCCAATCAAGTGTTCTGCATAACTATTGCTCCAGAACATCCCCTGGGAAATGGGCAGCTATTGTAGAGAGGTGACTACAGCCCTCTGAGGGGTGTCTATCCTGCAAGTCTGAGGTTGCCTCTGTGTCTTGTAGGTGCCTTCCTGATTCCATACACGCTGTTCCTCATCATCGCTGGGATGCCTCTGTTTTACATGGAGCTGGCTCTGGGGCAGTACAACCGGGAGGGGGCAGCCACAGTGTGGAAGATCTGCCCTTTCTTCAAAGGTAGGAGTGATCTGAAATAAGGCCAATATTTTCTCCAAAGCCTTCCTAGAACTATCCTGAAGAATCTTTTCCCAAGGTGAGACTTAAAGTAGACTAACTCTCACCTGGGGCTATGGGCATTGGCTATGTCAAGATTGCCCACCATTCAAATTTACACAAAGGAACTAGGACACATGAGGTGTAACCTGAAATTCGAGCTCCAGGTTAGGCCCCACTATGGGAAACACAAAGATAGCAGGGGTCTCAGTACATGTACCTCTGCTCTCACTTCTTTCTCTCACAGCAGGCATGGCCAGTTGATCACAGATGCCTTCAAGTTCAAGCAGAAAGCTGCCTTAGAAATCTTGACCCAACAGCTAGAACTGCTGTAAGGTTAACTTGTACTTGAATGTAGAACAGGTCTGTGGGAACTAGCCATGACAGCCATGACAGCTACCATTCTACATCCCCTAGACTATTGGGAGAAGGATGAAGAACAAGGCCAGTATCTCCCAAACACTGGTTACAAAAAATGGAGACAGTGTGTACAAGTGTGTCTCCGTGATCCTCTCCTTAAGAGGCGAGAGTCTCTTCAGCACCTTGTATATACTGGCTCAGTGGTGAGGAGGACAGACTGACATAAAAGTCTTACAAGACACATGGTTAGTCACCTGAGATCCAGCTCACGATGATTTCATTTTATTATTTGTTTATGTTTTTTAAAATTATGACTAATTTATAAAATTAGTGTACAAAGTGATAGGCTTCATTATGCAATATATATATATATATATATATATATATATATATATATATATATATATAGTGTGTGTGTATGCATATACTTACACACACACACACACACACACACACACACACACACACACACACACTTTTGTTCCAGGGTCTAGAATCTTTCTGTCTCTCTTGTCTGTTTTCTTCTGTGTTAGACTCATTCCCAGGTACATTCTTATCAACAGCTAGTAAAGATGGCTTCGAGCAGCTACAAGGTTAAATTCTACAAAGTTCAACAGTTGGAAACAACAAACCTGTGTGGTTGGATCGTCCCCTAGACAGGTCCTGGGACAGGATTTAAGTCTTAGGAGTTACCAGGGAAGCTGACAGGGTCTTAGGAGCATCAGCTGGAAATAGAGAGCCTGTCTCCAATTCAGGAGCCCATCACTGGCCAGTTGCACCATGGGTAGGGAGAGAGAATGTGAAAACACACCCCTGTGTTATCCTGCCTGAGTGTCGAGGGAGCTGCAGTATTTATACACTAACACCAGATATGGCATTAAGGCTCTGGCACTTTGTTTACCTGGTAAGAGGACCAGGAGAGCTACAGTGTCAAAAGATTATGAGTGAAGCTCTGACAATAGGCTCCAGAAAAAAGAGAGGTGCAGGAGTGCACAGTGGCTGGAGCCTACTTCTGGGGGTCAGTGGGGGGGGGGGCGTGCAGCTCTGAGACTGGGTCTGGGAAAGCCTGACCTCTTTGTTCCCATGCAGGAGTGGGCTATGCTGTGATTCTCATTGCCCTCTATGTCGGCTTTTACTACAATGTCATCATCGCCTGGTCACTCTACTACCTCTTTGCATCTTTCACCTTGAACCTGCCCTGGACCAACTGTGGCCACTCCTGGAATAGCCCCAACTGTACAGACCCCAAACTCCTCAACGCCTCAGTGCTGGGCGACCATACCAAATACTCCAAATACAAGTTCACACCGGCTGCGGAGTTTTATGAGTAAGTCACGGGTGCTTGGCTGGCACGCTCAGGCCTAGGCGGGAGCAGAGCCAGGTATTAGGAAATAACACAGACCAAGCTAGGGGGCATGGCAGCCAGCATTGGAAAGGTACAGGCTTGAAGCCAAGTTAAGGACAGAGGACGTGGTAGTGTGTGGAGCACCTGGTAGAGCCACCGTATAGAACAGGAAAGTGGAGGTTGGGAGCTAGAATGTCAGCATGCAGCCAGGAAGCAGGATAGTGCTAAAGACAGCGTGCAGCCTGCAGGACACAGAAGGCACTTTGGAGGGAGTAATTGCCTTTAAGAAGCCAAACTAAGAATGTGGAGCTTGTGGAAGGGACAGCCTCTCTCGGGAAGTGGCTGTACATACTGATGGTATTAACCAAGAGAACGTCCAGAAGCTAGTTGGTAAACGGTGACTGCAGAGCTGGAATCTGCATCTGTCTGGTCCTGAAGCTGCCCTTCCTTCTACCCTGTACTGAGGGCTCTCATACGGGGTGGGGGGGGGGAGGGGGGAGGCAGAGCAGATGCATGCAGCCTGGGGATGGTGTGTTTACAGTGTGTGGATGAGAGGCACGGGCTGGTGGCAGTGGACAGAATATTGTTAAAAATACATATATTTTAGTTGGAGTAATTTCAGAGATAGAAAAGCTGTGTGGACGGTACATGAGACACTCCCTCCCCGGCTTCCAATGTTGACACCTTGGGTAACCCTCTCTGCACTCTCAAAATCAGAAAGTTAACCTTCACCTGTTATTAGCTAGCCTACTGTGATCTCCCATTTCCCAAGGGACACCATGTTACTCTGTTGAGTTGCGCCTGCTTATTCCCCTCCAATATGGGTAGCTTCTTGGATCTTTCCTTGAGTTTCACGACCTTGACACTTCTAGAGGGTGCCGGCCAGGGATTCTATGAAATATATGTCAAGATGGATTTATCTGTTGCTTTCTCACATTCTGATTGAGGGTGTTCACTTTCCACAAGGGCACTCCATAGAGCCACTGTGGCGCTCTTCTCGGCGGGCCTTGTCTAGGGGACATGATGTCCATCTGTCTTGTTACCGGCGAGGTTGACCTTGAGTGTTGCAAAGGTGGATGCTGCCAGCTTCTTCCTGGATAGGGATATTTTTACTCTGGTAAATTGTGTCTTTGAGAGAGGTACTTTCAAAGGCTTAGGCGAGCATCTTGTTTCTCCTACTTTACCCTTCACTGCCTACTCCTAACGTTTGCACATAAGGGTTTCTGACTTTGCATCTAATTGTCCTCTGGTGTTTTCATCAATCATTCTAGAATAACTTAGTAGAGTCTTGCTGTGAAGACCAGCTTCCCCCACCCCCCCTGTCCCATGTCCCCATGGATTTAATCCCGTTTATTCACTTAGCTCAGAATAGGCTCTTGAATATTTATTTTGTCTGTGGTTGACTCCTGTGCCACCACTATCCAGTCTGTTGGGTTCTCAGTCCCTGATCTGCCTTGCTGGGTCTTAGTGAAGGGAGTGGTTGATGTATTTTCAGTCCTCTAACTCTCATGCACATTTCTACCCTCAGAAATCAGCTTCAACTGCTCCCTTCAGCGAGGTTGACCCTCATTTGAGCGATAGCTTAGTCATATGTGAGTGGTAGTCCAGGCCCCAAACATGCATCAGGACAGGTAAAGCCCAGCAGAGTCCATCCTTGGGGCTTATGTGACCCACTGTGGAAGCCTCGGACTGTACTAAAGAGGAACACAGATCATAGATTCTGAGGCTTTCAGGTTCATGTATGTAGATTTATCACCTAGGTCATATAGAAGCCCACAAAAAAAGAAAGTACATGATGCCACCAAAGTCTAGCTTGCTGAGCCATGAGTTTATTGGAGTTGTTTACATGGAAATGGGTGAAGGGATTACTTACTGGAGCAGAGATGACCCAAAGACAGTTCTATCAGCAAAGCCCATCCCAGCATGGGTGACAGGTGACAAAGCCGGGAGCCTGGAGTTTGCCCTTTTCAAGTGAATCTGCTCAAAACGGGTTCCAGGTATATCAGCTGGTTTCTGCTTTCTCCAGGCAGCTGGTGTCTTTGCAGCTGATTCCTCTTGGCAGCTGTTTTCCTGTCTCAGAGGAACTCTCAGCTGATGCAGCTTACCCCGGCAGTGAGGGGGTGAGGGACCGAGTGAATCTGCTCGGTTTCAGGGAATGAGGAAATCATTTTGAGTTGTTTATCTTCCTGCTTAAGAAGATGGGACCTGGTTAATACTAAAATGTTACTTGCTCCATGAATGAAGAAACTGGCATAAATTGGCCAGTGCTTTGTTTCAGGTCCCCTGTTTAGAAGGAGCATCAGAAGAAAGTTTGTTCCAGATGCAAGCTCTTTGCACAGTGGAGTTAAATCTTGGCTACATATCACAGTCTCCTGGGGAGCTTTAGAAGTCACCACTGCCTAGATCTTACCAGCCTGGGTACAGCCAGGGCACATGGACTTTCTTTATCAGTGTCTCCCCAGAATCCTAGCATCCAGACATCACTGAAGTCCACTGGATTAGTCACTGCAGGTCCTTGTCTCTGGGTGTGTGTGTGTGTGTGGGGGGTCTCATATCATAGAAGATTTAGGGTCATTCTTCAGAGCAGCAGAGTTTGTGGGTGAAGGTTCTGGGAGTTTCTTCCTAGTTCATGAGTGTGGTTTGGACATGGAGTCAGCGAAAGATGAGGATGGGGAGGGCGTGGCTGCTGCTCCCTGCTTCCCAGCATGCCCCTCTCTCCTCTTGCAGAGCAAAGAACTCGGTTTTCCTTTAGCTCCTGGCAATCATTGTTCCTATAAATTAAAGTGGTAAATGAAAGCCCCTCATCTTGGTCTGGTTAATATTTGACTCCTCCCCCTCCTCAGTGGCCAGCACATCTCCCGCAGAGATGCCCAGCAGGAGGGAGACTAGACCTTTTTTGAGTGCTTTTGTTGCAGAGCTGAGCTTTTGCCATACCCAGCCAAGAGCAGAATGTGGTGGAAAGAGAACACATTCTTGTCTAAGATGACACAGGGCCTTGGGGGCCTAGAGTAGAGAGCAGACGCCAGAGAGACTCTCAGCAGCATTATTCTCTGTAGACTTCTGCTGTCTCCTTGGTCTGTTCCCTCATCTGTTCCCTGTTCCTGGAAGCTCCCCTGAACTGGGTTTCTAGCATGTTTTCATATCCAACTCCTGCCTTATCTTCTCCTTCTCCATTTGTGGAGGTGGAAATGAGCTATCATGTCAGACGACAAAGGTGTGGCCTGGCTTCAGGTCTGAGGCAGAGCTGGGTCTCCTCATCTGGTCTAGGACTCTCATCTCATAGGTCCAGCTCCTGGTTTCTTTTGTGGGACAAGGGTGCAGGGGGCCTCTGCAGGTAGATAGGAGCCCTTCTTAGGCTTCTCTTTCTCAGGTTGGCCCTGCCTATGGGCTTCCCAGAATGCAGCACTGCCATGGGCTGCCTCTGGATTGAGTGCAGCACATCTCCCTTTTATTGAAAGGCGTGATGTGCTTTAAAGACCATTCGACTCCGAAGAGCTAGCAGATGTGAGCTAGTGCCAGCCCTGTGGAGGTTGGGTAATTCCTTCTCCGCCCCCCCCCCCCCCCCCCAGGCATCCTGGCCAAGTCTGTTACCATCTTCTGCTCATTTAGGCCAACAAACTGAACATGTCATTCAAGGGAACAAAACTGCTGCTCTCCCCAGGCTCTGGGCCTGAAGCCACGTGGCCCCACCACTGAAGACCACTAAAGTTCTATCCTTATCTATAAAAGGCATCTTCCGTGAATTTGTCAGGATAGAAAATTCCTACCCATTACACCTCTGATGAGGAAGGGAATTCTCCCTCCTCCCTAACGTTAACTCTTCATGCTTAAATGTCGAGTGGAGCCCTTTTTTTTTTTTTTTTTTTTTTTTTTTTTTTTTGGCTCACAGGCTTTGGAAAACCTGGATGGTGCTCTCTGTGATGATTCATGTCCATTAAGCTGCTGGGGAAGGAATACAAACCCAAGTGACATGTGCCAACCCCAGAGCCTGGGAGGTTGCCCTCAGTCCTCTTCTCTGTGATTGGCTCTGGGGTCTGGCTCTTCAAATGCACATGAGGGTGAGGCAGCCCATTGCACGAGGGTGCTTTAGGTGTGTGTCTGGACACTAGGGAATCTTCCCAAGTTTCAGAAAAGCAGAGGGTGGTGGTGATTCCCTGGAGAGAGAGAGAGAGAGAGAGAGAGAGAGAGAGAGAGAGAGAGAGAGAGATTGAGAGATTTAACAGTCAAGTTAGCCAGATGGCAATTGACTTCATTCTGCATTTTACCCATAAAACAATGAGACAAAGCAGAAGTAAGCATCAAGTGAGGCCAGACTACGCTCTATCCTTGGCCACATTCAGTCATCCATTCCAAATCTCCACCTTCATTTTCTCCTTTCTTCTCTTCCCAACGTGTCCCTTTCCCATCCCACCTTCCATCCTTTTTTCTCTTTGGAAATAAAAGCTATGAGTCAGGGGACCACTTCTGATTTGAGCCTAGCGAGACTCAAAGGTTGGCCAGGCTGACAAGTTGGGTTGGGAAATGTATTCTAGGATGCAGGAACAGAAAGTCCCAAGGGTCCCAAGATTTTCCCCAAGGATCAGGGGAACATCTGAAGACTGTGGACAAGTATCTTGCCGTGGCCAGGAGCAAAAGACTGACGTGGCATGAGAGGCATGAACTTGGCAGTGGTGGGCTCTGAAAGCTCTCTGATACTGAAAGGCTAGTTTGTATCCCCTGGAGCCAGACTTGACAGCTTGACATGCATAATTTATGCTAGGATGAGTTTTTCTGGGGAGTGGGGGCAGGGCACTGTCCTATATGTTTGACCTCAATAGATACAAAATACCACTTTCCCCTCCATATATAAATAATAACCAGAAAGATCCACACCGAAGAATTGTCTTGGTGAGAAGTTCTGTCTTATATGATATGAAATCTCTGAGTATTTGGAGGCAAAAGAGCGACAAGTTTAGACCGATGTGTCACAGTCTGAGGTTAGGCCCGGTTGGGTTTAAGAGAGCTAGTGAGAGGCAGAGAGACAAGGACTGGGGCAACCAGTGGCATCTTCTATGGTTCTAGAGGGGTATGGTGTGGGGCAAGCTGGTGAGGACCAGAGACAGGACTAGGAAGAGTCAGACACAGGGTCTGTTGGGGGAGGACGTAAGACTTGGTGAAGTCAAAACAGGTAAGCTGGGACTTCAGAGACTGGGTGTTTGGGGAGATGTGGGTGTCTTTGGGGGTCTTTATTCATCATTCACAAATGCTCACATCCTCATCCGTCACTGCACCTATCAGCTACCAGCTTGCCCGTGCTCTACTGGCTCCTAGCAACCTTGTCAGAAGAGCCGGCCCGCTCGCACTCTTTGTGAAACCTTGGGAGTGCCCCTCAGCTTCTTTGCTGACTCCTCCCTAAAGCCTAGAACCCAGATGCTGTGATATCTACAGCTGCCCTCTGGGGTAGGGGATCATTTCCTGGGCTCAGGGTATGGCCCACATTCTGCAACTGAATCCTCATGAGAGGGAGAAAGCTCAGAGGTGGGGATGCTTGCACGAGCCTGTTGGCATTGCCCCTGTCCTGAGAACTTCATGTATGCTGGAGTCACCAGCCTCCAAGGCACAACCTGGATCAAAGCTGAGCTAAGAAGGCTTGGTGATCAGCATGGGGTCAGGGCCCACTGGGGGAGCCCGGATGACTTCACTTCTGTCCCGACACTTCAATGTCTCCTCATGTTCTTACAAACACTAGACACCTGACATGAATGAATGAGTTACAGAATGGAAGCACACAGGATTAGCAGTGACCTTCACACCTTCACAGGCCATTCACAAACATGAACTGCTCAGTAACAAGCTGGTGGATCTCCAGACTGGGAGTAGATGCTCTCACGGGCACTGAGTCTGATCTATCTATCTATCTATCTATCTATCTATCTATCTATCTATCTCTATCTATTTTGAGCTGGTCCAGTAAAGGCAGTTCAACTCCCAATTACCTGTGCTCTCCTTCAAACACTCAGGATTTTAGAAGATTTACAAGCCCATCTCTTAGGAGTCTTCTCAATCCTCCCCTCTCATGCACAGAAAGCCAATTTGTATTTTGCCAGGACAGTAATTCTGGAAGGCTTGGATTGGTCTAGAAGAAGCTTGTCATTTGGGTAGGTATCTGACTCAGTGGGTTCAATCTTTGATGACCAATCAAAGACCTTATTACCCAAGTGCCAACTCCACAGAGGTTTGACTTAATTGGCTAAGAGTGAGCAGATAGCAGCAGATTGCTTTATGACATATCTTTTTTTTTTAATTGATTTTTGTCTGCTCTGGTGGCTCATGGGAGAATGAAGCAGGAAGAGAGCCGTGGGTTCCAGGGCAGCCTGGGCTACACAGTGAAACAGACAATCGAGCTACAACAAACAGAAAGATTTATTTTGGCAATAGATAATTAATACTACTTTGTGAGTTGAGAATCCTGTGGCTGAAGAGGGAAATTGCTTGGAGATGGGGCTACAGGATAAACTGGTGTCTCTGGCAGATTCCAAATTATATTCAAATTTAAGCCCCTATCTCATAATTCTCTCTGGGGCATGGAGGAGGAAGAAGAGGAAGAAAACTGAGGGAAGAGAAGGATGAAGAGGAAGGAGGCATATAAGGCATATATATGATTTGTTATTATATATAGTATGTATATATATGTAAATATATACATATATACATATAATTTGTCTTTCCATCAAAGATGTATACAATTATTATTTTTTTACAATCAGTGTGTCTTTTGAATTAGTCTTTTATTTTAAGGAAGGATAGTATATGAACCTGCTGCTTCCTTATAACACACAGTACAATTGATAACTGTCTGAAGCTGAACATAGACATTTGCAGACTGACACACAGGCAAGTGGAGTGTGTACATGGGAAAATGGGACATGGCCCAGGCAGTGTGAAGGACCTGGAGAGTTGGGATTTTACCACAAGTAGAAGGCAGGCTTACTCAGAGAAGCAAAAACATGCTTTCCGGAGACTCACCTTTTCCCCCTAGACCTCCTTGGGGGTGGCTCTTGGTTCTTATTTCTATTTTAAATAGAAGACAGATTTTTGGACTTGGCAAAAAGAAGTTAGGACATTTGTGCTGAATCCAACGTGCAGCTGCCAGACCTGGGCTGAGCCCTAGCCACCCAGGAGTAATTTATTTACCTCTCTTTCTGGGAATAGCTTTGTGCAGCGAACCCCCCATATCACACTGTGAAAATGTGTCTATTCTGAACAGGTACGGACAAAAGTTTGTATCTTGCCTTTGTCTCTGCAGTGATACGGAATAGCACGTTTACTCTTACTGTGTTTAAAACAGTCTAGAGATGATCTAGAATGTACAAAAAGGGCTTGCGTAAGAAATATCAAATACAATGCCATTTTATCTAAGGGACTTGGGTATCCACTGATACTAGTATCCATGGAAGGTCCTGAAACTAATCCCCCAAGGATACTGAGGGGCAACTGTATGGTCAGTCTTGGTGTCCCATGTAGAAGCTCTTCTGCCAGATGAGTCAGGAGCCGCAGGAACTGAAGTGTTAAAGATGTCTATCAAGGATGAGGGGGGACCCTTCTGAGGAAAGGATATTGGAAGCAACAGCTGTCATCCAGCTACAGCCTTTGAGTGAGGCAAGAAATCAGAGACCACTCTGGGGCCTCCTGCAGCTTCCTGACTCCTCCTAACCAAGCCACTCTTTATAGTAATTTTACACTTAATGCTACTGCTGACATTGGAGTATAACCTCACTGAGGCAGGGGTTGAATGCCAGAGGCTTCCCGAGTGTGTCTATAGCTTAAATGGGTCAGCCTACAGTGCCCTTTGGAGAGGAGTGCATGGCATAGATGTTGTCCAAGGCCCTACTACAGTATTCTTGGTTCTACTTGCTTGACTTTTGAGGGTGTTGGTGAGCATCTCTGCCCTGTGGGACACCCCATTCCAGCAACTTGACTTTCTATTTTATCTATCCATTTGTCTCATTTGACCATTTCACCAAGTGGCTTTGGATCCTAATTAGCAAGGGGTCATTTTCCTTGCTGTTCTGTCTTTCATTCCCTCGCTGTACATGGTATGTGGGGTCTTGAAAGCCCCAGGCTTTCAAAATGCTCATTCTGCTTGATTTTTTTGTTTAAAATGCCTTTTATTGAGGAGCAACATATTATAAAAGGCCGGCTCAGGGACTGTCACCAACTGAACATAGCCATGTGACTAACACCCAGTCCAGGAATCATGGTCTCTACAAGTGCCCATGAGTCCCTTCCCAGTTGGCCAACCCTCTTCCAGCCCAGAGTGACTTCTAACCATCTGGATCAAGTTTCCGAATTTCACAGAACTTCATATGAATGGAATCAGAAAGAAAATGTTCATTTATTTGTCTGCCATGACTGTAAGATGTGAAAGGTCCATCTTTATGAGGTTAGATGCAGCATGGTACCCTATACCCCGTCCATTCTACTAACGGTGGAGTTTTGATTTGGGGGTTGTTGTGTTTGTGTGAGCATCAATTCCACAGATTGTAGATATTACCATGTTGGGGTTGTTGTGTGTGAACATTAATTCTACTAATAGTGAATTTTTGTTTTGGGGGTTGTTGTGTTTGTGTGAATATTAATTCTACCAATGGTAGGTATTACCATGTGGGGTTGGAGCATTTGTGAACATTAATTCTACGAATGGTAGCTATTAACATGCTAGGGTTGTAGTGCGTGTGAACAGTGTTCTTTTTCCTCCTGAGGACTGGTAGTTTAGAAAATGCAGTCTGAAGAACAGGGGTCTTTCCTCTCTAGTCATTGTGTTCCCATGGCCAGCAGGTGGCACTTAAGATGTAGGTCATAGCTGACCAGAGCTGGCCCACACAAGAACTCTAGACTTATGGAGAATGGCAAATCCTGTTACCATCTCTAAGCACTTGGTCATCCTCCCTGATGCTGTCCTCTCTCCTGCTCACAGACGCGGAGTCCTACACTTGCACGAGAGCAGTGGGATCCATGACATCGGCCTGCCTCAGTGGCAGCTGCTGCTCTGCCTGATGGTTGTCATCGTGGTCTTGTATTTCAGCCTCTGGAAAGGAGTGAAGACATCAGGAAAGGTAATGTCTCTGTGCTTCCTCAGCTGGGACATTGGAAAGACACACAGGTGGTGTGTGTGTGTGTGTGTGTGTGTGTGTGTGTGTGTGTGTGTGTGTGTTTTCCTAGCTACAACCATGTGGCTAGTGCAAAGAGGTGGGTCTAGGAGCACGAGTTCAGGTTGTATCCTCATCTCTGTCTCTATGGGGACAAATCTGTTACCTAGAGCCTGACTCTGCGAGTGGATCAGGCTTCTCACGTTTTCCCTTGATAATTTCCATAATAGCAGAGAACAGAGCCTGGGGCATCCTCTAAGGTTTGATGAGACCAAGGCTAAAACAACTACTGACTGATCTTTGGCCTTGACTTCTCACCTAAAACGGCATGAAAGCATTGCATCTTACTTGGAAAATTGACAATTTGCTTCACTCTAGAATCACTAAGTCTATATATGAATGTTGGGGAGAAAATGCTTTGAAAGATAATTAGATGTGTGCTTTGGTTCTAATAAAATGCTGGGTTGCCACAAGTGTCTAAACACTTAGGAGAAGAATTCAGGTTAGCAGACTAATGAGGTGGCGTTTTGAACTTGGATGCTGCTGCTTTCTGAGGTCACTTCTGTTGGGATGGAGTATGTTTAGGAGGTGGTTCCTGATGATTCTCAGCTTGGGGATTAATATTATAATGTTCACAAATGCTCCAACCCCACATGGTAATACCTACCATTGGTAGAATTAATATTCACACAAACACAGCCTTTTCCCTCAAAGTCATGAGCAGACCAGTATAAGCTGCTGGTAGGAAAACTGGTGTTACCAAGATACCAGCAGGAGCAGGAATGCTTGAGCATGCTCTGTTTGTTTTGGTGAATGTACTTTCTGAGTTGAGAAGGAGTGTTTCACCATGGAGGCACCATGCACGTGGAGACATGAAGAGGGATGTGTTGGGCCCTACAGAGTCAGCTGAAGCCAGGGCCCCCATTTGTGTAAGTCTCCCTGAGTTTGAGCACATATGGGGCACCAGATGGTCCATGAGGAGGTTATTTCTAGATTCAGCCTCACTTGGGACATTCCAGTGCCTTGTCTTTTATTGTTTTTATAAACTGGCTGATGAGGAATCCAAGAGTATTGCTTATTTCTCTCTGGAACAGCACACAAGCTTTTCTTAGTCATTCTCTAGAGTCACAGAGGAGGCCTGGAATGAGTCAGAAATGTGCAAGTGAAGATGATTTGGAAAGATGATTTGTTGACTGCTTGGCTCTTGGGAAGGTGGGAGCAGGGCACAGTCTGAGCTGGGGTGAGGAGGTATCCCAGACCACACACTCGGTGGCAGCTGTGTTGGCCTAGTGATCACTTCAAAGTAGAAGGAGGTCAGAAGGGATCAGCGACAGGGCTCGCCTCCCCATCTCCCACACAATCTGTTTACACACTGCACCACACTTTGAGAAACTTCAGAGGCTCCTCTTCCAGGGAGATGAGATGGGATGACAGAGCTGGCCAGCTCCAGCCATTCCTCATCACCTGCTTCACTGCCAGCTTTTGAGCTGCTTGGAAGATGGAAACACATAGACCACTGGAATATGTAGACGATGTCCTGAATTCTAGCAGATGCAGTAGAATGGGGAAAAAGAGAAAGCCAGACAAATTTAGAGATTATTAGAGCTTTTGAATATTTAATTGATTTTAAAGCTTTGTTGTTGTTGCTGTTGTTTGCATTTTCATTTATGATTAAGGCAAAATTCCAGCTGTCTTCCCCCTACTGTGTCAATCTGGGCTGATACTAGCTTTCTTTCCTGACGTGACCTGATGGAGTTACACAGAACAGAGTCATTTGCACATGCTCCATGCTTACACTAAACTATTTATAGCTCCTTATTTTCTTAAGCAACATTATCGTTATGCCATACCCTATAAATTCTTCTCTATAATAGACTGTCTTCATTGTTAGTGAAAATGGCCCCAAAATTCAGTTCAAAGACTACAAATCCTAAAACTGGAAAAAAAAAAAAACTAATGCAGTTTTACAGGGATACAGAGTGGATATGACTTTGTTATTTATTTTAGTTCTTATCTGTGTGCACATGTGTATGTTTGTATGCATATGTGGTGCACATATGTATATGGGTGTGTGTGAACATGCAAGGTCCAAAGGGAAGACTTCAGATTGTCATTCCTGTGCACTGTGCTTGGTTTTGTTTTGATTTCTTTTGTTTTGTTTTGTTTTGTTTTGTTTGTTTGAGACACGATTTCTCACTGCTCTGGCACTTGCCAAGTAGGTGAGGCTAGTTGGCCACACACTATACGGAGCTTTCTCCTGGGAGTGTGGGTATGTGAATTCTTAGTTTTGGAGCATGACCACCACCAGCGCTTCTCCAATTGCAGGTCTAAGGGGACCCTGAGGGACACCCTGGTAAAGCACAGATTTCTGATCTTTCCTGCAGAGAGTCTTTTTGGTATGGGAAGGGGTAGGAGCTCCCTTTCTGATGAGCTTTTGGACGACATCAGTGCTAGAGGTCCATCCTTGGCCTGATACTTAGATGCATGGCAAGGCTCAAAGATTGCATACTTTCAATAATGGAACCTTAGCCTCTCCCCTGAATAACTTTGAGTAGAGAGCCCTGCCATCTGGAGGCTTTTCCTTTTATGAGCCACAGGCCACAGTCTTCCTCAGTTTTATGATCAGCCATTAGTTTGAATTTGGTACTGTAGAACTTCAGAAACTATCCACAGACACATACTAGTGGGTAACAATTTATATTTAGGGATGGACATAATGGAACATGCCTCTAATCCCAGCATCTGGGAAGCAGAATAAGGAAGATGCTTATGAGTTTGAGGCCAGCCTGGCCTATGAGAGCAGGCTAACTAGGGCTACCTAGTTACACCATCTCTCAAAAAACAAAACAAACAAAACAAAACAACAAATAATAACAACAAAAATTATATTCAAAGTGACAGAATAAAAAGAAAAAGGAGTTACTCATTTTGTTATTTTTATCTTATGCTAAAAAGGAAGCCTGGGATGGAGATACCAGAGCTCATAGGTCTATGTGCACAGGGGAGCACATGTATGTGAAGAAGATGACCTCTAGTTTTTGACAAATACCCTAGATGTTTGAAAATACATTTGCCACTCTAAGCTTTAACTTTTAATGTACGAGCATTTCTTGATACTTGACACACTCACTATCAGCTCCGTTATACCTTTATACATTCCTGGGGAAAAGCAAATCCGTGTTGGAGTCACACTTGTGGCTGGTGCAGGAGCTCCTAGGCTCCATGGGAGATCCCTTGGAGTCAGAACACTGGGTGCTGTTTGCATGGGAGAAGTGTGGTCACACCCAGCCTCCTGGGCAGGACAGTGCATCTGGGCCACAGCTGTTGACACGAGTGGCAGGAAACTGTAACTGTTAGGATAAGGATGGATGATAGCTCATCTTTGTTCCTGTTGCCAAGGGTTGGGATCCACTTGCCCCAGTATGAGAAACTGAATCATCTGAGACCAGGGTGAGGCCACCCAGATGCAACAACCTCTCTTCCAAGGGCATGATTTTCTCCCCCTTTTGTTATCAAGTTTGTCCGCCATATTTCTGCACCCATGATCCCTCAAAGAACACAGAGCCCAAAGCTCATGTTCTTACAGATATTCATAGAACTGGGGGGTGACTGACTGGATGCCATAAAGTAGGAGAGCCTTCCTGGTTCCCTCCGAACCAGATGTGCTCACCACTGTGTTTCCTCTCCCGTTCCTTTGCTTGTAATTTCATTCTTCCGCTGACTATCATTCACTAACTTTCTGGTTTGTAGCTCATCTGCTCTTGCATTCTTCCATCCTACTCAACCATCTGCCCTCTTAGCTACCCATCCTTCCATTCATTTAATTAAAACCCATTCTATATCTCACCATCTGTCTCATTTTCTAATGCAACCTTTCATCCATGTGACTGTTCATTCGCTCACCTAACAAACATTTCAGAGGAACCATATATACTGGGAACAGGAAAATCAGGAAGATAAATTCCAGCCTCTAAACATGAGTATGGAAAAACGTGGGAGTTTGTCACTAATATGTCAATTTTTGTTTTTGGCCTATATCTTTCTAGGCTGACAAAGATTATTACTCTCAGTCATGTCCTAAGTTTTCCATGTTCTATCCAGGGCAGTGTATGGATTGTTTAGGAGACAGAGTTCCTGAGCTGTAGGGAAAGAACAGCTTGGCCTTTAAGCTATATGCCCATTCATGTTTCAGCTTTGTCTTCTTTGGGTCTGACTAGCCAGCCCTGGTTCAGTTTGGTGAACAGCTTTTCTGCAAAGAATGCTACAGCCCACAGCTGTATCAAGAGTGAAGGACATTAACCTTGGCTACACATTGACCTCAGTTGGGAAAAAAATACTGGAGTTGAGGCTGTACCTTAGACCATTTAAACCTCAAATCCCAGGACTGGGAACTGTCTTCCACATTCTTGTATGTAATTCCCCTGGAGAACTTTAATGTGTGGCCAAGAGCATGAGGGACCAGTGATGATGACAACCCTCCTAGTAACCCCTTTCTTTGTTTCTCCATGTCGGGCAGGGTTTGGCTATCTGTTTTGAGTCTGAAGGTAATTTCTTCCCTTTTGTGTTTTTGCAAAGATAGTTTGCCTTAAGCTCAATCTTCTCCTACTGAGGTGGAGAATTGTTTTGTTTTGTTTTCCTGTTTTCTGCCCAGCCACATGTACTGGACTTGAGAGGATATACTGGAATGTGGATAAAGAAAAAAATAGAAAAGTTAAATGTCTGTAATCCCAGCACTTGGGAGACTGAGGCAGGAGGATCATGAATTTGAGGGAGCCTGGGCTACAAGTGAGACAGTGTCTCATAAAGGAAAAAAAAAGTATCTCAGCAGTAGTGTGTTTGTTTGATGTGTGGAAAGTTCTGGGTTTTATCCTCTGGGCTCTGTCCTCAAAACTGAAGGGAACAAAAGCACACAAAGGAGGAAAGGCTAAAGGAGAAGGGGAGTGACAAAGGAGAGGAAGGAAATAGAGAGGAGAGAGAGAGAGAGAGAGAGAGAGAGAGAGAGAGAGAGAGAGAGAGGAGAGACACAGAGAGAGGAGAGACACAGAGAGAGGAGAGACAGAGAGAGACAGAGAGATACACAGAGAGAGAGACAGAGAGAGACAGAGAAGCGGGAGGGAGGGAGAGGGGTACTGGGACTTTTAAAATCCCTGCCTGTAAGTTGGGTGTTAACAACCCATGTCTGTAGTGTGACGGAGGCAAGGCTGACAGCACTGACACTGCCTTACATTGTGAGCATGCAGTTCCATATAAAATAGCATAAAGGGGTCCAGAGAGGCAGCTCTGTTGAGAACGAGGCATCAAGGGCTTTGAAAACCCAGCGTTTGCCTTTGGTGACCTCAGCTTTCATCTCGTCTCTATTCTCTCAGTGACTGACTCGATCAGTTCTGAGCTTCTCCGAGGGAGCCCTGCATCTGTTTATTTTTCTGTCCCTGGGGTCAGGCTGAGGACCTGGCCCTGAAATGATGATGGCACCTCCAACACTAGGAGAAGGGAAGTGATGGATGGCATGTTTGTGGTCCTAGAAAAGATCCGGTATCCTTGTCCTAGTACCTCCCCAGGTCATGGTCAGGGTGGGACTCTAACAGCCATCTTGTATATTGCTCAGGTTGTCTGGATCACAGCCACCCTGCCTTACTTTGTCCTGTTTGTGCTCCTGGTCCATGGTGTCACATTGCCTGGTGCCTCCAACGGCATCAATGCCTACTTGCACATTGACTTCTACCGCCTCAAGGAGGCCACGGTGAGTGGCCAGGGTTCACCTATCTACCCAAAGGCCAGGTAGAGGGAGGCCTCCTAGGGTTGGGAGGTGATGAGTACAGTAACATAGAATTAAGAGGGATATATTTAAATATGTGTCTTTCTTAGTTGAGTGTCTAGCTTGCCACTGTGCTGTAGATCGAGGACCAAGAAGCAAGCTCTTTCCTGTGTAACTCTTAGGAAGATGATTGACCACAGGCCATGAGTCATCTTGAAACTTGTGAAGCAGAGCAAGCTTCCATGGGTTCTGCACCTGTTTAGCTTCCCCTCATTCAGTCAGCTATACAGACGCTGAGTCCTTAGCTCAGTTTCAGTGAATGAATTTGCCTTCTCCCCATTATAGTAGAAATTTGAGGAAATCCAGAATAATAGCAAGTAGAGACATGGCAGTCACTATTACACTCAAGTGCCTTATGTGTACTGATGTAATTATAATAATATTATAATATGTATAATATACACATATATAATATATAAATATTATATAAATATATAATGTATCTCTAAGTTTGTATATTGGAGAGGTGAGATTGACTAGAACCAAACCATGACATAGAGATTGGAGAAGAGGTTAGATCTTTAGTTCACCAGGGAGGGTGGATAAAAAAGTAAACTCCATTGTGTCCTAAGGCTCTCATTGGTTGTCACCATCTGCAGGGGGAAGTCCAGAAGAAATCATTATCTTTTTAAGATCCCATCTTCCTAACTGCCAAGATGGCCAGAACCCTTTGTCTTGCCCTGTCAACATTCTAGCTTAGAATTTCTAGTTTATTACATTTCTTAAAAATCTGGGCATTAAATGGATCTACTGGGCTTCACCAGGACATGATTACTCTGGTGTCTGACTCCAGGAGAATCTAGGGAGATCCCAGGTTGTTACCACATTTCCTAGTCTACAGCACTCTTTGGGCAGTCATCTGGTCTATAGGAAGTAGAGAGGGTGATGAGTTTTGTTTATTGGTTCCAGGTATGGATTGATGCTGCAACCCAGATATTTTTTTCCCTGGGGGCTGGATTTGGAGTCTTGATTGCATTTGCAAGTTACAATAAATTTGACAACAACTGTTACAGGTAACCACCCTTTTAGTGCTTGCCAGTACTAGGAATCCTGGAGTTGGCCCTTGTAGGAACAGAGAAGATTTTATTTAGATGGGATTTTCCCCTGTGGACCACCCTGGTCATTATGAGAACCTCAATGTGGTCTATGAGGTCCAAGGAGCAGATTTCACTAGAAGACATCTCTTGGGAAAGTTGAGGTCAGCAGCTATAGGAGCCTGTGGGGAAGGATCACTGTGAAAGGAGCACAGCATGGCTTCAAGAGATGATAGAGCTGTTTGACTCTGTCCATTAGATACTCTGTCAGGCAGGGACAGAATGAACAGGCTGGTGAGGGCTCAGAAGTAAGACTTCAGGGCAGACAGGACACAGAAGAAACCTCCAGTTTGGATCAATGAAAACCTAATGCTACCTCCTCTGAGCCTTGTGTTATGAGGACTTCAGAGCTGGAAGATTTGGGCATCCCTTTCTTATTCCATTTAACAATTAAGGCAGAATAACTATCTTTGATTCAAGAAAGAACAGGATAAATATTCATCCAGGAGAGGTTTTAGGGAGGTCAGAAAATGGAGTGGCCATCATTTCCTTAGTAGGCTGCCACCATCAAGAGTCTAGAAGTATACCCAAGGCAAGTCTGGGAGGATACTTGAGATTACAGTAGACAGATGTAGAGCCAATGACATAAGTTATGGTAAGAAACTGTATGGACAAAAACAGGGAGGCAGTGTGTCTGTAGATCCATGAGCTGATTTGTTTTGTTTGATAAGATGAGTATATACCAAAAGTCATTAGAAATAAGACAAGGAGGAAGGGTGGTTCATCTTAGCAACACTCTAAAATGACCATACAAGTAGCTAGGAGACAGAGGAAGACAGCATTTATTTATGGGAAGAGTAACTCTGATCCCCAAGAGTTGACTGCATGCTTTTGGTTAGCTCTTTGCTATGCACTGCACCAGCAGGTACTTACCCAGTGATGGCAAGGCTTTGGGGTCCATGTGATGGGAGGACAATGGAAAGGAAAGATTTCCTTTGAGGCTGGAGCTGACTGAATGTTCCATAGATGGCCAGTGGTTGGTTGGAAAAGTAGGGATGGAGTCTTATGGACTGTCATTAGCAGCCTTTCTCTTTATCTACTAGGGATGCTCTGCTGACCAGCACCATCAACTGTGTTACCAGTTTTATTTCTGGATTTGCCATCTTCTCCATCCTTGGTTACATGGCTCATGAACATAAGGTCAACATTGAGGATGTTGCCACTGAAGGTAGGTCGGCCAAACCATGTTGTTTCCAGATAAATGAAGAAAGACTGAGCCTTCATATCGCCTCTGTAGGTTGGAGAAGTCTGGCTATGGAGGTTTCTGGACTCCATCTGCTAGACTTTCCATTGAGGCCATCATCCTGGCAATCTTAGCTAGATTACACCTCTGGAAGTCCAGAACATGAAGACTGGTTATTAGTTAGACTTCTGGTGTAGGTCATATCTGTTCATATTCCTATAGAGAAGTAGTAGAAATGTCTGTGTGTCAAATAGTCATGCTTAAAGGGACAGCCCTGATTTATAGCAACCTACTCCCTAACTTAACCCTTAACCCTCAGAGAGTAGGAACTCCCAAAAAAGAGGGTTAATCTCACTAGCATCTAATTAAATCTTTAAGGTTCTCAACCTTCTTCACATCACTGTTTTGGAGATCAAGCCTGAGCATGAATTTTAGTGGAGACAAAGTATGTTCAAAACATACCAGCATACTTCCTTCCACTTAGTTATCACAAAGCTACAAGGCAGGGGTTAATAGATTCTCTTTAAAGATGAGGGATTGTGGATTTAAGCTAAATATGGGCTAGTGAGAGGTGATGTTAGCCTTTGACCCCAGTCAGCCTGACTCTGGAACCTCTGATCTTCTCTATGGCCTTTTGTGTTCTTAAGGCTGAAGGAAGACGAGACTCAGGGAAGGGCAGTCTTTAATGGATCCTGAGGATCATGAATTTCTAAGAACCAGAGGAGAATCCCACAAAGTGGAAGGCAGGTTGGCCACACATGACTTAGAGCTGTTCAGGCAAGGTGCTGCTCTCTCTGCTGCTTGTTTGATACACAGATTGTATTCATTTGCTTTGTATTACTATTAATAAAATACCCAAGATAGTTGATGTATGAAATAACAGGATTGCTCACAAAGTCTAATTGGCGCGCTTGCTTTGGGACATATGGTGGGACCACATGGCAGAGCAATCTATTCACCTAATGACCAAGGTGTAGAGCAGAGAGGGGGAAAAGGAGCTTGGGTCCCAGGATTTCCCTAGAGGGTGCATCCTCAAAGAGTGGAAGACTACATTGGGCTTCACCTCTTGAAGTTTGAATTACTACACAATTGTGCCAGTTGGAGATCAAGTCTATGACACAGTGCAGCTTGGGAAATAGAGATCCAGACAATAGTACACTGAACTGTGGCTCCATCACTCATTCCAAGATCCTAAGTCTGTGCTGGCCACACACGCCTGATCAAATGTTCCCAGGCTGGCATAGAGATCCCTTGCTCTGTGCAGCCTTTACTGAGCATGCCAGCCACTGATCAGGCCCTGATGTTTCTTACAGGAGCCGGGCTTGTCTTTATCCTGTACCCAGAAGCCATCTCTACTCTGTCGGGATCCACGTTCTGGGCCGTCCTGTTCTTCTTGATGCTCCTGGCTCTGGGGCTGGATAGTTCAGTGAGTGAGCCTTCTCAGAACACCTTTCTCTACCCCTGCCCTGCAACCCACTTCAGCACTCAGCCTGTAGGGTTGCTGCTGTCTAGTGTCTGTTTCCAAGGACACTATTTTAATCCAAATAATGAAGTGAGTCTCCCTTCCAAATGATAGCCTAGATCAAAGCCAGAACCTGCAGGAACTCCAAATTGTACTGGGCCTCGGACACGCCAGCCCAGCACTCTGCTTTTGCAGATGGGGGGCCAGACTTCAGAAAGGACATGAATAGAACGTTCTGTGACCCAGCACTTTCCCATTGTTAAATTTTATTACTGACAACCAACTCAAACATTTTGGACCCTGTTTTGCTACCAGAACCCTGTTTTTTATCATCATCATCATAATCATCATTATTACTATTATTACTATTTAGTCATGTGCAAAGTTAAATTCTCGACATCCTTTTATATCTGTTTCCACCCTTCATTCTTAAATGATGAAAGGAGGAGCTAGCCAACGGATCTTACTGTCTTTGCTTTTCATTTGGTGGCTCTGCCAGAGCACTGTGTTGGAAAGGGGTCTGAGACTGATTCCAGACCCCAGGATAGATTACTGATGTTGACTAACAATGTCTGCCAAAGACAGGGGAGAGGAGCAAGGGACATGGGTGATTATTATCTGTCATAATAGTGGTTCGTAAGGATTAGACTCCAAGAGTATTTAAAGTAACCACTTTGCTTGGGGATACTTGCTTCCAAAGCAGCAAGGAACACTTGTCATCTACTGTGGGATAAAGTCCCCACTTTGGAGAAGTTCTTTGGTTGATGTTTCCAGAAAGCCCCATTTGCATGTAGGTGTATCATTTGGGAACTATACCCCTCACTCTCTATTTTTCATAAGTACCCACTCAGGCTGAGCTAGTCAGGGGTCAGGGACTTGTTGCTGAGTCAGGAAAGAGTTAGCTCTTCACCATCCTATATAACTTGAGCTTGGTTGAGTTTGGGGTAGAAAAAAAGGGAAAGATGCTTGGGAGGAAGGCAGGGTCTGTTATTTTCTGGAAAGCCTTATGTAACTGAGGTTGATACTGAACCACAAGGACCCCTTTATCCCCACCCCACCTTCCTCGTTCTCTATAGATGGGAGGCATGGAAGCAGTCATCACTGGACTGGCTGATGACTTCCAGGTCCTGAAGCGACACCGGAAACTCTTCACGTGTGTTGTCACCATCAGCACCTTCCTTCTGGCATTGTTTTGCATAACCAAGGTGAGGCTGGACATGAGACACTCTCGGGCTCTCTAGGACTGTGTTTCAAAAATTCAGACATTCTCAGCCTTGATACTGGGATGAGCTGGATGAGGCTGAGCACAAGGGCTCTGTTAAACAGTATGTCAATAAAACAGCAGATCCCTTTGCCTTCTGCTGCTTTTGGGGCTGATGATCTCCAAGCATCATTATTCACCACTCATTGACTTAGAGCCAGCAGAAGTTCCCTGGAAGCTTATCATACTGTTTATCAAACAAAACACTTCCTGCCATCAGCTCCTACAGACACACTGAGCTATACCTTAGCCCTATTACACATGTTTGTAAACATGGCCTTGAGCAGGTGGGAATAGGGATGGGTGGGATTTGGTAGATGTAGTCGGTGACTATTTATAGCCAAGGATGACTTAAGGCCTTTCTCTCTGTGCCCCAGGGAGGGATTTATGTCCTCACTCTGCTGGACACCTTTGCAGCAGGCACCTCCATTCTGTTTGCCGTGCTTATGGAGGCTATTGGAGTTTCCTGGTTTTATGGTAAGTGAGTGTCACAAGTTCTGGCCTCTAGGACTCCTGGAGTCTGTTTTATCTGGAGGGGGAAAGGGTTTTTCATGTTCAGGACAGCCATCTGGATGAATCTCCAGAGGTGAGCAGCCTCTATTAAATATAGGCCTGAGCCTCTTGCAATCCTCAGCTCATATGGGTTGTAAGACCTGGGAGACACCAGGTACCAGCATCTGAAATGGATCAGTAGAGAACTGCAGATCCCCAAACCAGATGGCTTGAACAAACAAAACAGGATGCCCAGCTGAACTTGAACTTCAGGTGAAAAATGAACTTATGGTTTTAGATCTATAGGACCCAAATATTGCATAAAATCTACTGATACTGATTTTTTTTCTATTATGTGTCTGAACTTAAAATTTAAATAGATATCCTGGATTTTGTTTACTAAACTGTCAAATGTGTTTTAACTCCTCATTTCTCCTTGATTAATCTTGTTCTTACTCTTTCTGGAAGAGATCATAGTGAGAGTGTCTAATGGTCTCTCTTAGATTCTGGTTGAGGGTGTTCATGTGCGTGAACATATGGACAGACAAACTGTTTTTGCAGAAAGTCTATGCTAGAAGAAAGAGCCAGGCTGGAATCCAGGCACCTGGCTCCTCAGTCTGGCCCTCCCTTCTCTGAGCTCTGGCTTGTAAGATAATCACAATGACACATGCAAGGTGACTCTGTCCCAGAGTTTGTCACCTCCCTTGTTTGCCATTATCAAAGTGCCTGCCTGGATTCCTGCATTCCAAGGTGTCAATCTCCTGCCATCTGCCCCTGCACTCTGACAGCAGCTCATGGAATGGCTTCAGGGGGAGGACCCAGTCCTGCATCTCTGGGCTCCCTGTGACACGCTTGCCTCATGTGCTCACAGGTGTGGACAGGTTCAGCAATGACATCCAGCAGATGATGGGGTTTAAGCCAGGCCTGTACTGGAGGCTGTGTTGGAAGTTCGTGAGCCCCGCCTTCCTCCTGGTGGGTAGGGTGTGGCTGGGGTGCCTGTGGGTAGGGTGGTAGGGTGGCTGAGTCCAGGTTGGGGGCAGGATGTGCGTACTTATTTCCTAAGGGGTCTGGAAGCCCTGGTCATTCGGGCCTTTAATGGGTGTGGAGGGTGTTCCATGTTAGTGGGAGTCAGGGCGGGTCCCCCAGGTGCTGTTGTGCTGGCTCCAGCCTCACTTTCTCCCTGCATCCATCTTCCCTCTCTGCCCCTCCCTTCCTGCAGTTTGTGGTGGTGGTCAGCATCATCAACTTCAAGCCGCTCACCTATGATGACTACACCTATCCTCCCTGGGCCAACTGGGTCGGGTGGGGCATCGCCCTATCATCCATGATCCTGGTACCTGCCTATGTCATCTACAAGTTCCTCAGCATACGCGGCTCTCTGTGGGAGGTAAGCTCTGGGTGGCTGTTGTGGCATGAGGGTAGAGGTGGCTGTCCTCTTGAGGTAAGACAGAGATAGAGGACACTTAGATTCAGCCTACCTGCCTCATTTGCTGAGAAGACCCACCCTGAGCCTCAGTTTCTACACCTGTAACCTGAGGAAATGCTGTGTAGCCTGAAAGAGAAGAACACTTGGGTACTAATTAAAGAACCTGGCCCACAGGAAGTGCTTCCTGCCAGAACCATGGCTGTTTCTGCTGTTCACATGAGAAGGCGAATCTCCACCATGCCTGTCCCCTTTCAATGTGTGAGATGTCTTCAGATATCCCATTTCTCTTTGTATGAGCCCTGCTACCATTTTTCTAATCATCACAATATGATCAGCTTAAAACAGGGGTTTCTGAAATGATTACACATATACATATACATCATACATATACATATACATCATACACACACACAGCAGAGGTTCCTCTTATTCTGACTTAATATATTATGACACTTATTTGGCTGTGCAAATTAGTGCTGGTGGCCTTTTCAAATATCCCTACTTTGTAAGGCAAAGACCTCACCCCTGGGCTGCTTTCCCTGGTCACCTGAGGCTCCCTCCCTTCTCCCTGCTCACAGAGAGTGGCCTACGGAATCACCCCGGAGAACGAGCACCACCTGGTGGCCCAGAGAGACGTGAGACAGTTCCAGGTAGATGCAGAGCTGAACTTGGGTTGTGTGGGACAGGATGTGGTGGGTTCTGGTTGTTTCCTACTGGGTGCCCCCAAGCGAGATCACAGGAAAGTCCCAGATGGCAGCCACCTTCATTTTAGGGATGAAGGTGAAGGGGACAGGAGATGAAATGGCTGTGTCTCCAGCCAGCCTCCTGCTGTTGCTGTTATGTTTTTCTTGGCATCCTGAGATGCACTAGTGCTGGACTTTTCCTCTGCCTCTGAGTTGTCATGTTAGTGTCACCAAACTAAGCTGAGCATGTTATACCTTGAAGGCATAGTTGCAGGGCATTCATAGCATGTTGCTGGCCCAAGCAGTGAGAGGGGTACCTGTTGACCTCCTCCTTCTGGGGTGGTTTCTTTGCATCCAGCCTTAGCACCAATTAGGGAAGGTGTTTTGAGGTCTGAGCCAGCAAGGTGGCTATTTGTTTGGTCTGTTCTTTGCTTCGTGTGGCCCCAAACAGCTGGCCCCTTGTCCTCAAGTCCCCACTGACTCTGTCCTCACTGTAGCGGCCTTGCTGTCCTTTTGCAGTTGCGGCACTGGCTGGCTATCTGAACCTGGCAATGTGGAGGAGGAGGAACCCATGTGCCAACGTCCAGGTCCAGGGCATCCTCTTTGCCCACATTCGGACGCCGCCTTGGGATTCCTCTCCTGGAAGACACCTTCCCCATCACTCCCGTTTTCTCAGTTACTAATGGTTCTGTGACTCTGGTATTGTTCACCTTCTGTTCATCTGGCCTGGAGGCAGCGAGTGTGGAGAACTGGTGAGCCTCAAGAAAGAGGCCGGAAGGAGAAAGTGGGACATGAATTCTGGAACTCTGGCTCAAGGGCAAGCTTACTGCATTGGGAGCACACCTCAGCTGAGGTCCATGGCTCGGGCAGAAACCCCTCCTGGATTTGCTTGTACTTCAGATCATAAAAGAAATCTTCAGTTCACCCAGGCTGAGAGGAGACTGGCTTCTGGTTAGATATCAAAAGCCCAACCAAAGCCCGACAGGGTCTGTGTGGGGGCCAAGGAGTGCAGGTCACCCCTCTCTTTCCATTTATGCTGTCACCGCTCTGGTAGCTGAGCCTCAGTTTGGGAGTGGGGCTTTATTTGCACTGAAAATGCAGCTGGTAGATGTTCTGGGCGGAGGTGGTGTTGGGCAGAAGCTATCTAGTTAATCAAAGGCTGGTTTTGGTATGTTCTAGACTATTACTCTAACTCCTGGTGTTTGGAGAGTCCCCCAAACCATGATTTTAGGGGAAGAATGTAGCTGCACCACCAGTGATGAAGTTCCCCAAAGTCAGATCCTTCAGAAAGGTGGTAACTGCCAGACAAATTGTGCTTGCCAAGGCCACCTGCTAGTCTTGCTCTGTCAGACATTTGGGTAGTTCCCAAGACCTTCCTAGGGATTGAGACAGGGACCCTCTAAAGCCAGATATGTGTGACCATCACAGGGATTTTTGTCCTGGGAGGCCAGGTGGGTGTCTTAGGACAACGTGATAGGCTGCCATAGTTCTTTCCCTGGGAACCCCAGCAGACAGGGGGCCTGAGCAGTGGAGTCCATTGGCTCTGAAAATGGCCTGTTTCCTTATTTACTTGACTTGGCACCTTGGAGGGCACTATGGGACTCACCACAGCCCAGCCCAGCCTCTCAAGTCCAGGGAGGGTATTGTGACTGGAGGGGACAGGCAGATGGCTTCAGGAAGTTTCTAAGTTTCACTTGTGACACAAACTTGCAACTAGTGCCCTCTGGTGGTTAGGTTTGGTTCATTGAGGGAAAGGAGGGTTTGGTAAATTGATGGGATTTATGTTTCTGGTTTGAGTCTCTTATGCCCCCCCTTTTTTTTTTTTTTAAATCTAGAATCATAGGTTGCCATTGTGAGAGTAGAATTCCTTCCGTAGGTTGTGTGTGTGTATGTGTGTGTGTGCATGTCTATAAGTGCATGTTTGTGTGTGCCTGTGTATGTGTATATATGCATGTGTGTATGTGTATATATGTGTGTGTGTGTACGTCTCTGTGTGTATGTGTGCATGTCTATAAGTGCATGTTTGTGTGTGTCTGTGTATGTGTATATATGTTTGTATATATGTGTGTGTGTGTGTATGTCTGTGTGTGTCCTTGTGTATGTGTGTATGTTTGTGTATATGTGTGTATGTGTATGTTGGTGTGTGTGTGTGTGCATGTGTGCGTGTGTGTGTGTGTGTGTGTGTGTGTGTGTGTGTGTGTGTGTGTGTGTATGTGTGTGATTGAAGTCATGTAGAAGGCACATGGAGAAACTAGGATGTCCTCATGTCCCATGGAGGCTGTAAAAAGTGGCCAGGTGAGGCCAGCTGGGGATGGGGCAATAGTTTACTATGAGGATCCCCCAAGTTTCCCCCTGAATCAGGGTCCTTGAGTTATTCCTTAGAGGAAAATTGATCTTTCCATGTAAGAAGGCCATGTCAGCTCAAGGCATCTCTCATTGGCAAATGTCTTGGAGCCTTGGGGAAGGGAAAGCTCTTCCACTCTACTGCAAGGTAGGTGCAAGCCAGAGCTCTGCTAACAACAACCTCAACACCTTTCATGAGTAGTAATTCCTTTCTAGTTGTTACCTTTAAAATATTACTATTACTATTTAAACAATCCACGTTCACCCTCCCTGCCTCCCAGCTGCCCCGTAGAAAGGAAGGCTGCCTCCTGTCTCCCCGCTTCCCTGGTGAGAAGATGAGAAATCTTGCTTGCTCAAGGTCTCTGCTCCCTAGGGATCTGGGTGGACCCTCCATCCTCCTCTTGTCTTCACAGTCCAGAGCACCCTACCATGGGCTGACACCAAACAGAATGCACAAAGTCCCAATTAAGGGTAAAGAGTGTTTCTTTACAAAATAAAGTGTTGGGAGGAGGGCAGCTCCTGCCACTGGCTCCCTGAGAGGCATTGTCCTCGCCTTTGATGACAAGTCACCCTTTAAATAGTGGGGCCTGAGAAGCAAGCGTCCACCTGACTGTCTCGAATGCACATGCTCAGAAAGCCTGGGTGCCTTGGATCAGCGCAGGGCCACCATTTTCTCGTTGTCATTTGAGTGGCCTCTTCTCCTGCAGACACTGTTCCCTCCCGGTGGGTTGAAGTTGAAAATGTGGTGCTAGCCGAATGAGCCCCAGACTAAAGCGATGGTGCTGCTTTGTGGCAAAGTTGGCTCCTGAGACAGGGACAAAGTGGTTTGCAGCTCTACGCCCAGGTGCTCTAGGGGAGACACCCGGAAAGCCCCTGGAGGGTCTCACGAGGGCGCTAGGAGGTCACCTGTACCCACCTTTCCACCCACTCGTGCCAGACGGGGGCTACTGTGTCATCATAAGTAATGCTTGCCTTCTGTGTTCTGACTGATTCTTTTTTTTTTTAGAAGTATGGCTCACCCAGGGCCAGCATGCTCCTGAGTACTGAATGTGACACTCGATGCTTTTGATAGTTAATCTGATTTTTAGAAAATTGTTTTCTATCATATGTGAGACCTTTGTTTAAGACTTTAGCATTACTTAGCCTTCACCTGCCAGTCTCTATTCTAGAGTCAAGTGAGACAGGAGAGAAAGTGGATACTAACTCACTCCAGATATCCTACACAATAAAGGTCCCTAAACTGCCTTAATTCCTACCCAGGTGGAAGCCATCCAGTCTAGATTTTCTAGGTTTGGTAATGTAAGATGGACATGTTCTTACCAAAGAAATCATTTCTACCCCATTAAGCTCACTCACTTCATGTGTTTGTTTATTTATTTTGAAAACTATGGCGAGGAAGTGATCAGAGTGGGTGTCTGATGTAGTTCAAGCAGCACAGCGTTTAGAATTGATTAGCAGTGGCTCTGCAGCCAATTGACTAAGGCTTGAGAGAGGAACTTTACTTCTTTGGATTTTGGGAGAGGGGGCACATCTCTACAAAACAGGGATTTGATCATGTCATCAAAGGATACATCCAATTAAAAACATAAACCAGAATAAAGTACAATAACATCCTTGTGCTAAAGTCACAATGAAGAAAGTATGTCACCTCAGAAGCTTCCAGAAGTGACCCCATAACTGACCATTTATTGGGCTTAGAAATAGAGGTTTCTGCCTGCAGAGCTTTGATATTCCTGTATGTCCAGTAGATCCTCTTTTTCAAAGTTTTCTTTTCATCTCAGAAAGGCTTGATGTTTGAGAAGAAGTCAAGTCTAGCCCAGTCGATTTGATGCTTGGGTAGCATTGAGAAGGCAGAGGGTGTCACTCTGCCCTGTGTTTGCCAGGCTGGGGACCCACAGCTTTGCACACAGGCAGAGTGCCTGGCCCTGGTTGGTGAATGTGAAGTTGGGGGCACCTGTCCTTGCTCTACTGTCTCTATGTCTGTGTAAATAGGATTGTTTCATTCGCATCTTCTCCGTGTCACGGACTGTCTAAGTATCATGCGGATGTCTGGGTCTGCTTTGGATTTATTTTGAAAGTTCTCTTCGTGGAAAACAAACAAATAAATGTACAGTCTAATAAAGGATATCTCCTGTGACGTATATTGGGTTGTACAGTTCTGAGAGCTTTTTTCCATGAATGTAAGAGCCATGAGTTACACAAGGCAAGTGACTCTGACTCGGATGGGTCACTGACTGGCAAAGAAGAGATTTTGATCACAGTAACCCACCTTTCACCCTAAGGGCTGCTTTGAGACCCCAAGGAAGAGATGGGAGATAGGAGATTGAGCATGTGATGATAACTCAAAGGTTGGCAATCCTCTCCAGTCTCCTCCTCACCCCTCCCCTCCCCCTCACCTATCCTCTCCCTCCCCTGCCCTCCCCCCTCTCCCCTCCTTCTCCTCTCCTACCTTCCCCTCTCCTCTACTCCCCTCCCCTCCTTCTTTTCTCCTCTTCCCCCTCCTCTCCCCTCCCCTCCCATCTTCTCTTCTCCTCTCCTTTCCTCTCCCCTCCTCTCCCCTCCCTTTTCCTCAAATCTTCTCTTCTCCCCTTCTCTCCCTTCCACTCTCATCTTCTCTTCTCTCCTCTCCCCATCCATCCTCTCCTCTCCCACCCCCTTCTCTGCCCTCCCCTCCTCCCTCTCCCTTCCTTCTCATTTCCTTCCATCCCTTCTACTCCACTCCTTCTTCTTCTCCCTGCCTCTCCTCCCCTCCTTTTCTCCCCTCTTCCCTCCCCTCCCCTCTCCTTCTCTCCTCTCCCATCCTCCCCTTTTTGTTCCTTTCCTCCTGTTTTGTACTCTGTTCTTCTCTGGTACTTGGAGTCAAACTCAGGCCCTCAAGCATGCTAAGCCTATGCTCTCCTGCCGAGCTATGCCCCTGGCCCACACACATTTTTGCTTAAATACAAAGTGAACGCCATGGGACAACATGTCTGCTGTCTAATTTTGTTTTGGTTTGTCATTCTTAGGCCTGGCTTTCAAAGAAATCAGAATCTCTGTTGGATTGAACTGGATGCACAACTTAGTGCAGATTTTTTTCTGGGCACACTCAGGCCCTTGGAGCTCATGGTAGGCTCTGTTTGAGGGAAGTTGTGAGGTCAATATAGGTTTTTGTCTTCTTTTATTGAAAATAGATTTTTTCCCTCATACAATATATTCAGATTACAGTTTCCCCTCCCTGTTCCCTCATGTTCCCTCCCATCTCCCCTCTCCTCTAGATCTACCCTCTGCCTGTGTCTATGGGATAATAATAAAATATAGCATAACAATACAGAATAAGAGCTAACCCTGGAAATGAACAAAACAATCAAACATAAGGAAGAGAGACCAAGAGAAAGCACACGAAACAGATACAGGCACAGAGACTTGCTCATCCACAAACTCAGGAAAACACACCAACCTGGAGCCTATAATGTATGCCCAAAGGACCTATAGGGTGAAAGGAGAGGAAACATAAGTAAAATATAAAACATGCCTGGCACGACATTGTGAGATGAGGAATCTCCAGTGAAGGCAGCCTACCCTTCAGAATGGTTTAGTTTCCCAGTTAGACTCTGCTGGAGAAAACCAACTTATCATTTTCAGATAGTTATCAACTGCAGAGAGAATCTGGGTTAGGGATGGGTCATGGGCTCCCTTCTCCTTTCAGCTCTAGGACGCCATCTGGTGCAGATCCGTGCAGGCCCTGTGTGGGATGAAGTTATCTGATGATGGCAGAGCAAGGGGAGATCTATGAGTATAGCAGAATGTCACCAGGTATAGAATGAGTATAGTAAAATGTGATTTTACTGCTATTTTTTTTTAAAATATAGAACAGCAGTATTATGTCTTTGAGCTAACTCAGGTTCTTGGTCACCAAGCAGTGTTCAAGCTCATGGAATTGGCCTTCAGTCAAATCAGATATTGGTTGGCTAATCCCACAATGGTGGAGTACCACCATGGCACTAGTAGATCTTGTAGGCAGAAGACCATTGTAAATCAAAGGTTTTGTGGCAGGCTTGGTGCTTGTTTTTCCTTTGGTAGTGTCCAGAGTACTTTCTTGATATCATTTCTTTTTATGACTGAGTAATATATTCCATTGGATAAATGTACATTTTCTTAATCTGTTCTTTGGTTGATGGACATCTAGGTTGTTTCCAATTTCTGGCTACTATGAACAGAGAAGCAGTGAGCTCTGCGGTAAGATGGAATGTCCTTTGAGTATATGTCCAAGAGTGGTATAGCTCCATCTTGAGGTAGATGGATTCCCATCTTCCTGAGAAACTGCCTGTACTGGCTAGGTTTGTGTCAACTTGACACAGCTGAGGTTATCACAGAGAAAGGAGCTTCAGTTGGGGAAATGCCTCCATGAGATCTAGCTGTGAGGCATTTTCTCAATTAGTGATCAAGGGCCCCTTGCGGGTGGGACCATCTCTGGGCTGGCAGTCTTGGGTTCTATAAGAGAGCAGGCTGAGCAAGCCAGGAAAAGCAAGCCAGTAAAGAACATCCCTCCATGGCTTCTGCATCAGCTCCTGCTTTCTGACCTGCTTGAGTTCCAGTCCTGACTTCCTTGGTGATGAACAGCTGTATGGAAGTGTAAGCCGAATAAACCCTTTCCTCCCCAACTTGCTTCTTGGTCATGATGTTTGTGCAGGAATAGAAACCCTGACTAAGACACTGCCATACTGGTTTTCACAGTGGCTGTACAAGTTTGCACTCCCTCCAGCAATGGATAAGTGTTCCTCTTATTCCACACCCTCCCCAACAGAAGTGCTCACTTGTGTTATTGATCCTGACCATTCTGGTGGGTATAAGAAATTTCAAAGTAATACTGATTTGGATTTCCTTGATGACTAAGGATGCTGAACATTTCTTTAAGTGCTTCTCAGACATTTGACTTTCCTCTTTTGAGCATTCTCTGTTTAGGTCTGTACCTCATTTTTAAATTGGATTATATGCTTTCTTGATATATAGTTTTTTTCAGTCCTTTATATATTTTGAATATTAGCCCTCTAGCAGACGCATAGTTGGTAAAAATCATCTACCATTGTGTAGGCTGGCACTTTGTCGGAATGATGGTCACGCAGAAGCTATTCAGTTCCATGAGGTCCCATTTATCACTTGATCTTAGTGCCTGCACTGTTGGTGTTTCGTTCAAAAAGTATTTCCCTATGCTGATGAGTTGAAGGATATTCCCCACTGTCTCTTACATCAGGCAATATGTTTGTTCTTATTGCGTGTCTCTAGTAGCCATTCTAGAGGATTTGGCATCACATGAAGCTGTTCAGTGCATACACAGTGCCATCTGTGACAGCTGACAGGGAATGAGCACTGGGCCCTGGAGCTGAGTCAAGTTTAATGGAAGAAAAGCAAAGAAGAGTGAATGTTTAGCATCCTTAGAATCCAGTTATCCTCTCAATAACACCAGCGTCTGGGGAACAAGTCTTCAACACACGAGCCTTTGAGGGGCATTTCATACCACAGCATTCTGTCCCTGGCTACTAAAGGTTCATGATCACACTGTAATTCAAAATATGCTTACTCTATCTCCCAAGAGCTCACATCCTCTCAACTTTTCCAGCATGATTCAGCTCAAGTCTGGGCTACTGAGATGGTTCATCAGGTTAGGGGCGCTTGACACCAAGCCTGAAAACTGAATTCCATCTCTGTAGGAAGCCACGGTGGCTCCCGGGGAATGGCGGCTCCTGGGGAACGCCGCCGCCTGGCCCGGTGGCTCCCGGGGGAAAGCCTCCGCCCGGGCTCTGGGGAAAGCCTCCGGGCTCCGGGAAAGCATCCGGGCTCTGGGAAAGCCTCCGGGCTCTGGGAAAGCCTCCATTACAAGATGGCGGGGGAACGGCTGGCTGTCAGGGAAGAGAGCCTAGTGCGCATGCACAGCTCTCTTCAGGCTCTCCTCAGGCAATAGCCCCTCCCAAATATGTTAATGAGGTGTGGCTTGTTGCACCAATGAACGGACCATATGCTAATGAGGTGTAGCTTGGTGCACCAATCCACAACCACTACGACACCCTCCCACTTTCCTGGGAGAGTATAAAAGCAGCAGCTCTGCTGCTGTCTAGAGTCCTGGGAATCTACTATCAAGGTGCTCCATAATAAAGCTGACTGAGAAGATCCCGGTGTTGCACATCTCCAGTACCTATGTAGTGGGAGGAGGGAACTGACTCCTAAAAGTTGTTCTCTAACCTCAGCACACACACACACACACACACACACACACACACACACACACACTCACATTGCAGACTGGCCAAGCAGCACTGGAGGCATGGGTGTGGGTGAGCCTGGCCCTGAGGAATTGAAAGCAGCAGAGTTGACCCTGCTTCCTTCTGACAGAGGCATGGGGTAGCTTAGCTGGAGCAGTGCTGCAAAGCTAGTCCTGGATGTGTAGTGGATAAAGGAGATCTTCTGAGCTGACCAGCTCACCTACCACCCAGGCCTAGATCCAGAGGTCTGAATTAGCCCACCCCCAAATCTATAACATTTGGAAATGTTTGGGACATTTGAAAGGGTCAGTCCTGCTGTTCCAAAGCTTCAGGATGCCCAAGTTACAGGGCCATAACAGGATAGCTGAGAGGTGTTCCGATTAAGAGCCAATATTGATAGATTCACAGAAGCCAGAGATCTTAACTCAACCCAATGACACACAACAGCTTCTATGATGAGATGTTTTCTATGGTTTGTTTGTGTGTTTATTCATGTATGTTTTATTTTGTGGGGGAGGTTGCTAGGGAGAAAGGCAGATATGAGAGGATGAGAGATGAGCAGGACTGGGGTACACGATGTGAAACCCACAAGAATCAATAAAAAATTAAAAGGAGGAGGAGGAGNAGCCCAGAGATGGTCCCACCCACAAGGGGCCCTTGATCACTAATTGAGAAAATGCCTCACAGCTAGATCTCATGGAGGCATTTCCCCAACTGAAACTCCTTTTTCTGTGATAATTCCAGCTGTGTCAAGTTGACACAAACCTAGCCAGTACAGTGGTTTAGTCCCAGGGAGCTCTGGGGGTACTGGTTAGTTCATATTGATGTTCCTCCTATGGGGCTGCAAACTCATTCAGCTCCTTGGGTACTTTCTCTAGCTCTAGCCTGTTTTGTGACAAATTATACGGTCAGTTTTGGAGAAGGTACTTTGAGGTGCTGAGGAGAAGGTAGGATATACAAAAGGATATTTTGTTTTTAGGATAAAATGTTCTATAGATATCTGTTAAATCCATTTGTTTTATAACTTCTGTTAGTTTCACTGTGTCTCTGTTTAGTTTCTCTTTCCATTGATGAGAGTTGGGGGGGGATTGAAGTTTCCCACTATTATTGTGTGAGGTGCTATGTGTGCTTTGAGCTTTACTAAAGTTTCTTTAATGAATGTTGATCCCCTTGCATTTGGAGCATAGATATTCAAAGTTGAGAGTTCATCTTGGTAGATTTTTCCTTTGACCAGTATGAAGTGTCCTCCTTATCCTTTTTGATAACTTTAGGTTGGAAGTCAATATTATTCGATATTAGAATGCCCACTCCAGCTTGTTTCTTTGGACCATTTGCTTGGAAAATTGTTTTCCAGCCTTTCACTCTGAAGTAGTGTCTGTCTCTTTCCCTGAGGTGGGTTTCCTGTAAGAAGCAAAATGTTAGGTCCTGTTTATGTAGCCAGTCTGTTAGTCTATGTCTTTTTATTGGGGAATTGAGTCCATTGATATTAAGAGATATTAAGAAGAAAAAGTAGTTGCTTCCTGTTATTTTTGTTGTTAGAGCTGGGATTCTGTTCATATGGCTATCTTCTTTTAGGTTTTTTTAAAGATTACTTTATTGCTTTTTCTAGGTGTAGTTTCCCTCCCTATATTGGAGTTTTTTTCTTTATTATCCTTTGAAGAACCGGGTTCATGGAAAGATATTGTGTAAATAATATTTTTGTCTTGGAATACTTTGGTTTCTCCATCCAGCCTGGGCTGGCATTTGTGTTCTCCTAGGGTCTGTATGACATCTGTCCAGGATCTTCTGGCTTTCATAGTCTCTGGTGAGAAGTCTGGTGTAATTCTGATAGGCCTGCCTGTATATGTTACTTGGCCGTTTTCTCTTACTGCTTTTAAAATTCTATCTTCTTTAGTGCACTTAGTGTTCTTTTTATTATGTGTCATCAGGAATTTCTTTTCTGGTCCAGTCTATTTGGAGTTCTGTAGGCTTCTTGTATATTCATAGGCATCTCTTTCTTTAGGTTAGGGAAGTTTTCTTCTATAATTTTGTTGAAGATATTTACTGGCCCTTCAAGTTGAAAATATTCATTCTCATCTATACCTATTATCCTTAGGTTTGGTCTTCTCATTGTGTCCTGAGTTTCCTGGATGTTTTGAGTTAGGATATGTTTGCATTTTGCATTTTCTTTGGTTGTTGTGTCCATGTTTTCTATGGAATCTTCTGCACCTGAGATTCTCTCTTCTATCTCTTGTATTCTGTTGGTGATGCTTGCATCTATGGCTCCTGACTTCTTTCCTAGGATTTCTATCTCCAGAGTTGTCTCCCTTTTTGATTTCTTCATTGTTTCTACTTCCATTTTTAGATCCTGGATGGTTTTGTTCAATTCCTTCACCTGGTTGTGTTTTTCTATAATTCATTAAGGGATCTTTGTGTTTCCTCTTCAAGGACTTCTCCCTGATTAGCTGTGTTCTCCTGTATTTCTTTAAGGGAGTTATTTATGTCCTTCTTAAAATGCTCTACCAGCATCATGAGATATGATTTTAAATTTGAATCTTGCTTTAATGGTGTGTTGGTGTATCCAGGACTTGCTGTGGTTGGAGTACTGGGTTCTCATGATGCCAAGTAGTCTTGGTTTCTGTTGGTAAGATTCTTGCATTTGCCTTTCGTCATCTGGTAATCTCTGGTGTTAGATGTTCTTGCTGTCTCTGGCTGGAGCTTGTTCCTCCCGTGAGTCTGTAAGCCTGTGTCAGCACTCCTGGGATACCAGCTCTTTCCTGGCAAGTCCAGTGCACAGAGGGTTGTGGAACAGCCCCACCTCCTGGCTGCAGATGTAGGCCCGTAGCACCCTGTCCCAGCTGTTCTGCTGCTTCTGTGGCCTGTGCTCTCCTGAGTGGACCCACCTTAGAGAAAATCGCCTATGATTTTCTTAGGTCACTTCTAGCACTGTCAGAAGAAGCCTGAAGGCATCAGTTGTGTTGTCTTACAATCTATTGCATCATCATCTTTACATACAGGCTTCCACAAACTCTTTGGGCATAGAACAGATATAGACAAGCCCATTGTAAGAATGCAGCACCAGTGGATCCTACTTCACTCCTGATAGCATCTCATTTCTATCTGAAACCCACAGTCCTTGCTGTCTGTGTTCTGGTCCAGCAGCCTCAGCCGCCACTGTGCTCTGCTTACCGCTTTTCAAACCTTGTCTAGCTAGATTGTCCAATCGCTTTCAAATTCCTTCCACATCTCCAAAGAAATCTGTACCACAGTCAGCACATCAACTGTAGTCATGGCAACAGCCCTGTATCTGGTATCAGTTCTGTGGTAGTCAGCATCCTGGCACTATAACAGAATACCCAACAAAAGCAATGCCGAGGAGGAAAGGTCTATTTGCTGTATAGTTTCAGTCAATGGCCATTGTTTTTAGGCCAATGGAAATGCTGATGTATCATTGTGGTGGGAAGGCATAACGGGAAGGAACCTGCTTGTTGAGATAGCTAGCTATGAAGCATGGAGAGATGGAACAGATGTCTGAACAAGTATCAGGAAGCATCTCTCCGGTGATTCTCATCTTTACACTGGGCTCCACCTCCTGGACCATTCAGATATGAACTTGGAATAGTCTGTTGATGAGGTTAATACTCTTAGGATCTAACCACCTTTTGATAGCATAGCTCTCTGGGGACCAGATGAGTCGAAGGCTGGGTGAAATAATATCCCATCTAGAGCTGATCACTCAACAGTCCCTTAATCTCAGTTGTTTGGTACCTGGGCTCTGATTTTCATTTTGTGGACAATGAGAGACCATTTATAAAGCACCAGGGTCTGAAGAGCCGCTGAAAAGAACTGTTAGCTCCACCCTATCTCTTAAGATCAGTATCAATTACTCCTGGGCTCTGGTGAGGAGACTCAGGACTCAAGTCTTGCAGGGTATCTTAGTCAGGGTTTGTATTCCTGCACAAAACATCATGACCAAGAAGCACTTGGGGAGGAAAGGGTTTATTCAGCTTACACTTCCACATTTGCCGCTCATCACCAAAAGAAGTCGGGACAGGAACTCACACAGGGCAGGAACTTTGGAGGCAGAAGCTGATGCAGAGGCCATGGAGAGATGCTGCTTACTGGCTTGCTTCCCCTGCCTTGCTCAGCTTGCTTTCTTATAGAACCCAAGACTACCAGCCCAGCGATGGCACCACCCACAATGGGCTGGGCCCTCCCACCCTTAAAAATGCATCTCATGGAGGCATTTCCTCAAGGGAGACTCCTTTCTCTGTGGTAACTCCAGCTTGTGTCAAGTTGACACACAAAACCATCCAGTACACAGGGTAAGAGTAGACATATCTGGGGTGCACTTACAGAGACCCTTCAGACCTGTTGAGTGGCTATATTGGCTAAGCAAAGAATTTCTGTTCTCTCTAGCTTCCCCCTTCCTTCCTTGGCCTGGCAAGCCTCCTTTGGCAACAAAGGGCGATGGTTAAAATACTATACAGTCACTAGGTGGCGCCAAACACATTCCAGAGCTAAGCGGCAGCTGAAAGATGTGTAGAAGAGTCTAGAATTTTTCTTTTCTCGGTTCTTCTCGGAGTTTATTTCGGAGCAGAACACCAGCTATTGTCGTATCTAGACACAAAAGATAAATTGATTTCATACTAGTGTGTCCTGGGAGGAATCATTCATTAATTCACTCACTGATGAGAATCCCGTGTACTGTGTATAGGCACAGACTATTGAATACAACGGACAGATGAACACAGCTTTGAGATCCTCAACCTGAGAGAGCAATAGATGTCTTGCGGGCACGAAAGTACTACTGAGGACCTACTGCATACTTATTTAAGTCCTTTTAGTGTTTCCGATTTTCTTTACGGTGAGTGAACGTTTTCTTTCTCATTTCATTTCATCGCCTGACTCCAATCGCAGTCCTCAGACTCCCTGGGTCTCTCCATTTCTCTTTCTTTGCTCTGAGTTCTTAATATTTACAATAATGTGATGGAAAGCAATGTTTAAAATACCGGGGGAAGCGCAGGCCCCAGCAACCTGTCCTGCAGTCTTTGCATATAAAACCAAGTGAAAGCTATTTTCTGGGTGGAGGGGGAACACAGATAAGACTACTTCCGATAGGTACATTATGGATGCTGTTCATAACACACTGTAGGCTACATATTGGATTAACTGTAAGGATGAACCCAGAGAAGAAACATAGGTGACTTTTCCTTATTCGGGATCAACCTGCGCAAAGTCGATCTCCTTTGTTAAAAAAAAAACAAAAATCTGATCTTTAGCATTTCTAGAACATTTCCAAGGTATCCAGAAGTGGATTTGTCCTGTTCTGAGTTCGGATATTTGCCAGATCACTGAGATTTAAGAAGTGCTCTTCCATCTGGTCTGGGCAGGATTAGAACTGAAGAAGCCGATTAAGGTAAGAAAGCATCTTGAAGATCTCCGTGTTAATGTCAGCACTGTTATAATCACACAAACCGGAAAAGAACACTGGTCCCATGTAGTCCAGGGTCATTCCCAGAATGCTAGTGCCGCTATCTGACAACTGGCCACCAGAGGGCAGCAAAGCGCTATCAGTTGACTGCACACCTTGGCACTAGCTCTCAGAACAGGGCGCGGGTAAGCATATTTACAAAGTAAAATTGCTTTGCTCTCATGGAAACTTCTAGATTCATATCCAAGCTCTATTTCCAAGGTTGGCTCGGTGGTTTCGAGGCCTCTATTGTCACAGAGTTGTGCTTTTAGAAAACCTCCACCATTGTTTTTAATACCATGTGAAAGAAAATAATAACAATAATAATAACAATAATAAATAATGTTTCAACATCATTAATTGCACGTAGCTGGTCCTTTCACTTACTAGGAAACTTTCCTTGGGCCTTGTGTTGTCTTTCATGGGAAGTGGGTAACTACTCCTTTCTCAGCTTTGCTCTGAGAGTTAATGTGACTTAATATGAATTTGAATTAATGTGAATTTGAATTAATGTGAATTTGAATTGATGTGAACTTGATTTTCAGCCCATTGAAAAATTCATGACATTTACTTCCCATTATTACTAGAGGGTTCAAGCAATAACAAAAGACCATTAGAGGATACAGCTGGCTAGGCATCTCCAATCAACCCCTTTAGTCCAAGCTAAGTACTGGCTAGGGGGTAATGGGGAGCTATGACCTTGACCTCTAATACAAGGATATGGTCTAACTGAAAACCCCCTGGGCATAGCTGGCTTACCTTTATTCTTGTTCATGATCCTGTCCTAAAGAGGAACATGAACCAGCCCATGACCACAAGGGGGAGCAGCCATGATCAACACCAGGCATTACAAACAGGGGCCCATCCATGCCTTCATTTCTGCCATGCAGTAGCTGCCCTCCTTCCTCCTGATGGACATCAGCCTAACAAACCTAAATGTCTCCAGGCCCCCAAACTGTTAGACACCCAAGGAGAAACAGACTCGCTGCCATTTGTCCTAAGGAAGGCATTTGTCACATTGCTGAGGGGAGCTAAGGAGGCTTGCTTTTCTGGTACCCAGAGCTGAGGAATCTGTGAAGTCTCGTGTGTGTTATCCACATTCTAAGTCCAAGTCTGTCCTTGGCCCACAAGAATCAGAATCAGGGCGGGACACTGGCAATGGCTTGCCTTCAAAGCTTCCTACGGCACTGCTGGGCACAACTGGCAGAGTTGAGGAACCTCTCAGTGATGTCTCAGCCTCTTACAGGTTTGGGCTTCTGAAGTTTTTCTTGCATTTGCTTATCTCCAATATTTTTCTTTAATCTCTTCCCTCCCTCCCTCCCTCCCTCCCTCCCTCCCTCCCTCCCCCTCTTTTCCCCTCCCTCCCTTGCCTTTTCTGGTTATCTCTCTGATGGGTAGTGACTTGGTTTAGATGAGGGCCCAGCTCAGCCACCCGTTTTCCCAATTGATCAGCACTGACAGAACCGTCAGAGCCCCGGGATCGCACAGCAGCTCTGAGTAGAGTCAAATGCTCCGCAGTGCCTGTGCCACACCCTGCGGCTGCGCCCATTGTGAACACGTGGTGGTAGGGGCAGCACAGAGTCACCAGGAGGAAGAATGTTCTGTCCCTGTGTCGTGCGGTCGGGCTGAGGCTGACTAGGCCATGCGGTTAAAGAATCCGGTGATGGAGAGGGGACTCTGTGCAGCTTCCTTGCCTTTAGCAATGACTTTGGGTCAGTGCCTTTCTCCCTTTGCCTTATAATGTAGTGCTGACTCATTGGCCTTCTAGATTTAGTACGTGGCAGTGGACGCTTTTAATTTTTTGCTCAATTCCATGTTCATGGTTCCTGCTCACCAGGATGCTTCTCTGTGCAGGCATCTAGGATGAACATCTGTATTGTCTCATGCTTTAGGGCACAGGGCTACAGAAGCTACCTGTGAGCAGGTCTGGGGGTTGGTGTATAAATGTCCCCCCTCTGAACTCCGCTGAAGAAATAACACTGGGTCTCTTTTTGTGCTATTTCCTATTGGTCCCTCCTTGGACTGACCCGGTTTCCACTAAGAAACCCCTCCCCACCCCTGCATGAGCTGATTTCCAGCACAGTCTCTTTCCCACTCCTTCCCCAGTGCTTCTGTAACTATTGCCCCATTCACCCCGTTATGACTGCACTCAGGACTTACTCCTGGGGGAACCAAGCCCCCAAACATTAAGCTGGGCCTGTGAGATGCTATTAGCTGTTGTAGATACATTGGGATTGTAGTAGCTTCTTGGTGCATTGATGTGCTGATACCTGCCCCCCCTTTCCTTTGTAACACTGATTCAAGGAATATTAATATAACTGCCCAATCTGCCTTTTAATCTTTCCTCCTACTGTAAATATAAGTATAAACATAAATGTATATATATATATATATATATATATATATATATATATATATATATACTGTAGAGAGGTTAGAGGTTTTGGGTTGGTTTGGTTTGGTTTGGTTTTTACATGCTCAGTTGAGGTGCAAGGCAGGTCTGTCAACCATCACCTCTAACAAGGTCTGAAAGGAAAGGCTTAGTTAGAACTTTTGTGGTCGAGGCTGGCACTGGTGTGAGCTTATGAGGTTTAGATCTTACCCTGGCACCAGGACAGGAAGTGCCCAGGCTTTCTAATCAGCTTCTCCAGATAAGGAGCCAGAGGGGAAGATGACTGGCCAGGCTTAAAAGCCAGCAGCAGTCAAAGGTCAGGCAGTAGAGTCACATTGTGTATTCTGTAAGGTGGAGTTGGTTCTTGCTTTTTGAATCTAGCCTCACAAATCTCTTGATGAGTGTGATCAGGCATCTTAATTCCATGTAATTACTTCTATGAGCAGATTAAGATCTCTCTGAGTCTTTTCTGCTTGTTGCTGTTCTGTTTTTCCTGTCTGGCTATTTGCTTTTGGATTGAGAGGTTTTGGTTCGTCTTATCTCCACTACTGAACTTTTCTTTATACCTCTTTAAGGAGGCTTTAGTGCTAATTATGGGTATACAGCACTCTGGCGTGTTTTACTTTCAAACAATACAATATTATTAGCACCTAAGGGAAGAAGACTTTTTTTTTTTCCAGGTAAGTTTTTAGGATGAATATTGTGTACACCAAGGACACTCCTGACTGCTACCTGCATGACCAGGACAGAGGAGACACCAATGTCTTTCTGTCCACCATGATCATCTTTCAAATATCCATCCATGACCTTGAAGGAAGCATGCTTCAAAATGTACCCACCATTTTTCCTTCTTGAAGCTCCCTTAAACTGAGCATGCTCAGGAAGGTGCTTCTTAATTGAGCATGCTCAGGAATGTGCTTCTTAATTGAGCATGCTCAGTAATGTGCTTCTTTATTGAGCATGCGCAGTAATGTGCTTCTAATTGAGCATGCTCAGTAATGTGCTTCTTAATTGAGCATGCTCAGTAATGAGCTTCTGAATTTAGCTATGTAACAGTGTGCTTCTTAGTTGAGCATGCTCAGTGATGTGCTTTTCAACTGAATATATTCAGCAATGCACTTCTTAACTGAGCATGCTCTAAAGCGATTCCTATGTAACTATGTATGGGATTCCCTGAATAAAACGCTCACTTTCCTTTGTTCTAGGAGGACACTGCTTTGGAAATGACTCCCAAGCTCTCCTTGCCTGCTGAAGATGGCAAACCTTTCTCCATCTTTGAGTTCAAGGCTAGGCCTGGTTTGGCACTGCACTCAGCACATGGACACCCATGGCATTCAAATCTAGTACCAATTACACAAAGCATAAGAGCCTCATAATAATAATTTATTCCCCTAATTCCCGTTGCTATTGTGCTTTCTCTGTGTTGTAGACATTTTTAATTCCAGTAGGAAATTTCTACCCTGCCTTGGTCATTCAGTTCCCAGATAAAAGGCACACAACCTTTATGCTTACAATAAGCCTTAAACACCACAAGAGCTGGGCAGATACCTACCCTCTATTCTACTTCAATCTACTTTCCTATCGATAACCCTGAGTTACTTACTATGTTTTATCTGAGCTGCTCTTAACTCCAATTGGCCGATCCCCAGGGCCACATTTTCATGACTCACCTAACCCATGGCGGTATCTCCTTCCCCTTTTTCCTTTTCCCTCCTGGCTCTTCTTCATCCCCAAGCCCAGGAATTCTAAACTCCATCTATGTCTTTTCTGCCAGGTCCGCATCTTTATTTACTAATCAGAAATGACTTGGAGGCAAGGTCATTTGAGTCTACATGCTGTCTTGGGGATCCACACTTAGCATTACAATACATAGCAAGACCAAACCTCAACATCCCTGCATGCATGTATGTGCACCACATGCATGCCTGGTGCTCATAGAGGTCAGAAGAAGTTGGATCCCCTAGAACCAGCATTCTAGACAGTTGTGAACTTCCACGTGGGTGCAAAGAATCAAACCTGGCCCTCTCCACGAGCAGCCAGTGCTCTTAACTTCTGATTCAACTTCCTACATCATTTTGTCATATGTTTTGATATGATGTACTCCTTAATCCCACAGTTCACTGGTATTATTTTTTTTCCCTTTGGATAATCAATGAACTAAATGAAAGGAAAATGTTGCATTTACTTTTCTTTAAAATTCTTTTTGTTGTTGTTTGTTTATATCCATCCTGGTTAGTTTTTCTTTTCATCAGCCTGACACAAGCTAGAGAGGCATTTGAGAAAGGGTGGGGGCTTAGTTGAGAGAATTTCCCCACCAGAATGGCCTGTTGGCAAGCCTGTGGAGATAGTTTCTTCAATAAGGATTGATGTGAAAGGGCAGTGCTTACTCCTCAGAAGGTGGTCCTGAGTTCGACAAGAAAGCAGGGTGGGGTGATAAAGCCATGGAGAGCAAGCCAGTCAACAAGCAGAGTTTCTCCATGGCTACAGCTCCAGCTCTGGCCCTGAGTTCCTGTCTGACTTCCCTTGGTGATGAAATGTGATGTTTAAAAAGGCCATAGGGAAACATTATTTTATAAGCTTACTTAAAAAACACACATATGTGTTATATACATATTAAATGGATTCACATCACACAGGATGACAATGCTCTTCCCGAAAGCCATAGACTATCTAAACAATCCCAGTGACTGAGCATGGGAAACCTCCTTCTAGATGCTAGCCTTAGGAGGATGTTCCAAGAGATTCCTAAAACAATATAAGTTATTGCCATTGCCTTCTTTGCCTTTCAGAAGTTGAAGGTAAGACCCTATCGCTGAGGACACCACACATGCTGGACATAAGACTTTGGAGTACTGAATTAGATCTGACCCTGCCTAGTATCACCCTAACTCTCAGAGTACTGAAGGAGCTGTGCAGGCTGCCAAGGGAGAAAACCGATCAATACTCCTGCTTAGCTGAAAGTCTGTGAACCACAACAATAACTGGTCCAGTGAGATCTCCCCCCAAAACACAATAGTAACACTCAAATCTTGGGAAGCAACCAACAACATTCTAAGTGGATTTATGGCCCATTCAATAGGAGAGAAATCATGTCTGGTTCTACAAATGTAGCCCACTACCAATGGCTAAAGAGGGCATGGACCCTGGAGAAGAACTCAGTAATGCCATTTTCTCACTAATATAATTTCTAACTGTACTTTAAATATGTATCCTTATATCTACAGACAAGTATAGCTCTCACCCTTTCTCAAAGAAACTTCTTTTCTACACAGACCCATAAACAGTCAAGATGCAGACAATAACTGATTGTGGGGTGCCAGACACAACTAACTGTTGTTAAGTCAGGTGACATCACAGAAGAAAGGCCAGAAATTGTAGGAGTCGGAGGACCGGGGCAGTTTCTGCTAGGTAGAAGCTGAGTTCATGACATCTCAATACTATGTTCATTTAAACAAGACCTGCACAGTGACAACAGCAGGTGACACGCCAAGGTGGGTCTTATAGTTCCCATCCCCTAGATGAAGAGCTGCAGGTGACCAATGGAGAGAGAGAGAGAGAGAGAGAGAGAGAGAGAGAGAGAGAGAGAGAGAGAGAGAGAGAGAATTAGTTTTCTACAGGGAGCAGGCCCCCGGTAGGTTACCTATTATCTAATGATAGTCCCTAAACACAAGCATATAAGAACAATATTAAAAGAGCATAGTAGGTTTTAGGCTATAAATAGAAATATTAATATATACATACTTGGTGTCTTAGTTGAGGTTATTGTTGCTGTGATGAAACACCATGACCAAAAGCAAGTTGTGGAGGAAAGAGTTTATTTTGCTTCTGCAGCACAATTCATCATCAAAGGAAGTCAGGGCAAGAACCTGGAGGCAGGAACTGGGGTGGAAGGTGGCTATGAAGGAGAGCTGCTTACTGACTTGCTCCTTATGGCTGATTCAAGCCATAGGCTGACTTTCTTTCTTTCTTTCTTTCTTTCTTTCTTTCTTTCTTTCTTTCTTTCTTTCTTTCTTTCTCTCTCTCTCTCTCTTTCTTTCTTTTTCTTCATTTTTATTCAATATTTTCTTTATTTACATTTCAAATGCTATCCCAAAAGTCCCCTATACCCTCCCCCTGCCCTGCTCCCCCACCTACCCACTCCCACTTCTTGGCCCTGGCGTTCCCCTGTATTGGAGCATATAAAGTTTGCAAGACCAAGGGTCCTCTCTTCCCAATGATGGCCAACTAGACCATCTTCTGCTACATATGCAGCTAGAGACATGAGCTCTAGGGGTACTGGTTAGTTCATATTGCTGTTCCACCTATCAGGTTGCAGACCCCTTCAGCTCCTTGGGTACTTTCTCTAGCTCCTCCATTGGGGGCCCTGTGTTCCATCCTATAGATGACTGTGAGCATCCACTTCTGTATTTGCCAGGCACTGGCTTAGCCTCACTCAAGAAAGCTATATCAGGGTCCTTTCAGCAAAATCTTGCTGGCATATGCAATAGTGTCTGGGTTTGGTGGCTGATTATGGGATGGAATCCAGACCAGGGATGCATGGCACCACCCACAATGGGCGGGGCCCTCCTCTGTCAATCAATGTGTTACAGGTCTGTCTACAGCCTGATGTTAGGGAGTCATTCTCTCCACTGAAGTTCTCTCCTTCAAGTGATTCAAGCCTATTGACATAAAGCAAGTCAGTATACATACATGTAACAACAGTAAATAAAGAAGTAGATAAAGCCATGAATTTGAGAAGGAGGGGACATGGGAGGAGATAGAGGGGAAAGGGAGTACAATAGAAATGATACAAATACATTATTGATGTATAAATTTTTAAAAAATTAAATAAAAATGAGAAATTTCCCATAATCCCTTCTTTGATAGTCTGCATATATGGTCCTTTCCCAGTGCTGCTTTCAATATCTCTTGTCCATGTTAAGCTTTCCATTTGATCCTCTGACTTCTCCCACCCTAGATGTTAGTTCTCATAGTGGTAAGGTTCACTCTGCATTTGCCTCTGATGTTTAAGTTGTCTCTTATTAATGGTGTTTTCTTGCTTTTCTGAGTTCTCAGCATTGAATTAACTGTTTTGCGTCATGAGTAGGAGTGTGGAAATGGAATGGAACTCTGTGAGTGGAAACAGACATGCCTTCCTTGGGGGAGCACAAAAGTCCTTGGTGTTCACAAACAGCACTGGAGAAACCAGGTATGTTACACATACAAGGTTGTCTTTTCAAAGGAAATAAAAATGTAGAACTCATTTCTGCTGAGAAGGCTGGGAATGGAGGTGGCTAATAGCCTAGGTAATTCTGTAAGACCCTGTAAGACCCCCAAGCTCCCCCAAAACCAGGACCAGACGTGGCTAACAGTCTAGATGACCTTTGAGATATTGGTATGGCCAAAGGCTCCTCTAAGCTCCTATAGGCAGGACCGGAGATGCCTAATAGTCCAGATGACTTCTGAGCTATCTGTAGGGCCAGGCCACATCTTGCTTCCCCAGGCTCTCACAAACAGGACCAGAGGTGGTTAATAGCCTAGGTGACGTCTGTGCTATCTGCATGACTAAGACCATACCAGATCCTCACCTAGGCCCTTAAGATGACACATGTACTCTATCTATACAATCCATCTTCATGAAAGACGTGACATGTTCTTTGAGAAGAGTGTCTACGTAATTTGCCTCTTTGTGCCCACAGGTTTGTGTTATATCCGGAAGCTCTCCCCCCACCAAACTCTACAGTATCTGAATATGCCTAAATTAAGTGGCTCAGGGTCCAACTCTACAGGTTTGAACCAGTACTCAGCTACTGAGTCATGTTGAATCAGATTTCCCTCTTATCTCACACAGAGCGTTGGATTCTTCGTCTGCAGGCCCTGGTTTGCAGAGACCTCCCCGCACACAACTTTTGCTCAGCTTACTCTGTGTGTGTGTGTGTGTGTGTGTGTGTGTGTGTGTGTGTTTGTGCGTGTCCATGTAAGCTTTGTTTACTCTATCTCTATTCAGAAACCATCCCCTGGGATCTGAAATGCACGTTGTCTCACACTTTCTAGTACCACCCGATGCTCTGCGTGTTCTAGTGTGCTTGTGTGAGGGCTGGCTTCTGATCTGCTTAATGCACCATTCCACCTTGGACTTCAGGCTGCCCTGTGCATTTGTCTTTTGCAGTATCTGCTTACTCGGTGGTAGTATCAGTTTTTAATTGTCTGGTCCATTTTCAACCTCAGTGGATCCTTGGTGACAGAATCCTACCAGAAGTCATACCCCTCCCCAACATTAAAATATCTCTAATGACCTTGACCTAGGACAGCTTCCTACTTCACTATAGAATTGGTGTGCTGCTCCTTGTGAGATGGTTAAAGGATTTTTCTTCTTTAAGAGAGAAGGATCTGCGTGGGTATCATGCCTGCATCCTGGAGACAAGTTTTCTCTACTTTCTTTCACGAACTTCCACCCAATATAGTTCTATGGAGAAGAATTTCTAAGGGTGTCAGTTCATCCTTGGGTCCGTGGTTCTATGACATTGTGGTACTAGCCTTTACTTCCACTTTCTGGTATAAAACTTAAACACTAGAGACATGAATGCTGCCTAGTTTTGTCAACTTAATACAAGCTAGAGTAACCTCAATTGAGGAAATGCTTCCATAAGATCTGTCTGTAGGGCATTTTCTTAATTAATGATTGATGGGGGAGGGCCCAACCCACTGTGAGTGGTGCCATCCCTGGTCTGGTGGTCCTGGGTTCTATAAGCAAGCAGGTTGAACAAGACACAGTGAGCAAGCCAGTAAGCAGCATCCCTCCATGGGCTCTGCATCAGCTCTTGCCTCCAAGCTCCTGTGCTGTTTGAATTCCTGTCCTGACTTCCTTCAATCATAGGCTTTGATGTGGAAGTGTAAGCCAAATAACCCCCTTTCACTCCAAGTGGCTTTTTGGTGTTGTTCTTTGACCACAACAACAGAACCCCAAGACACTATGTTTTGTATGGTAAAGATTTGACTAATAGACAGAGAGATTAGAGGGTGGGATTTAGGGCCTCTTGGACCAGCCTCCTGGGGAGTAGGACTAAAGGTTGTGTTAATCAAGTATAGGCAGTGATTTAAGAATTCATGACTGGCAATGAAGCTTCCAAAGCCCTGAAGGCCAGCATTTGAAGAGCTTTGAGATGGCTGAATACATGCAGAGTCTTGGGATTCTATGATTCTTGAGATGTCTGGTTGTTCTAGGATTTATAGCCAACCCCTTTTGGCTTGAAAACAACAACAACAACAACAACAACAACACACACACACACACACAAAACCCAAAAAACAAAAACAAACTATTTACAAGTTTTATTTACAAGACCAACACCAAAAAAAAAAAACACAAAAAACCCAGTTGGACTGAAAGGGGGTTATTTGGCTTACACTTCCACATCGCAGCCTAGGATTGAAGGAAGTTAGGACAGAAATTCAAAATTAGATTGTGAAGAACAATATGTGGTAGTGGTCTCTAGCTGGATCAGGGACTTCCTCACTAGGACACCGTGACTGAGCACTGTTACTCTTACCCTAGTGAGCACTACGTCCCTCCTATACATGTTCTTCCATCTTATATAGTTACACATGACAGTCTGAATCCTGGGAGAATGTACTTCTGAGAAGAAAATACCTCCTTCCTGGAGATGCCCATCCTTGAGGCTGCAAGGAAGAGGAGAAGTGGCTAGAGGAGAGATAGGAGCCCCATGTCTGCTGGGATTGGGCCATTGCTTCTCAACTCAGCTCATGCTTTAGCTGAAGACTATATTCTTGTTTCTTTGTTTGTTGTGATTAAACTCTTGACTACCTGATCTACTCTTGTGTCCCGCCTGAATTATTCTTTTTGGGGAAATACAAGAATAGAGATTGCTCTTGGGGTCAAGACGAGAGGAAACAGAGCTTCCCAGAACACTTCTGTGTACACTGTTATTCTCTGATGTCCATTGTTGAGTGTGATTCAGATACATCCAAAGTCCCCATTACTACCTTCAAGCATGCTGAGATTCAGCATGTATGCAGGCCAAGCCATTCCTACAAGGGACAGTCTCCCTACTGATGGTTATTTCTCTTTACCTTTCTCTGAGGAGGAAGGGCTAATCTGTAGTTAAAAACACAGACACTGATTTGGTACCCCTTCAAAAAAAATATCTTATTTATTTTGCAAACTCAAACCACAGCTACAAACATTTCTCTTCACTGGCTTCTGCCTACTTCCAACACAGTTCTTCAGCCTCTGGGATGAGAAAGCTCTCTCTGTGGCACAGCATTGACCAGGCTGCTAACGGCTTCCAGAGTTGTACTGCTTCTACTTCATTTCTGAGTGTCTCCCTTCATTGCTTCCTCTACCTCCATAGCCCGGAGGCTGGTCCAGAAAGCTACTTCTTTGTCTTTGAGCTTCTGGGCTTGCTGGATGGTAGCTCCGATCTGAAGGTAACTTTCCTTCTCACCATACTCGGGCCAGTGTGGTAGTCCCTCCCCATTTGGGTTCCTAGGAACAGAATCAAATAGAGCTTTGCAAGGCTGCTCTGTGGTCCTCAGGTTTCTCNGAGGGTTTTAGGAATTCCTTGTCATATACATTGCCAAAGAGTCCACCTACCCTGAGATACCTATTCACCTTCTGCAGGGCAGCCTGCCCATTCTTAGAGAGTTCTCATTGCTAGAACACTACAGCCATTGCTTTGGCCATTTAGACTTTAGAAACTGTCCCTCCTCCACCCCCCAGGAGTGTCCCCAGTCCCCACACATCACCCACCATCAGGAGTGACCCCAGTATCCCCACATCACCCACCAAACCTGTATTTTTCACCAGCCTCACCCATTTCGAGCAAAATTGCCCCAAAACTTCATCATCATGGTGCTGAGGTTGATCTCGTCCTTGGAGGCACCCTCTGTAGGGAAGAAGACAAGCGTTCTTTCCTGCTCATGGTGTGGTTCATGGGCAGTGTTAGCATCAGTTGGAAGTGTTCAGAAATGCGGTCTTCACTCTTACCACATACCTGCTGCGTGGGGATCTGCATTTGCAGAAGAGTTAGGCTGAGTGTTCTGTTTAAGCTTGGACTATCTAAGACTCACAGATGGGCACGAAGTTCACCCATGAATGGGCTGCCTTCATTTCTCATGGTCATCTGCTCTTGCCTCTCTACTCAATGTCACGTCAAACCCCAGCGTTTCCTCTGCCTCAGAAGTGGCTGACTTCTGGATCTTTTCATATTCTCTTATTTTCATAGATTCTGAAATATATCAGAACTATTAGTGTTCTAAGGATTCACCTATTTTAGAAGCACCCATAGATACTGGTGTGGGATAAATAGCCATGATGAGAGACATGATGCTGAAGATATTTGTGAGCTTTTAAAAAAATATGATATTATATATTAAATATATATTTAATATCTAAAATATATAATATATGATTATATTTAATATATTATATAAATGTTGTGTCCTCCCCCAGCTTCTTCAGACCTGGTTGCCATGGAAGCAGGCCACCTCCAGCTATGCTGGCTCCTTTTGTAATGCAAGTGCCAGTGCCCTCCTCCAAGTTTCTGTGGCCTGCCTAGAGCTGCCCAGACATCCAGGGAAGAAGAAGGCAGCTCCATGTGTCTCCAAGATGGAGCCAGGGGCCCCAGGAACAGGATGGCAGGGTGGATGGGAAGCCCTGCTATAACCTAAGACTTTAAGCATTAAACCTAGGGGCCTTGATTAGAGAATTTTTGTCTTGGCCTCCATTATTTCTCTCGACTGTTCACTCCTATACAGCTCTGGCCATCTCCTCAGGAACTGAGATAGCGTAAGCTGCAAGCAGTCTTACAGAATCCTACATATAAACATATAATATGTAGCTACATATATAAAACTATATATATATATATATATATATATATATATATATATATATATATATATTATATAAAATTTTGATATTTGACATGTAGGCAGAGATATGAGAAGATATATATTAGACCCCACCCAAGCTTAACACCAGCACTAATTGTTTCTTCTCTCACATCCTGTACCCTCCTGGAATTAGAAATTCAAACAGTGTTAATCTTGCCTGAGGCACAGCCCTGCAGGTTACCCACCACCTGTCTTAGTGACATTATGGGTCAAGATCACGAGGGTGACTACTTTGGCTGGGGAACAGCTTCCTTCATGCCTGTTAGAGGAGGGGGAACAACAGACTGCTTGATGTAGCTCTGTCTTTGTTGTTTGAACATGAAATGTTCCCAGTCTGCTTGTGTGTTGGAACACTGAGTCTCCAACTGGTGGCCCTGATTGGAAAGGCTGTGGAACTTTCCGGAGACAGAGACTTGGAGGGAGCAGTTCACTGTGGGCAAGCCTTGAAGCTTATACCTTAGATCCACTTCCTAGTTCCTCTCTGATTCCTAACCTTGAGTGCAATGTGACCAGCCAACCTAATGGCCCTGCCACCATCTTTCCCTCACTGTAGAAGGTGGTGACCCTGTGAAACTGTGTGAACAAACCCTTTTTCCTTAAGTTGCCTTGGGCAGGTATTTTTGACACAGAAATGTATAAAATTACTGACACGGTCCTGTTAGGAATCTAGGGTTAGGAGGTGTACTGGCTAGGTTTGTGTCAACTTGACACAGCTGGAATTATCACAGAAAAAGGAGTTTCAGTTGGGGAAATGCCTCCATGAGATCTAGCTGTGAGGCATTTTCTCAATTAGTGATCAAGGGCCCCTTGTGGGTGGGACCATCTCTGGGCTGGCAGTCTTGGGTTCTATAAGAGAGCAGGCTGAGCAAGCCAA
>LR749497.1:5169836-5191753 GCA_902729485.2 Mus minutoides
GCCAAGGGAAGCAAGCCAGTAAAGAACATCCCTCCATGGCCTCTGCATCAGCTCCTGCTTCCTGATCTGCTTGAGTTCCAGTCCTGACTTCCTTGGTGATGAACAGCAGTGTGGAAGTGTAAGCCAAATAAACCCTTTCCTCCCCAATTTGCTTCTTGGTCATGATGTTTGTGCAGGAATAGAAACCCTGACTAAGACAGGAGGAGAGACACTTGCTTAAGGCCACCAAACCAGTACTAGACCCCAGGGCTCTTAACTTAAAGTTCAAGCCAACAGTGAGCCATTACCTTTTAAAAATGGTGTCCCCCAAACGGAGTAAACTTCATCTCCATGGTCTGCTATTACTGTCTTGGGTCTCATGTCGGACACGAAGCTTGGGCGATACTTAAACTCATACATGTAGGTGGGGGCTCCAGCATCTGAGAAGACATGGATTCGGGTGTGCATGCTACCAGATACACGTGGGTGCTATAAAGACCCCGAAAATTCACAGCTAGGAGGGAAACACAGTTTTAGGGAATGCTAGGAACTTGCTTGGTGCTTGAGGCTGCTGGGAGTGGAGCTGGAAATTAAGCAAGTTTTATTGTTATTGTTCTTGTTGCTTTGTTTTGTGTTCCTCTTTACTGACTACCCAAGCTGCCTGCCTGAGCATTAATGGCAGGTCTAGAAAGAGCATGAGCAGTCTGTCTCTTAGGCTTCATGAAACCATGAAACTTGAGGTTCTTATTTGAGTCTTGCTTGGATGAGTGTTAAGACCAGCAGGCATGCAGGGAGAGCGAGCTTGCCTCTCTTCTGTTCTTTGTCTTCCTCTCTCACCACCAAGGATGTCATGTCCAAGCTCACGTAGCCCTGCTCCTTCCCACTGGATCACTGTGTCAGTTAACACTTCTGCTCATGTACCATGTCCTGCACCCCAGAGACCTCAGTACCAGTCAGTGGTCAGAGGACAGCATAGATGCCAGCAGAGAGTGCTTCTGAATGAAAGGATAAGGTCTCGAATCAGAGTGGTGGGGAAAATCTGACTCTTTTTCCCTGCTTGCTTTCTGTAAGACTCTTGAAAAACATAGAAAAAAAAAAGAGAAAAATATCCCTTATGATCCCACTATAGAGACAGTCCCTTGATGTTTAAGCATATATTCTTCTCTATATACACTGGGATAATAGTATCCAAGGCATCTTGCAACATACTGCAATAGTTTTTTTTTTATGTTATTAAATGTTTATCCATGACATAGTAGACAATTATGACACCTCATCCTGAGGACACAGGGCTGGCTTTACTAAATTGCCTTCTCAGCCATCACCATTGTCCTATGGTTTAGCAAGAATGGGTTTTTGAACAAGTATCCATCCCTTCGTGGCCCTGTGATCCACTTTCTAAGCAAGCACTATAAGATCACGAATCATTTGCTGAGAAAAGAGTAACCTAGCCACCTAAGAGAGGGAAATGACTGAGGAAGGAACTGTGAGCCCCAGCCTGGGGAAGAGAACACTTCCTTTAGTCAGTGTGACTGGTTTAAAACCTCTTACCTAAGGCCACTGAGATGAGATCAGCAAAATTTGTACAATTATAAAATGAGTCATCAATGGGAAGTGGGGCATAGATAATTTGGGTAACAAAATTCAGGAACAAGAAAGGGTCCTAGGAGACTCTGCAAATGGCACCTGGAAGAACACCTCTCACTTTTAGGTAGGTCCAAGATTTATAACATCCCATCTTTACCTACACAGCCTTGGGACAACATTAGGAAGTCCCAGAGAAGACCTACTTCAACCCTCAGAGTACTTACACATCTATGCACTGAGCTGGACAAAGGCCAGGTATGGACAACAATAGACCCCTGATCCCTCTTCCCTCATGTCCTGGAACCATCTGCTTCTGGTCCTGTGTGGTGTGTTCCACTTTTCCTACAGCCCTTGTACTGTGCACAAGCTACCTTATAGCACCCTCTGACCCTGGGCAGGTTCTCTTAAAGTTACTTTTAGGCATCATTTTAAGTGGATTAAGGGCTACTAGCAAACCATAAAGTATTATTTCTGGGTGTGAGCAGGGTCTTTAGGGGAGACTGGAATATGACATGGTACACTAAAGGGGGAAGGTCCACTCTCAGTATGGACAGTTGTCATCTGACCTGCTGGACATCACAGAGAAGAGACCAGAGAGAATATGATGTCCCCTCTCATGGAGCTTCTTCTCCTGACCTTGAACTCCTGCCTAGGACTCCAGGATGTTCACATCCGGACTTTGATTCTTACACCAAGGCTCTTCAAGGACCTCTGGCTGCTGGGGTTAGACTGAAAAGCACCATTAGCTTCTCAAGCCCTAAGGCTTAGAATCCTGTAGTCACTTTACCAGAACCTCGGGGTCTCCAAACTGTTTTTGACCCCAGAATTCTTGGCCTTAATAATCCCACAAGTTAATTTCTCCAATATATCCCCTTTCATCTGTTTGACTGTCTGTCTGCCTGCCTGCCTATCAGTTATCTATCTCCTACTGATTAAGACTCTTGGCAGACCCTGCCAAACTTGCCAAGTGTTTACACTTTATATACACCAGCGTAAATTCAGACCAGGAGCTCCTAGCAGATGCTGCCGTGCCTCACACACACCTCTCGTTTACAGGCAGGTTAGCTCCAGCAACCGAAGCTCTTTGGCTAAGGCTTTGCTTCTTGCTACAGATAGCCATGCCCATGTGAGCAACAGGTCAAGAAATCAAGGAACTAACTCATTGAAATAGTGTTCAACCAATGGCAAGTGTGTGCTGAAGGGTATGCCTACTTCCTTGGCCACTCAGATGGGATAACCCTGAGATGTGTCTCCTGCATGACTTCATGAACTCCCTCCATCCACAGTAGGCAAATTCTTGGTAATGAATCACTGACTTGTCTCTTTCCAATATCATATCCTTATCTCTCTTTGAGTGTTTAATGAGATTGACTCCTAAATTAACAACTTGCATTTGTTCCTAGGAATAAAGATTCATGTAAAAGGCAAACGGTGTAGAATATACCCCATACCACCTCTGGATCATAGGAAATGAGCCTTTGAGTCTTGATCCCCATCGGGTTCCACATTTGTCTATGCTGGGAGTGAGAGTCCCTCTGTTGTCCAGCCTCCAAGACTCACCTCTGTGATAGCGAGCCACAATCACAGATGGCACAGCAAATAACACATCTCCCATCATGTCTAAAAAGAGGTCTTTCTTTTTGTCAGGGCAGTCTGATCCTCCCAAATACTTCTCAGTGGCCACTGGAGTCAGTTCCTTAGAGATGTTCTGAAATAAACCAAGAAAGAGCCCACCCCCATGCAATGAGCAACATATATTTTCCAGCCTATTGAGAAGACTCAGTAACTATGACCATCTTCAGTGCCATACAAATACTTACTCTATGGTGAGAACTCCAGATTCTAGTTCCCTGTTACTCTAGCATTTAATTGACCTGTGACTCAGGGTGAGCCCTTCCTTGAATCTCAACATTGCAGATTCCATTGATACTTACAGTAAGTGGGTAGGACTTCCACAGGAGAGATGTGGCTGACTTCTGGTCCAGTTTGCCTTCAGAGAGTGGATAGCCCATCATCTGTTAAAAGAATGGTTAGTTATTTGTCAGTTGTTGGGAATTAATGAATAACCAAACCAGCTAACCAATCAAACAAACTGATGTAGAATGGAGGTGTTTGCAGGCATCGATGTGCATGGGTTCTAGTGAATTAGACAATAGAAGTTAAAGTGATGGATTTATCAAAAAAACTGAAAGAATACACGAGATTTAAAACATGTCTAGCAGAAGCTGACTTTTTGTGTCTGTGTGTACACTTGTGTGTATTGTGTGGATGTGTATATAAGTGTATTTGTAAGTATGTGTAGGTATGGGTGTATGTTTGGTTATAAAGCTGGAATACACACAAGACCTTCCAGGCAGTGAGAGAAAAATCAAAAGCAGGTATTTAGAAGCCATGAACTAGTGGATAGAGTTCACAAGACATCCCACTACCAAATAATGTGACTGAAGAATCCACCAGCAACCATCATGGCTGTGTCATTTGGTAATATTTGAAATATTTCTGTATTGAGATCTGTAAAGCTTTTATTTTGTGCTAATGTGTGCAACCTTCTGTAGTTAGAGACAAGCCAGCATCAGCATGGTGTAGAAGTATGACTTATCCCCTGCCATGCTTACTGGGGATGCTCAAGTTAAAAAAAAATTGGGGGATATTGTTCTGTTTTCTCTTCTGGTCTTTATGGAAGAAAAAAACCCAAATTTTGACACAGGCTCAACTTTAACTTACAGATATGAATCCTTCCCTGAAGAGAAGGATGTTTCTTCTGTAGATGAGTGTGGACCAACAATTCTGTGTCTGGCCACACAGACTCACCCCTCCTAGCATACTGGCTCTTGGAGAACATCACAGCATTGAAACCTCCCCCACTATTGGTGGCAGGGATCTGAGTTAAATTTTGTGGTCTATCTCTTCCCTACTGCAGTCTCGCTACTAAATGAACTGCATCGTTCTACTTGAATATGTATTTTTCACTTTTTTTAAGCACAAAACTCCCATTTCCTTTTGTATGACATTTTTCATTTAAGTAGAACTAATCTTCTCTAGTATTTGTAATGAATGTGCTTATGGAGATCTATGCGGCATGTGAGTCCACCTCCAAGGTGGAAGCTGCTGTGTCCTAGTCTGACTGCTGAACTCCCAGCTCCCTCTCCTTTCTGGGTCTTCTTAGTTATTGAAATAACTAAGAATAAATAACATCTAAACAATTCCCATCACTTTCTGGCCTTTGGGCTAACAAGAACTGTTGGCAGTTATTATAATTACAGATCTCTCACTTGGAGCTTGTCAGGATTCTTTAGAGAAAGGCAAAGAATGTGGAGGGAGGAGCTCCTGGGACCACACTTCGCAGGGCACAACTGTACTATCTTGGAGTCTGTTTCCATGGAGATGTCTACTTGTGACAATGGGAACAGCTTCCATGGATTCAAAGGAAAAGGAAGAAGTCCTGGATGCAGATAAAGATGGATTCTGAGGTCACTATTTTCTCACCGTTGGAATAAACCAGCCAAACTCTTGCTTGTTGATGCCCACTATGTAGGGGACTGTGTTGAAACTCTGCTCAGCCAGGATCTCTTCAGGTGCCTTTGGCAGCAACACTCCATCAATCACAGTGGTCAGGAAAGGGTAGCTCTGGGAAACAAAGCAGCATGTGGTTACTTATGCCACAGAATCCCCGTGTCTCCTTTGTTGTCTGTCTGATGGTGAAACCCACACTATCAAACTACATGAGCCTGGACAGTGACCACAGAAGTTCAAGGCCCCAAAGTGACTAAATTTCTTGCAGGTACCACTGGTAAGATGGTGAGAAGGTGGTACATTCTGGAATATGTGTGTGTGTGTGTGTGTGTAATAAAGTTCCATAGAGATGGGATCCAAATTGAACCATGAAATTCACTAATGCATTTTTAAAAGATTTATTTCGACTTTAATTATGTGCATATGTCTATGTGGGGTATGTGTATGTAAGTGCATGTGCCCACAGAGGCCAGAGGGGCATTGGATGACCCAGAGGTGGAGTTACAGGTGGTGGAGAGCCAACATTGACCCTAGGAATCAAACTCAAGTCCATTGCAGCAGTTGCAAGTGCTCTTAATCTCTAAGCCATCCTTTTAGCTCTCTTGCTTTATGATTGGTAACATCTAACACATAACATTTTGATTATAACTTGCTATAGAATTCCATTTGTGGGATTTTATGCAGCCTGTGGAGCACTGTGTTATTTGGATCACATTGTACTGGGTGCCTCGAAGAAAGGCTTAACATTGCCCCAATGCCAAGGAACATAACTGTAGATTTCTCTGGCTTCCTTTTCGAAGTCATACTGTCTACTACACATTTTTTTAACATCCTTCCTCATGTCATTAACATATAGTTCTAGCTTCTTTCTCCTCTTTCTGAAGCCTCATCAGACATTATAGGTGTCATATTAGCACCTTGTGGGATAGCCTCACTTACATGTAGACAAGGCTCTTCTTGTGGATCTAATAATGTATTGTTGACATTGTCACCAAACCCATACCCTATCGTTCTGTAACTGAAACCTGAACTAATCTCACTGGACACCGTTCTCATAAAGTATAGCAATAGTGTGTTTAGTTGCAGCAGCTCCTTCCCTACTCCCTGGAGCCCTTTAAAACAAGAAATCAGTAGAATCATCAAAGTTTGCAAAGTAAGACAGTAAATCAAAGGAGAAGGAGCACTTCACTGAGCAGTTCTGCTTTGACTCAAGATGGGAATTGGAGTCTCGTGTGACTCAAACGTTCAAGGCTCTGCCTCGGAGTGAGCACAAGTGTCTTGAGTTTATCTGAGGACTTAGAAATACATTTTTACAAATAGCTCAAGTCACAAGCACAAAAAATCTGTCACGTATATAGACCAACTTCATCCATCTATTTCAATATAAATCTGTCATGTATATAAACCAACTTCATCCATCTATCTCAATATAAATGTGAGTGCTCCCTGAGGATCAGAGCCCCTCACCTCCAAGATACTTGCTGAGAGCCATAGAAACTGGAATCAACTATACCACTTTGATAGGCGTATTAACTTTATATATTACTTTTGATTTAAAAATTACAAAATTAAATAAAGCCTGGTTTATACATCACCTGCTAGGAAGCTGGTTGTAGGTTTGGTTAAACATGAGATCTAGAACTCTGGTGTGTTTGGAACTTGTGTTTTGGAGTCAGGCTACCTGGGTCTGAAACTTGGCTCTACTATTTACTAGCTGTTCACTGGGGACAGTAATATACCTGCATATGCTATAGTTTTCTCACCAGTGGACCGATCTGAAGTAAGCAATTGAACACAGGCAATGTTCAGCACAATACTTGTACTGGGAAAGGCTCAATAATAGTAGATATTATTTTCATTTTATCATTTTTATTATTTTTATTACTTTTATTTTATCATTTGGCTCACTGTGACACTATTTTGTGTCATCTTGCTAGCTTCATGTTCCATGTACAACAGTTCTCTCTTTGGAGAACAGAGGACTGGAAGATGCCTAAATTGAAGATCAGGGTTTCAAGGACAAAGGTCCTTGAATTAATGATGAATTAATGACTGGCTAGCTCTTGCTGTGTGAAGCTCAGTGAAACAAAGCAGACCTACCCAAAAGCTGCAGAATTCTAATCCATGCTAGCTAACAGTAGAGAGCAAGCTCTGGGTACCACTATTGCTGCCTTAGACAAAGTGTAGAGTGCAGAGAGGGCTGATAAAGGAGGCTGCAGGGGAAGAGATAATCTGAATGGAGCAGGCACATTTGACCTTGGCAGTGGTCTTTGAGAATGAAGGATGTTGACCAGTAAAGAAGGGTTGGGATTTCCAAACAACATTTCTACATGCCTGGGAATGTAGAAACAGATAGAGGTGCTACCATGCAGGGCTATTCCCAGAAATGCTAAGAAGCTTGGGTATGACCTATTGAGAACATTAGAGAGAGGATCACGGGACAGATCACATTTTCTGCATAATATCTGGCACATAACAAGCATTCAGATATATTTTGAGTGTAGTTGTTTTCAATGGAGGCAAGGAGATTTGTGCTATAAACAAGGTCTGGGTTTAAGAAAGGAGGTAGCATACTTTGGCTTGTGTTGTGGATGGTAAATCGGATGATTCCATGACATGGGGGCAGAAGAGGAAGTAGATACAGAAAATAGAAAAACATCCAGAAGACAGGCAGTGAGGGTCCTCTAAAGGTAGCATCTTTAGAGGGTCCATGAGCAACAGTAGGGACTACAGTGACAGCCATGAGCCTCAGCAATGCTGGTGGCTATGTTCTGACATATAGGTTCATTACCACCTTTGGTTAGAGAAGAGGGGCATTCTTTCCTCTTCTCTTTATCTCTTAGTCTATATTTTCCCCCAGCAGACCCTGTCAATTATCTTTACAAATATGTCCAGCTACAAACTGCTTTTAGCCACCCTTATGCTGAGGTCATGGTATAATTTGCCATGATCTCTTTGCTGGACTCCAGCCCCCCGACCCCCGTGATCTCTGTTCACGCCAATCCCCTTGCCTACTTCCATTGTGTAATCAGTTCATCCTGGTAAAAACTAAAGTCTACATCATTCTATTTTATTTACTCTGTTGGATGCATCCACCCCCTTGGAATGAGAAGGCTCCAGGAAGGTCAGGACTACCATCTGGTTACTACTCTATCCCAGTTCTAGAGCTAGTTCTTGCCTCATTGTAAAACCTCGATGAATGACTGAAAGAATCCCACAGCATCCTCACAAGACCAACAGTGGATTGCTAGGACACCCAGGGAGAGAGCATCGAACAGGACTATAAATATTTGATATTTGCACAGCAAATGTCACAGGTCAAAGGGCACTGCCAGAAGGTAGGAAGACAGGCTGGAGCTGGAGAGCCAAGTGCATCAGTCCTGACCATCTCAATGGAGGCTCCTAAGATCCTTACCCACGCACCTTTGCCCCTTCCATGGAAGATTCAAGCCTATTCTCTTCCCACAGAGCAGCACTGTGATCAGGAAATGCAAATGAGAAGGAAATCCCTGAGCCCAGGAGGCTGAGCTACTCATTAGTCACCTTGTACTGTGACGCACAGCTCTGCCTTTGGTTGTCCTGGCTATGTTGTTCTGGCAAGGGACTTCCTTCTCTGGGTTTCTGTAACATGCATGCCAAGAGTAACTAGTATTTTACAAGAATAATTCTTTGCTCCATAGTTAATTGAAGCTTAAAGGTGTTAAGACTCGGCACCTATAATGGAAAAGCAAAGATCCTTACCTCTCTGGGGTCCCCAAGCAAATCAAGAGCAAAGAATTTCTGTGAAGACAAAGGCAGATGTGATGAGCAAGAGGCCCTGTACAGAGGCTGACCTTTAGCTACACTCTGAGTTGTCAAGTTCTCAGTTCTGGTCCCCCTTTGACTGGGCCCAGTGTGGGAAGACCTGAGCTCTACTGGGCATGAGAACATGATGGTGGAGCGAGACAAAGATGGATAGGCACAAGCAAAGAGACATACCCTTAGACCCAGAGTGAGGACCCCTAGCTCTGGAGATGAAACAGTTCCTGTGCCCACCTTTCCTTATATGCCTTTTATTCTTGTGTTACAAAAAGAATCACTGAAGTATTTGTCTCCAAGCTTTAGAAACTGATCACGCTTTCTTCCAATAGTTTGATCATTTTATGAGAACCTAAAATGTCAGGGCAAACAGGCAGTGCCTAGTGCTAATGGAAGATATTATGGGGTCCAGAATTGTCCTCCAGCAGCTAGCACTGAGGAAGAATGAAAGCCAGAGTAGGAGGTAGGGGGGTTAAAGTTTTAAGTTTCTCTGACCTCACACTCATATCTTCCCAATGAAGGGACTAGGTCATGTGGCCCCAGATGCTGTGTTTTCTGGGTGTTTGCTCTGACAAGCTTCCTTATGGTAACAGAGCATCTTGGTTATCTCTTCTAATGTCATCTTTCTTTCAAGCATCTTAGCTGGGTGTAATGAATGCACAGTCTATCTTCCTACCTCATCTGGGTGGATATCTGAATGGATGGATGGTCATATAGTATATGGTCATATTGGTGAATTGGATGAACTCATGCATAGAGCGATAATGAGTAGGTAACAATAATATATCCTTGTTTGGTTGGAATGATAGTGGGGTGTAAATAAACAGTGGCCAGATGATGGGTAGGTATTAAAATAGTCAAAAGCAGGTATTCAAATAGTCAAAAAATGAAGCAATATAGATGGACTGATATTGCATTTGTGGAAGTACATTGTGCTTAAATAGGTAGATAAATGGATGACAGGTGGATACATAGATGAAGAAATGGATGAATGTATGGTCATCCTAGAATCAGAACACTACTAACTTATGATTGATAGTTTGTCATTGTTAAATATGTATCTCTATTCTTGATCCTTCCTGATTCAAAACTTACAGAAAGACAAAGGGAAAGATTGAAACTAGGAAAAATATTTGCAAACTTCTATTCATAAGGTCAGTTAGTCTATTGTTAGACAGAGTATAGCATTTCTGAAAACCTTCACACTTAGTATTTCCAGCCCTAAAATTTAGTATGGTTGTCACTTCTGTGAATAGAAAATGCTTAACTTATTATAATACATCCACTTATTATAATTGCAAAACCACTGTTTTGGGAATCCTTGGATATTGTTATGCATTTTTTTCAACATAACATTTTTTAACACTTTTGACATTTGAATCATTTCCCAGCAAAAGCATCTAACTTGTATCAGAGGGCTGACACTGTCCATGAAAAGTCCCCACGTGGTTGTTCAGGACATGAGGAGCACTGCACCTAGGACGGAAATGTGGGGAGCACTGACTTAGCCATACCTACCATCTTCAGGGTTGTTGCCAAGAGTTCCTCCTCTGTCTTTTCACGTAGACAATGCACTATGTCGGCTGATGTAGTGGCCGCACATCCCGTAGCAATGGCAACTTGCTGCAGCAATCACAGGGAACAGCAGAGATAAAGGGCATTGTCTCTCCCCTCCAGAAACACACAGAAAGGGATTCTTTCTATCTCAAGCCCAGTTCTGGGATGTGATGGCAGAAAGTGCTCTAGACCAGCGAGTGAAGGCTGTGGGCTGAACAGCATTGCCCCTGTTACCGACTGGATTGGGACATGAGTCACTCACACATTTGTGTCTTAGTTGCCGTTTCTTTGATCACATGGGTATGCTTATCTAAAAGCCCACTGTTTTAAGAACGACAGTGTGCGCCAGCGGTTAGTAGCATGGAATCCCAAATTGTACCTTTTGGTTTCATATTTTGTTGTTAAGAAGAACTGTTCAAGCAAAAATACTCCTCCACCGCACCATAAATCACAGAACAAAGTTTCCTTTTTCTTGACCCTAGAGAAAGTTTGTAATGGGGTGGTGGTGGTGGTGGTACCCATATGGACTGGAATCAAACTGGCTGGAGGAGGAGGCACAGATGGATAGAGGCTGATGGTGGGATGCACTTGATTGACTGTTCTCTGTTCCTTCTGTCTGCTCTGTCCACACCAGGTTTCCCTCATTCTTCCTCACAGGACTCTCCTTTGCCTGGGACATTTGCACATGCTGTTCTTTCTCGGGATATCCTCTGCTCACCAGGTAAATATGTCGCTTCTTTCTGATCTTTCTGGTTCTTACTTATAGGACATGCTCTCCCTAACTGTTCCTTTTGGATTTTTGCTATTTCATCAGATTTGGTTACTCTCTTTCCTTTATGCATCTTCTTGTTGTTGAAATCTTAACATTGATTACACAATTTAAAAAATTTAATCTCCTTTACTAGAATGGATGCTTTCTAGGTTGCAAGGTTACCAGGGCCTCAGGGAGGGATCATCCCAGATCCATAGCCTGCAAGCAGGGCACTGGAACTCAGATTCTGACAAGTATGTAATTAGAGGCCACTGACCTCTGTCTAACCCAACCTGCCTTGGTATACTTGGGACAGTGTGCTCAGGGGTCATTGCAGTGAGCTGGCAGGTCACTTTATTGAGTTTGGGTCTCAGGTTGGCCCTGATCACTTAGTGACCTCAATAAATCAATTCTGCATTCTGACCCTGTTTCCTAAATAGACATTGAGAGAGTGAGTGTAGTCTCTAATGCTCTTCCAACACTTGGGGATATCAGCTGAATAACTAAATGGGAATTTTCTTTGAAGGGTCTTGTAGAGCTCAGAACAGGCTACTCTGATGACCTACCTCAGCAGCACGCCTCGTATTCTCCCTAAACAGACATGGCGTGAGGGCCACACCACTCTCCGAAATGGCCCTGTGGAAGAGGTTCTTGGTCAGTGGAGATAAAACCTGGAAGGAAGAGTGTCTTAGTCAGGGTTTCTATTCCTGCACAAACATCATGACCAAGAAGCAAGTTGGGGAGGAAAGGGTTTATTCGGCTTACACTTCCATATTGCTGTTCATCACCAAAGGAAGTCAGGACTGGAACTTAAGCAGGAGCTGATGCAGAAGCCATGGAGGGATGTTCTTTACTGGCTTGCTTCCCTTGGCTTGCTCAGCCTGCTCTCTTATAGAACCCAAGACTGCCAGCCCAGAGATGGTCCCACCCACAAGGGGCCTTTCCCCCTTGATCACTAATTGAGAAAATGCCTCACAGCTAGATCTCATGGAGGCATTTCCTCAACTGAAGCTCCTTTCTCTGTGATAACCCAGCTGTGTCAAGTTGACACAAACCTAGCCAGTACAATTGACCCCTTGNGGCTTGCTCAACCTGCTCTCTTATAGAACCCAAGACTGCCAGCCCAGAGATGGTCCCACCCACAAGGGGCCTTTCCCCCTTGATCACTAATTGAGAAAATGCCTCACAGCTAGATCTCATGGAGGCATTTCCTCAACTGAAGCTCCTTTCTCTGTGATAACCCAGCTGTGTCAAGTTGACACAAACCTAGCCAGTACAAAGAGGAAAGGGGAGTTTATGCTCAAGAGAGATGGCCCCTGACCTGCTCATCTTGTAAGGTTTCCTCAATCTTTGCCTGCAGGTTCTGATTTTCACTGGATGTGACAGCTCCTTACCTGCCTCTGCTTGCTTTCCAGCTTTCTTCAGAGTCAGGGATAGAGTTGGGAATATGTGGCATGCACCCATTATGCTAATCAACAACACTGGAAAGAAAGGGTTTTCAGTTTCTAGCTACAAAGTCTATTTTAGTTTCTTTAATACTCAGAAAGTGTCCCAGAGAAAATGACCATGAACATCCATAAAATTATTTTAGACATTTTCTTGATGAGGGGTAAGTATTATATTTATCTGTGGGTATAAGGACCAGTATTTAGAAGTTAAGAGTTTTTCTCCAGTGGAGTAACACTGGGTACATATCAAGTGTATATCAAACACTCAAGAGCAGGTCCCATGCTCAGGAGTAATTGGCTAATAACACAAGGAGAAAATGAGAGTGCTTTTTATTGTTTTGTTTATTTGTTTGTTTGTTTGATTTTGTTCTTTGTATATTTGGTTTTGGTTTTTTGCTTGTTTGCTTGCTTTGGTTTCTTTTGAGACAAAAAACCAAAAAGTTGTGTGGGTAGGTGGGGAGATCTGGGAGGAGTTGGGGGAATGCAAAGAACCTGATCAAAATATATTGTAGGAAAAATAATTTATAAAACCCAACAAATACAAACTTAATAAGGTAAAAAGAAATAAAATTCACCATGTATATGATAATAAAAATAAGGAACAACTTAGAAAGTTCAAATATTATAATACTGGGTAGTAAAAAAAAATGTTTTATAGTTACCATGGAATACTATGTCATTGTAAAAGCAAGTCCCAAGGAAAGGCACTTAACATTTTTTGGGAGTGTTTGCTGTGGTGTATACTGAGGGAAGTTTTCTTCTTAAAATGTAATGTGATACATAAAAGAGATAAAGAGGTGGGGTAGGGAGATGGTAAACAGAGGCCCAGGATAGAGATAAAGTTTTCAGAGAAAGACAAGAGACATTTGGACAATGGACATTAAGATGCCACAGAGACATCACCTGAGTGCTGGGTCTATGGATGACTCCTTTCTCTTTCAACAGCTTTTTTTCTCTCCTTTAAAATTTTTTAAAATATAAAATATTATCCAGTGAGTATTCCACTATGAATCTGATACATGTTTAAAAGGTAATCAGTCTGATTGACCCAGCTCTGAGGTGCATGGACAGCTCCCAGAGGGTCACCTCACTGGATAGCTCCTGGTGCGTTTCTATAGCTTCCCCTCAGTGTGCCCCCATCTCTACACCGTCATGTTAAATCACATCATAAGCTGTCTGTGATCTTGCCTTTCCCTGCCCCTCTCTGTCACACTTCCTGCTCTTCCTCCCTCTCACTGACTTCCCTTAAAGCATAGTGCCTTAGTCGCAGAGACTGCTGCCCACCCTCTTAGGCATGAACAAGCCACACGGCAACCTCAGAGGAAGCCATGTTGGCTTTCAGTGCTAACAATCTCTACCAGTAAATCAAGTTTCCAGCCAAACAGTGACCTTCTAGCTGAGCATTAGTATCTCTTTATTCACCCCCAAGTTAGATGAGTTGCAAAACCAAAGTGACTAGGAAGAAGAAAGAACTCAACCAAGAGAGGGGAGTAGAAACAGTATGGTCACAGGCTCAGCTGGACATTCTTTTGGCTCCAGGACACAAAGCTGCCATCTGAGCTTCTTAGGAGATCTTGGTATTTAGTTCTACACTGCCTGATACTGAATCATGGGTACAATCAATCTAAATCCAAGTCTTGTCAACCAATGTGCCTGTGGGAAGACTGAATGGTCTTCAATAGCATCAGCAGCCACATCAACCCTAGACATGGGACTTAGTGCCAGGGATACTTACAAGGACAGAGACACTTTCACCTCCTGCTGATTCGCCAAAGAGGGTCACAGAGCTTGGGTCCCCTCCGAAGTTAGCAATGTTGTTCTGGACCCACTGCAGTGCAGCCACCTGGTCCAAGTGACCCCAGTTCCCTCGGCTATGTTCATCTCCTGTGCTGTAAGGGAAGGGGAGAGAGTTAGAGTAGGAGACATTATAGCTGGGCTATGATGGGCCAGGAGTTGGCAGTGGCTAGGGTATAGATTATCCTTCACTGTTTTGTATGTTAAGAGCTTTGCCTCCAGTTGGGGATTCTGGGGATTGGTATAACCTTCAAAGGGTTCATTGTTAGGTGGTTGAGGTATTGAGGATAGTAGAATGAAGATTGTTCTAGAAACATTCTGGTTAGTTCTTATGAGAAAGTTTTAGAGATCAGGCTTGACCCACTACTTGCTCACTGGCTTCCTGATATGCCCCATTGTCACAATATCAACTGCCACAATGTGACATAGCCCAGAGGTTTCACAGCTGGAATCATGGTGCTTGGACTTTCAGCCTTTGAAGCCCTGTCATAAATTCATCTCATTTAAAAATTTACATTTATTTTACTTTTAGGTATGTGTGTGTGTGTGTGTGTGTGTGTGTGTGTGTGTGTGTGCAAGAATCGGTACATGTGAAGACGCTGGTGACAGCAAGAAGCCAGAAGCATGGGATCCCCCTGGAGCTAGAGTCATAGGCAATTGTCAGCTGTTCTGTGTGGGTGCTAGGAATTGGACTTGGGTTCTCTGCTAGAGCAATATTTACTCTTAACCACTGAGCTATCTCTGTAGTCCAACTTCATATTTTACAAAATACTGAGCTTCGGGTATTTGTTATACCCATGGAAAGTAGTCTAATACAGAAAGTTGGTCCCAAAGAATTGGTCCACTGATATAACTGTAGTAGAATATGTGAACGTAGCTTTGGGCATCCACTTCTGTATTTGCCAGACACTGGCATAGCCTCATAAGAGACATCTATATCAGGGTCCTTTCAACAAAATCTTGCTGGCATATGCAATAGTGTCTGCATTTGGTGGGATGGATCCCTGGGTGGGGCAGTCTTTGGATGGTCTAACCTTTCGTCTCAGCTCCAAACTTTGTCTCTGTAACTCCTTCCATTGCTATTTTGTTCGCTATTCTAAGGAGGAATGAAGTATCCTCGCATTGGTCTTCCTTCTTGATTTTCTTGTGTTTTGCAAATTGTATCTTGGGTATTTTAAGCTTCTGGGCTAATATCCACTTATCAGTGAGTGCATATCAAGTGAGTTCCTCACAGTCACCTATTGGATGGAACACGGGGGCCCCCAGTGGAGGAGCTAGAGAAAATACCCAAGGAGCTGAAAGGGTCTCCAACCCTATAGGTGGAAGAACAATATGAACAACCAGTACCCCCAGAGCTCGTGTCTCTAGCTGCATATGTAGCAGAAGATGGCCTAGTTGGCCATCATTGGGAAGAGAGGCCCCTTGGTCTTGCAAACTTTATATGCCCCAGTACAGGGAAACACCAGGGCCAAGAAGTGGGAGTGGGTATGTAGGGGAGCAGGGCAGGGGAGGAGACTCTAGCCTGGACTCCTGCATTTGCCAGATGCTAAGGAGGAAGTGAGCTGTGTCAACCCTCACACATTCCAGGGAACCTAGTTCCCTGGAGCCAGATCCTTGGACAGCTTCCACCAACCCCAGCCACTCATTTTTTAACACTAAAGCATTCTCCAAATTCTTTTGTGCCTCCTGTCCCAGGAGGTGTGACACTGAACTTCTTTGCTGCACAGTGACTGTTGTTAGGAATTTAGTGTGCTGGGTGGCACTAGTGAAAGGAGATGAGTGTTTCAGAGCTGTTTAAATGGCTGCTAGGCTTTGAAAGATGAATGAGTTTAAAAGCAGGTCAGAAGCCAAGAGCACAAGTGTGGTTGAGGAGACAGAAGACTGACAGGGTCCAAACTGAAGAAACAGATGATTTAAGGAGCTCATCACAGATCTCTCAGAGGATGAAATGACCAGGGATGAGCCCTAATGTCCTCACAAGGGAATGTTAATGCAATCTTAAAAGGGTCCACCATCTTACCTGAGGAATCCCCAGATGCCCAGACGGTATTGAATGACTACTACCACTACATTTTCCCGGGTAGACAGGGCCAGCCCATCAAAAGTCGATGCTCCACCAGAGAGTAAACCGCCTCCGTGGACCCATACCATCACCTGGACAGGCAGCAAGGAACCATGCCAGTTAGAAGTAGAGAAAGAACATTTGATGAATTAGTTATTTTTTGGTTATGATTAAGGAAGCCATAAGCCTATGAGTGCCCATTGTGGCTACAAAAGCTGTGTGTGTGTGTGTGTGTGTGTGTGTGTGTGTGTGTGTTTAGCCTTCCTAAATCCCTAAACTTGGTCTCAGATCACAATCCCACTCAAGACAGCCTAGTTACTTATTGATCTTCCCCTTCTCTCAAGTTTCAAGCACCATGTCTTTCAATAGTTCTTCCAACTGCAAATGTCATTATATACCAGCAAAAGCCATGGATATAATTTTCTCCACAACACACCACCCTTCTCATGTCTGGACATCATATCTCAGTTCAGTGGTGAATTAACCTTCCCTGTGACTGAAATAATATCTCAAGAAATACACATGTCCCCAACAGTACCTCTTGCTCAGGTGTTTCCTCAAGCCTCTCTATCTCCCAAGCCTAACTACCAACTACATTTCCAAGAAGTCTTTATACATTGAGTTTACCTGAGAGCCTACAACTCACCAGGCACTGCCAAAAAGATTAAGGATCAGGAACAAAGGGAGTACAATTTCTGATTAATGGCTCTTGCAGATCACATTGCAAGGGAGAAACGAAAGGATAAAATACTATAATGTTGCTAATAAAAGAACTAACAAACTGTAAGCTAATTACTGTTTAAAGTATTTAAAAATAACCTATTCATGTAACAGATAGGCAATCTGCTTGCAGTTCCACAGAGCATGAGAGACAGAAGTAAGACTTGACTCAGAGCCCACACATTGAATTCCTAACTCCTGTTGCTCACAGCTACATCTCAGTGAGTTAGCAGTCAGGCAACGAGGGCAGAAGGCAGATGTTCTTGCTGCCTTGTGTGAGCTCATTCAGGACTGAAGCATGTCTTGAAAGTCACTTCTGTGTGTGCACATGGAACCGTACCGTTCTGAAGAAACAGAGGCTGAGGAAGTTAAAAAAAATAGCCCAATCTCTCATCTTCTTAAAAGCACACCCAGAATTAATCCAGACCCCATGCTCTAAGACTTTTGTCCATAGCTGAAGCATTTGCTGCCCTTAGACTCCCATATTCCTTGTTTCTCCTTCTCTTGGTTTTCCTACCACCTTGAGGAAAGGTCTGAGGCAAGATCATGTCAGAGTGAAGAGCAGCAAAGGCTTGTGGGCAATGACATACTGAAGAACCTACTAACTACATTTCATCTTCTGTCCGAAGGATCACCTTCTCCAGATGCCCACCTCTATCCTGTGGCCTGTGACTAGCAGCCTGCCCCATCCTCTATCCTATGACTGTGACCCGTAACTAGTAGCCTGCCCATCTTTGGGCCTTTGTTTATATGGAAATGCTGACTCACTGAGCCATCGGTTCTTGCCAAAGGCAACCAAGGAAAGAAACAAATTATAGCGAAGTCCCAGATGTTTGGCAAAGGAAATACTTCTGGGGTTGTCCCAGTCTGCCTCCCACATGCCTTCATCATGGGACCATGAAAGTGTTCGCAGATGGGCCCTGATGTACTTGGAAGAGCACACATTTTTTCCAAGTCCTTATTAAAAAACATGGTTTGAAGGTTAGAGGACCCAAGTTCTTGTTCCATCAACCTTAATTTATAGATCCTCTCCATCTTTGCCTTATTTTCTCTATTCATAAAAGTGGGACTAGGTGGATGTTGGGTCATGGATTCTTTCCATTTCTGACTTTACTGGAAATTATGCCCATAATTCCCCAGGGTTTAGATTCTCAAACAACAATTAAGAGAACAAACATTGCTTTTCTAATGTCCATTGTAAGAGAGCATGCAAGAATTAAGATGTGCCTACCAGATATACTGTACTCTCTTACATATGCCTAGCATCACTGGGGATAACTGAAGTACCAAAACCATATTTTTCTGTGGTCAAGAGAAGTAAGAGGCATGGCTAACAATACCTATACTACTAGAATCCTTTATCCTTTCTAATCTGCACTGGAAGACCCAGGATGCTGAAGTGTCTGGATGCTCATGCCTGAGTGCTTACCGGCAGTCTGTCTTTGCTTGTCAGGTCTGTAGGGGAATAAATATTTAGGTAAAGGCAGTCTTCAGAATATTCAAGGGGAACATTTTCTAGTTGGTTAGTAAAGACATCGGAGAGCACTGGTCCCACTCCTGTAATTTGGGAGCACCTGGGAAGGGGAGAAAGAATATCCCTGAGATTCAAACAAACAAATAAAGCCCAAGGAAGGCCTTCTACAATGTGGTTTAAGTTCACGAACTGAATTTCCATTACTAGGCCTGAGACACTGGTGTGGATAGGAAGCTGTTTGTGGGTTTTAGTAAGAATCCTGAGATTTCATGAAGACCGTGCAGAGGCACTGGCACCCACTACAGTCAAACAGCAAATCTAAAGGGGATCTAAAGTCAACTCTACACCTTGTGTTTGTCATGAAACTGCAATCATGTCTGTATGGGTAACTGCTGAGGGATCTATCAGATCCAATGAGGCACAATCTCTAGCATTTGTCTCATACAGGTACTAAGCTAGCCTGGTGTCAACTCCAGCTGCTCTTACTGTGGTAGGCAATCAGTATCCTCCATGTAGGGACAGTCACCTCCCCTGGGACATGATTCCAGGCTTAAATCCCTGGGAAGATTGGTCATGCAGTCCTAGAAATCTCATTCTGTGTGCTCTGAGGCCATCCAGTCTGGAAAGCCTCAGGGTCCTTGAGCTCTTAGGGACTCTCAGCGAGCCTGGCTCAAAGTGCCCTCTACTGCTGAGATGTGTGCAGTTATCACAGGCTTAAGGAACACAGCACCTAACCTACCTAAATCTCTTGGAGAATTCAGGTACAAAAGTGATTGCAGGGACTACCAGGGCCTTCAGTGTGTAGACATTGCACAATGACCACAAGCACCAGGAACACCTACAGCAACATAACCTCAATAAATATACAAAGTAAGGCACCAGAGACTGACCCCCGAATGACAAGGATGTCTGATCTGGAGCTCTGCCTTCGAATAGCTGTTTTCTGTTCTTAAGCAAAACCAACAGACTTCAAGGAAACACAAAGGAGTGGCTCGTAAATTTATCATAGAAATGTTTTCTTTTGGGGTGGGAAAAGTAAAGTTATCTATATGGAAATATTTCTAATTGCTTGTTGTTAAGCAGAGACAGAGGGTGCCCTCACCATAGAAATTGAACATTGAGATGAAATGTTTTAAAAAATATCAAACAGGAAGGCTGGAAAGTACAAAGAATGAAGTGGAAAAAAAGCCAACAGCAAATGAACCAGAGAGCAGAGCAGTGCACTTGAGGGCCAGCTAGTTCTTGCTGCTTCTCTCTCTTTTTTGGGGGGTCATTTTTTTTATAGTGCTAAGGGCTTTTGAACTTGCTAAGCAAACAGTTCGCCATGGAGCTGTAACCACTGCCCCAGGCAGTTGATTTGAAAGTACACAGAGTGAGAGGAGAACAGGAATGAAGGAAGACAGCTTACAGACCCCATTAGGAAGATCAAAAGAGCAAACATGGCAGTTATTGGGGAAGAGTCAACAAAGACAAAGACCAGGGAAGCTTACTGATTGCTGCAGCCGGATGGGAGATGCTAACATCCAGATAACCATCCAGATATAAGGTCAAAGGTCACATGTTTGATCAAACCCCAAATTGTCACCTATGACATATTATAAACAAACCCAACCGTTAAAGGTGAAAGAAAAATAAAACAGTCAGAAAAGCGAGTAACACATAAAGGATAACTATCAGCTTTGGAATACAAGGTACTCGATAGAAGTTCCGGAGAGAAGACAGCATGGAACAGGGTCATTAGCCTTTGCTGCGAGAAGTAAACACAGAAACGGCTACAGCTGCCTTAGCACTGCAATCGGGCTGCGTATTCACACCTGTCTGTAAGCTGACAAAGCTATTTTATTTCATTAAAAATAATGCTCATTGAATTTGATAATAATAGGCAAGACAAAGATGTGTTCTGTGGCATCAAAAATTCAAAATGGGAGAAAACAAGTTGGCATGTAGAGCGTTGGTTTTCCTCTTGTTTGGTTAATGGTGGGTCCTTGCCAATTTAATACTGCAAGTACGGGCTGTTTGTTATAAGCTCAACAGTGGCTACAAAGCAAAAGCTTATCACAGTGGCACTGAAAAAAAGTCAAAGGGACAAAGAAAACTACTCGAGAAAACCACCTAACTACCAAGAAAGACAGAGAGAGGGAAGAAAGGAAGGACTGGCTGTGGGGAATGCTGGGTGCCTTTTTTGTGAGGCCATCTGGGTCCTCTGGACTGTGCTCAGCACACTACACCTCACCCCCAACATCAGCAGCTTCCTCCATGAAAAAGTTAAGACAGGAGGAGAGACACTATTCCCGTGTCATACCTTCTTATCAGCATTTTACCCAATGAGTGAAACACCAACTGTCCTTACCTATTAGAATTCATTTTCTTGCTTTGCAATTAGTTATTCTATCCTCCCTCCTCACATACAAAAAGATAGGGGAACTTTAATCTGCTCACTGATGCATTATCAGAATCTAGAAGATGTTTGGAATATAACAGGTGTTCAATAAATGCATGTTTGAGAAAAGACTCTAGACATTCTGACAGTTATGGAACATCTTTGGGATCTTTGAGTATGTTAGGGATACATGAACAAAGTCTAATCAATCAGATATCTGCCTCAACTCATTCCAACAGCTCTCTGAGGCAAGATATCCTTTGGAAAGAGACCCAGGCCCACCCCAGTGGCTTACATAGGAGGGTAGGAGGTGGCGTTCCTCACGAAACTCCAGGGCTCTGCAGGCTCTGGTGGAGCAAATCTCAGGGGCCCAAGAGGGGGCTTGGCAAAGGGGACTCCCAGGAAGACGGCCACAGGCTGTGCGAATCCTTCTAAGCTGGTGTACTTCCCCAGGACTTTGCCTTGCAGGGTGTCTACCACAGGTGGTGAGGATGGGTGCCCTGATGAAAATGGAATCAAAATAAGAACACACTGAAGTAGATGTCTTAGAGCTGAATTCAAGGGGGGGGGGGTTACTACTTTTAGGTATATGGCCATGAGTGAACTACCATAGCCATGTAGACATCAATTGTTTTTAATATAAAATTATGGTGAGAAAAAAACATCCTTCCCAATTCAGAGGGATGTCAGAAGAGGTAAACCAGAACTGGAGGTAGAAAAGCATCCATGCCATGGAGATTGGGAGATAGCCCATTCAGTGAAGTGTTGGATGCTGGGTTATAAGATGAAGGAGAAGTGGCCCCTTACCCCTTATTACTCATTACTTATGCTCCTCACCACTGAAATGATCAGGA
>LR749497.1:5213727-5298290 GCA_902729485.2 Mus minutoides
TAAAAAATGGAAGTAAAGACAATGAAGAAAACCCAAAGGGAGACAACTCTGGAGATAGAAACTCTAGGAAAGAAATAAGGAACCATAGATGTGAGCATCAGCAACAGAATATAAGAGATGGAAGAGAGAATCTCAGGTGCAGAAGATTCCATACAGAACATGGACACAACAATCAAAGAAAATGCAAAAAGATCTTAACTCAAAACATCCAGGAAATCCAGGGAAAAATGAGAAGATCAAACCTAAGGATAATAGGTGCAGAAGAGAATGAAGATTTTCAACTTAAAGGGCCATTAAATATCTTCAACAAATTGTAGAAGAAAAGTTCCCTATCCTAAAGAAAGAGATGCCCATGAACATACAAGAAGCCTACAGAAATCCAAATAGACTGGACCAGAAAAGAAATTCCTCCCGACACATAATAATCAGAACAACAAATGTACTAAATAAAGATAGACTATTAAAAGCAGTAAGGAAAAAAGGTCAAGTAACATATAAAGGCAGGCCTACTAAGTTATACCAGACTTCTCACCAGAGACTATGAAAGCCAGAAGATCCTGGACAGATGTTATACAGCCTCTAAGACAACACAAATGCCAGCCCAGGCTACTATACCCAGCAAAATTCTCAATTACCATAGATGGAGAAACCAAAGTATTCCATGACAAAACCAAATTTACACAATATCTTTCCACAAATCTAGCCCTTCAAAGGATAATAAAAGGAAAACACAAACACAAGGATGGAAACTATGCCCTAGAAAAAGCAAGAAAGTAATCCTTCAACAAACCTAAAAGAAGATAGCTGCAAGAACAGAATCCCAACTCTAACAACAGAAATAACAGGAAGCAACAATTATTTTTTCTTAATATCTCTTAACTTCAATGGACTCAGTTCCCCAATAAAAAGACATAGTCTAATAGACTGGCTACATAAACAGGACCCAACATTTTGCTGCTTACAGGAAACCCACGTCAGGGAAAATGATACTACCTCAGAGTAAAAAGCTGGAAAACCATTTTCCATGCAAATGGTCTGAAGAAACAAACTGGAGTAGCCATTCTAATATCGAATAAAATCGACTTCCAACCCAAAGTTATCAAAAAAGACAAGGAGGGGCACTTCATACTCATCAAATGTAAAATCTTCCAAGATGAACTCTCAATTCTTAATATCTATGCTCCAAATGCAAGGCCGTCCACATTTATTAAAGAAACTATAGTAAAGCTCAAAGCACACATTGCACCTTACACAATTATAGTGGGAGACTTTAACACCCCACTCTCATCAATGGACAGATCCTGGAAAAAGAAACAGAGACACATTGAAACTAACAGAAGTTATGAAACAAATGGATTTAATAGATATCTACAGAACATTTTATTCTAAAAAAAAGGATATACCTTCTCAGCACCTCATGGTACCTTCTCCAAAATTGACCACAAAGCAGGCCTCAACAGATACAAAAATATTGAAATTATCCCATGAATTCTATCAGATCACCACGGACTAAGGCTGATCTTCAATAAAAACATAAATAATAGAAAGCCAATGATGACATGGAAGGTGAAGAACACTCTATTCAATGATACCTTGGTCAAGGAAGAAATAGAGAAAGAAATTAAAGACTTTTTAGAGTTTAATGAAAATGAAGCCACAACATACCCAAACGTATGGGACACAATGAAAGCATTCCTAAGAAGAAAACTCATAGCTCTGAGTGCCTCCAAAAAGAAACTAGAGAGAGCATACACTAGCAGCTTGACAGCACATCTGAAAGCTCTAGAACAAAAGGAAGCAAATTCATCCAAAAGGAGTAGATGGCAGGAAAGAATCAAACTCAGGGCTGAAATCAACCAAGTTGAAACAAAAAGAACAATTCAAAGAATCAACCAAATCAGGACCTGGTTCTTTGAGAAAATCAACAAGATAGATAAACCCTTAGCCAGACTAACTAAAGGGCACAATATCCTAATTAACAAAATCAGAAATGAAAAGGGAGACATAACAACAGAACCTGAAGAAGTCCAAAACATTGTCAGATCCTACTACAAAAGGTTATACTCATCAAAACGGGAAAACGTGGACGAAATGGACAATTTTTTAGACAGATACCAGGTACGAGAGTTAAATCAGGATCAGATTAATGACCTAAATAGTCCCATATCCCTAAAGAAATAGAAGCAGTCATTAATAGTCTTCCAACCAAAAAAAGCTCAGGACCAGATGGGTTTAGTGTAGAGTTCTATCAGACCATCAAAGGAGACCTAATTCCAATTCTCCTTGAACTATTCCACAAAATAATAACAGAAGGTACTCTACCCAATTAATTCTATGAAGCCACAATTACTCTGATTCCTAAACTACATAAAGACCCAACAAAAAAAGAGAACTTCAAACCAATTTTCCTTATGAATATCGATGCAAAAATACTCAATAAAATTCTTGCAAACCAAATCTAAGAACACATCAAAACAATCATCCATCATAATCAAGTAGGCTTCATCCCAAGGATGCAAGGACGGTTTAATATACAGAAATCCAACAACATAATCCACTATATAAACAAACTCAAAGACAAAAAACACATGATCATCTCTTTATATGCTGAGAAAGCATTTGACAAAATATAATACCCATTCATGATAAAAGTCTTGAAAAGATCAGGAATTCAAGGCCCACACTTAGCATAATAAAAGCAATATACAGCAAACCAGTATCCAACATCAAACTATATGGAGAGAAGCTGAAAGCAATTGCACTAAAATCAAGGACTAAGCAAGGCTGTGCACTTTCTCCCTACCTATTAAATATAGGACTCGAAGTCCTAGCAAGAGCAATTAGACAACAAAAGGAGGTCAAGGGGATACAAAACAGAAAGGAAAAAGTCAAAATATTTGCAGATGATATGATAGTACATATAAGTGACCCTAAAAATTCTACCATAGAACTCCTAACCCTGATAAACAACTTCAGTGAAATAGCTGGATATAAAATTAATTCAAACAAATCAATGGCCTTTCTCTACACAAAGGATAAACAGGATGAGAAAGATATTAGGGAAACAACACCCTTCACAATAGTCACAAACAATATAAAATACCTTGGTGTGACTCTAACTAAGGAAGTGAAAGATCTGTATGATAAGAATTTCAAGTCTCTGAAGAAAGAAATTGAAGAAGATCTCAGAAGATGGAAAGATCTCCCATGCTCATGGATTGGCAGGATCAATATAGTATAAATGACTATCTTGCCAAAAGCAATCTACAGATTCAATGCAATCCTCATCAAAATTCCAACTCAATTCTTCACTGAGTTAGAAATGGCAATTTGCAAATTCATCTGGAATATCAAAAAACCTTGGATAGCAAAAGCTATTCTCAATGATAAAAGAACCTCTGGTGGAATCACCATGCCTGACCTCAAGCTGTACTACAGAGCAATTGTGATAAAAATTGCATGGTACTGGTACAGCGACAGACATGTAGACCAATGGAATAGAATTGAAACAGACAAGTAGAACAAGGGAATAGAATTGCAGACCCAGAAATGAACCCACACACCTATGATCACTTGATTTTTGACAAGGGAGATAAAACCATCCAATGGAAAAAAAGACAGCTATTTCAAGAAATTGTGCTGGCATAACTGGAGGTTATCATGTAGATGAATTTGAATTGATCCATTATTATCTCCTTGTACTAAGCTCAAGTATAAGTGGATCAAGGAACTCCACATAAAACCAGAGACACTGAAGCTTATAGAGGAGAAAGTGGGGAAAAGTTTCGAAGGTGTGGGCACAGGGGAAAAATTCCTGAACAGAACAGCAATGGCTGGTGCTGTCAGATAGAGAATCAACAAATGGGACTTCATAAAATTGCAAAGCTTCTGTAAGGCAAAAGACATTATCATAAGACAAAAAAGCCACCAACAGATTGGGAAAGGTTCTTTACCAATCCTAAATCAGACAGGGGACTAATATCCAACATTTAAAAAGAAGTCAAGACCCAGAAAATCAAATAACCCCATTAAAAATGGGGTACAGAGCTAAACAAAGAATTCTCAATTGAGGAATACTGAATGGCTGAGAAGCACCTGAAAAAATGTTCAACATCCTTAATCATCAGGGAGATGCAAATCAAAACAACCCTGAGATTCCAGCTCACACCAGTCACAATGGCTAAAATAAAAAACTCAGGTGACAGCAGATGCTGGCGAGGATGTGGAGAAAGAGGGACACTTCTCCATTGTTGGTGGGATTGCAAGCTGGTACACCCACTCTGGAAATCAGTCTGGTGGTTCCTCAGAAATGGGACATAGTACTACCATAAGATCCAGCAATACCTCTCCTGGGCATATACCCAGAAGATGTTCCAACTGGTAATAAGGACAAATGCTCCACTGTGTTCATAACAGCCTTATTTATAATAGCCAGAAGCTGGAAAGAATCCAGATGTCCCTCAACAGAGGAATGGATACAGAAAATGTGGTACATTTATACAATTGAGTACTACTCAGCTATTAAAAACAATGAATTTATGAAATTCTTAAGCAAATGGATGGATTTGGAGGATTTCATCCTTAGTGGGGTAACCCAGTCACAAAAGAACACACATGATATGCACTCACCAATAAGTGCATATTAGCCCAGAAACTTAGAACATCCAAGATACAATTTGCAAAACACGTGAAACTCAAGAAGAAGGAAGACCAAACTGTGGATACTTTGCTCCTTCTTAGAATGGGGAACAAAATACCCATGGAAGGAGTTACACAGACAAAGTTCGGAGCTGAGACAAAAGGAAGTACCATCCAAAGACTTCCTCACCAGGGTATCCATCCCATATACAACCACCAAACCCAAACACTATTGCATATGCCAGAAAGATTTTGCTGACAGGTCTCTGACAGAGCTCTCTCTTGTAAGGCTATGCTAGAACCCCTAATGAAGGAGCTAGAGAAAGTACCCAAANACAGACAAAGTTCGGAGCTGAGACAAAAGGAAGTACCATCCAAAGACTTCCTCACCAGGGTATCCATCCCATATACAACCACCAAACCCAAACACTATTGCATATGCCAGAAAGATTTTGCTGACAGGTCTCTGACAGAGCTCTCTCTTGTAAGGCTATGCTAGAACCCCTAATGAAGGAGCTAGAGAAAGTACCCAAAGAGCTAAAGGGGACTGTACTCATATAGGAGGAACAATAATATGAACTAACCGGTACCCCCAGAGCTGTGTCTCTAGTTGCATGTGTAACAGAGGATGGCCTAGTTAGCCATCAATGGGAGGAGAGGGCCTTGGTTTTGCAAAGATCATATGCTCCAGTATAAGGGAATGCCAGGGCCAGGAAGCAGGAGTGGGTGGGTTGGGGCCAGGGTGTGGGGAGGATAGAGGGGGCTTTGGGGATAGCATTTGAAATGCAAATGAAAAACATATCTAAGAAAAAAGAAAGGATAGGCTGAATGCTCAGCAGGAGATGGCCAAGAGGAAACAAACTCAATGACAGCTCTGGAGAGTCCTTGTCTTCTAATGACTCTTTAGGGCTCTTCCTTTATTGAAAAACATATTATTTTTAAGTTAATTTAATTATATTGATAGGAATCTTTTCTTTTTTCTTTTACCCTACCAGTCCTTTGCACATATATTATGGCTTTTCTTTCAATGTTTTAATGTGATTCCTGAGTGTGCAAATGAGTGGGTCTCTGTTTCTTGTTCATTCTCTTGGGCTCTTTTTCTTCTGCTTATTTTTTTTTCCTTTTCCAACGTGTTTTTTTTTATTTATTATATTTACCTTATTATTATTCCTTTGAAGCCTGTTTGTTTTCTAGTGAGAGACAGAAAGGGGGTGAAGCCGCATGGGAGAAGTGGGGAGGAACTGGGAGGATTAAGGGAGGGGAAACTAAAATCAGTATATATTATAGGAGGAAAAAGTATAAGTTCAATAAAAAGGTAAATATCCATTGTACATAAAAAAAATTATTTGGGAAATCAAATTGTGGTAATCTAGACCTATAGTGTTGCCTTGTGGGTGGTTCACATGCCATGATGTCCCAGGTCATGATTCTGAGAATGACTGTGGGTGGTGACACATGCACTATCTTTATGTGTGATAGAACAGGAGAAAGTTTGAGGACTGTCTAATGAAGTTCAGTTCTGCTATAGAATGTCAGGAAACAAGCATTAGGAGAAAAGGAGAAACTTGCTGAAGACCCCTAAGCCAAGTCTGGAGAGCCCACTCCTCCTGACTCCCAGATCACACCTGGCCAAGAGCCAATACCTTTTAAAAATGGAGCTCCAAATACAGAGAAAATTTCATCGCCATGATCTCCCTGAACCGTCTGGGGTCTCTTGTCAGACACGAAGCTTGGGCGATACTGAAACTCGTACATGTAGGTTGACACTCCAGCATCTGAGGAGACATGGATTTGTGGACAGTTCATGTTAGCAGACACATACCTCAGTGGCATTGATGTCTCCATCCCTGAAGAAGATAGTTTGTTACTAGTATAGGACAGAGGCATCTTTTGGAAAGCCTGGTGATCTGGTTGGGTTGCACAGCTGGTTAAGGTTAACCTGGGATCTGAGCCAGGTGTTGATGGGATTCAGAATAAGCAGATGGAATATAGGCAGTGAGCACTTGGATGTGTTCAGTGATGATCCCTAAGAGAAAAGTTTGTGGAGCTCATTGTCCCTACTGATGACTTATGAGCATTTGCTAGGCTCCTTTAACCTGAAAGATCAATGTACTGATGAATAACATGGAGGTCAGTGATGATAACTTGTAAAGCCATGTTCAGGACACAATGGGACTGTAATCTTAATATTTGGGGCTTTCAGAACAAAATTACTGCTAATAATGAACAATAAAATACTCATTCACAATTATGTTCTGATGCAAAAAAATGAAAAAAAAAAGTGGGGCCAGAGAGATGGCTCAGTGGTTTAGAGAACTCAATGGTCTTCCAGAGAATATGAGTCCTGTTCTCAGCCCCCACACAGCAACATACAACAATCTCTTAACTCAAGTTCCAGTATCGATGGCCTCTTCTGGGCTTTGTGGGCATCAGGTACAACAAACACACATATGCAAATATACCCATACACATAACACATAAAAATAAAAGACTACTTTTAAATGAAGAAAACTACATAAAATTGTACAGTCATCCTATGAAATTAAATTGTTTAAATTAAATTAAAGTAGTTTCTTTGGGTATAGGTCCTCAGGATAGCCACAATGTGACCTTTTTAGCAGAGCATACAATAAAAATAAAGCATTCAAAGCATGTAAGTCATTCAAGCCATCAAGTCATCTGGAAATGACCAAGAGAGTGAGGTAGAAAGAGAATATTTACAAAACCAGCAGAAATAACTGCCGTGATAGGTATTAGTATTTACTTGCCTATCATAATTTCTTCCAGTGTAAATTCTCTGATAAAAGGGCATGTAGTAAATGAAAGGGTTTTTTAAAGCCTGGAGTTCATACAGTCTTAAAATAAACTGAACTTGAGGGGAAATTAGATCTTATGCACAAAGACGAACCTAAGGAGAAAAGAAATGAGTATAGCTACATCAAAAACTGAGTTTAAATTAAAAAAAAAAAGTTAAAATGAAAAAAAAGCCATTATATACTGGTGAGACATCAGTTCACCAATGTATTATAACAATGTTAAATACAGACTTAATCTAACGCAAAGTACATAAACATATAAAACAAATATTAAAGTACCTGGAGGGGGAGAGATTACAATATCAAAGCAGTAGTGGACTGACTTACTCCACGTTCAACAATGATTGTGTCACATAGACAGAAAATTTAGATGCAGGGGACAGGATGGAACTGTAAAGAAGGTCCACAGCTTAACTCCAACAGGAGGTACATTCTTTCTGAGCACTCACAGATCATTCACTGGAATAGATCTTGCATAGGCACAAGACATTCATGCCTAATTTAGGAAGAGCTATGTGTAGCCTCATCTCTGTCTGTATAGGCCTAAGACATTGACAGACAGCCCTCTGGAGATCGAATCCCAGTTCTCACCTTCTCTAACCAGTGCATACCAAGGTACATAAAGCATGCCAAGGAAATTGAATGTCTCTATACTTCCTCTCCCCATAATTCTTCCTACTCTCTCTTTCTGGACTTTCCATCTGGAAGAAGGACTTGGGAATCCTAATTCTATTCCTGACCCTGGATTTTTATTTGCATTTCATGTAACACAGACTGGACATGAACTCCCTGTTTAGCCAAAGAACATCTAGTCTTCTCTCCCCACCTCCTATGAGCTGGAATTACAAACAAGTACCACTAGGACTGACTTGTAAAGTTACTTAGGATTGAACGCAGGGTATCCTATATTCCAGTCAGGTAATCTATCAACTGAGCTACATCCCTAACCTCACATACTCTCTACGTATATCTGCATATATAAACACACACACACACACACACACACACACACACACACACACACACACACACACTTGTATATGCCTGTGCTGAGAATTGGGCAAATCAGAGACAGGCTTTTGGCTCCATTTCCTCCCATTTAACACATAAGATTCATGTAAGACTCACCTCTGAGGCCACGGGACATGAGCACAGCCGGGATACCGAAAAATATATCTCCAAACATGTCCAGGAGAAGGTCTCTCTTTTTGACAGGGTCATCTGTTCCTCTTAAATACTTCTCAATGACTGCTGGAATCAGACTCACAGAGATGTTCTAAAATGGATCAGAAAATGACCATTCCTGCCTAGCTGCAGACAGTCAAGATGACTTTATGACTCATGGACCACCTGGGCTTTGTACCAAATCAGCCTGCTATACAAGGGAAGATTTTTCTAGATCCACCTGCTGTATGTCATTACGTTTGGACATCAGGTGTCTGAAAATTATGTTCTCTCATTGGCTGTGGTGGGAAAGACCCCTTTGCCTGGTACCATCTGACAGCTTGAATACTGTCATCTCTAGAGGAAGGAAATATCAAGTATTTTCCACTGTTCTATTGGGAAAGGTGCCTTTTGTAGCCTACCAAATACAAAAGGCTATATCTAGAGAATGGAATAAAAAAAGACATGACTTATGAGATTTGCTAGTCGGTAAATCTTCTGTTTTAGATGTACAGAGTCCAGAATATCTGTTCAGTGATCTACTGATAACAGAAGCTCATACATCAGAAAATCATGGAACCTACAATTTGTAACTGTCATAGTGCTTGCCTATCTGATATGCCTCTTAATTACTTGGTCTTAGACCTCCAATGTATCAATCTGATGGCCTTTTTGGTCATGGAGTCAATCTTTTCTAGGTGTAAAGCTCTCCAAATAAATCGTTGCCCTGGCAACTTTCCCTGGACACATGAGGAGTTTTGATTGGTGAACAAGAAATATGAGTTTGATACACTGGGATGCAATGGAGATGGAGTAGAAAAGTGGGAGAGGTGCCCCAGTCACCGCCATTGTTTTTGGCCTTTGAATTTCTTTGTCTGGGATTAAAGCAAGTCACTGACCTTTATTTCCCAACCAATTCCCATGACTCCCCAGACTCTTACAAGTTCAGAGTAAAACCTCCTCAAGAGGAGACTGGCCATTTTCTCATCCATTTTGCCTCCCGAGAGTAGATCTCCCAACATCTGTTAAAGACACACATAGTAAACCATTGATGAATCCCAGTCAATTAAGAAGAACCAAACAGAACAAACAAACCAAATAAAGTAAAGGTGCTTCGGGGGTGGTGCTAACAGATATGGGAGTTTATAATTCTCAAAAAAAAAAAAAAATCAGCAAGCAAAACTAATGGACTTACATGAATAAAGCTAAGCCATAGAAAGAAGACAGTCACGTGACTGTATTTCTTACACTTGGAAGAATAACGTTCCTCAAGGCAGCAGAACATTCAGGCCAGTGTCATATGGAAGCCAAATGCTCAGGAACAGAGTACACAGGCCGGACACATCCGGACTCAGGTGACACGGGAGAGAAGACCTAACCTTGTGTTTGGTTGTCTATGTTTCTGTGATGCTCCATGAGGGCCTTCTGCATGAGAGCTGCAGAACTCTGGGAATGCGCTGAGCCTGTCCGTTGTTGCTCTCAGAGATCTGCTCTGGTGTGTCTTTTAGCATTGGAAACCACACCACAGGCCAATACCAGGGCCCTAAAATGCCTGCTAGAGAGAGCTCAACATTGCTGAGTTTGTGGTGGGCAGTCAAGGCCCTGAGCCCCTTTTGAGTAGTTACTTTAGACAGTTTCCAATTATTAATTCCTTTTCTGGCCCAGATATAAATTAACACCGAAGGGGCTTCATCAAGAACTCTCAAAACAAATTTACTTTGTAAATATATAAGCCTCTTTAAATGGTAGTCATCTGGGTGCATAAACCTTGGTCAAAGTAGGGAGCATGATGGCTGAACCTCTGTGGAGTGTATCTAAGAGGTCTGTACATTCTCACCATTGGAATTATCCAGCCAAACTCTTGCTTGTTGAAGCCCACTATGTAGGGGACTGTGTTGAAACTCTTCTCAGCCAGGATCTCTTCTGGTGTCTTTGGCAGCACCACTCCGTCAATCACGGTGGTCAGGGAGGTATTGTACTGGGTAAAACAGGAATGCAGTACTTATGAATACCATAGCTTACCTTTGAATCACATCCCCTCTTTGCTGGTCTGAGAGCTTGCCAAGCATAAAGACTCCTGTTGCTATATCCACAGAAACCCAATGTCCTAAAGACAATGGCTGAGCTTAGGAGACTTCAAGGTCAGAACTGTGAGGCAGGGACCAGCAAGGCAGTGTTGGTAGGGAATTGGGGAGAGGAGAATTCTCACTTATTAGTAGGGGCTGATTGCCTCTGTTTATTCATGTGAACATGCTTGCTTTGAGATATGTAGTTGGCTTTGAGACGTACTGAACTTACCACTTGTGGAGCCTTAACTGGAACCTTGTTTTTATTTATGGAAAGAAAATACCACAGCAAGCACCAGATTCTGTCCAATAGGGAGGTAGTAGAAAATACCACCTGGGCACAACTACTGCCACCTTGCAAAAGCTGATTAGTGAAGACAAACTGTTCTAAATTTGCCGAGAGGAACTGCTTTATGAAGGAAGATGACACACTGGACACACAAAGCTAGTCTTTTTGGTATCTGGTGTGGTAGTTTTGTAAGAACACCACAGACAACTGGCACATTATTTTTTTACCCTTGACTACAATTCCATTGTGTATGCATGACACATTTTCTTTTTTTTTTATAATTGAAATTCTGTAACTATTCATGCTTTTATTCACACTATTGTACATTGTCATATAATACAGATAATTAAACACTTAAATTTCTAATAAAAGGACAAATCTAGTATTGATTGAAAAGAAAATGAGGTTCTGGTTTTCAAAGTAAGAAATTATTTTCTCAAACATAAAAATATATATTTACCATGTATTATTTGTAATTCTTGTTTTAGTTTTCTATTTTGTCTTTTATTACATCTTTAATTATAAATATGTCACAAATATTTTATTATAAATATTTTGTGAGGATAACATTGGAAGTCTCATAGCTTTCACAATTAAATAAAACAATATATACATTAAATTTCTTCCATGTTCCATTGGATTTTTTTACTTTATTAGATATTTTCTTCATTTACATTTCAAGTGTTATCCAGAAAGTTCCCCATACCCTCCCCCATCCCCACCCTGCTCCCCTACCCACCCCCTCACACGTAATGGCCCTGGCGTTCCCCTGTACTGGGGCATATAAAGTCTGCATGACCAAGGGGTCTCTCTTCCCAATGATGGCCAACTAGGCCATCTTCTTCCATATATGCAGCTAGAGACATGAGCACAGGGGGAACTAGTTAGTTCATGTTATTCTTCCACCTATAGGGTTGAAGACCTCTTTAGCTCCTTGGGTACTTTCTCTAGCTTCTTCCTTGGGAGTCCTGTGTTCCAACTAATAGCTGACTGTGAGCATCTACTCATTACCCATTCTTCTCTTGATAGACAGACATGTGATACAAGTTCTTTTCTATTATGTTTAGTGAGGTAGCAAATATAAAAGGGGCAGGCAGAAAACAATAACAAAAATAATTGAAATGTTTTATAATAAAACCTAATACTTTGATATATATTCCTAGTTAGCTTTAACAGCCTAGAGTCACCTGAGAAGGGAATCATAATTAGGGGATTGTCAGGATCATATTGGTTTGTGACCATGTCTGTGGAGGAATGTTTTGTTTGCCCACTGTGGGCAGCACCATTCCCTGGAAACTGTGTCCTAAGATATATAAGATAACTAGCCAAGTATGTGTCTTCCTATGAGCCAGTAAGCAGCCTTCCTCCATAGATTCTGCTGTACTTATTTCCTTAGCTGAATGGGCCTGCTTGAGATTCTGCTTCATGTCTTCCCTCAATGATAAATTATTGCCTAGAGGTGTGACACAAATAAACCCTTTACTTCACCAAACTGCTTCAGATCTCAGGGTTTTAATCACAGCAACAGGAAGGAAAGTGGAGCAGAAATATATGTAGCACCTTCCTGTCAGTCAGGTCTGTTTGAGGGAGGGTACTATTTCAATGCAGGGAAGGGAATTAATTCTGTAAGTAAAATCAGGCTTTTAGGAAAGGAAATGGTATGGTCTATCTTTTATTCTCCAGAAGCAAATAGAGTGAGAAGGAAAAGCAGAGGCAGATTGAAGAAGATGGTCAGGGCCTACATGTCTTAGCACCTGGGAGTTGAAGGAAGACCCTGGCAACAGTTACCATGACACCCAAGAAAGAGCTACTACTGTTCAGGAATAATGATAGAGGTATGTTGTGGCCACAGGCTTTGCCCTTTTGAGTCAGGGAAGCTAAAGGCATTTCCCCCTCTTTTGTTTATCTCATGCCCCACAACCTGCTTAACAATTAGTCCACTCTGAAATTTCTTCAAAAGTTCCTGTACTCCAGTGACATGCCATCACCCCACTCCTCAGTCTCTGGTATGATAGAGAAGCCCTGAAGTGCAAAGACCTCTACCCCTCACACAGTACAAAGTCTTTCCACAATCTCCTTGCACATTCTCAGGCACTTGTTTATATAGTGCATTTGGGAGGCTGAGGTAGCCGGATCACAAATTTCTATACTACAGAGTAGGACCCTATCTCAAAATAACAAATAAACACAAGACATTAAAAAGAAAAAAGACCAGCATTCAGAGCTCACTGATCATGTCTCATGTTGATTCATAGTCCAACCTTCTTAGCTGAAGCAGCCCCTCCCACCTTGGTGACTTTCTTAATCCTGCTCCTTCCTAATTGCGTTTGAATTAGAAGGAAGGAAAGCAAAGAGAGAAATGTAATTATAATATCAAAAAGTAAAAAAATAAAAAATAATACAATTGGTGTGTTGTATGTATAGACCTTTTTCATAGTTAGGAGAATAATTGTCCATTATTTGGATGGTTGAAGGAATGAAAGATACATGTTTATCAGATCATTCATAAATGAGGGACATACTGAAAATGTAGGAAAAATTATGGATATTTTTCTACAAATTGATGAAAAGAAAAATTATGGATATTTTTCTACAAATTGATGAAAAGAAAAATTATGGATAGTTTTCTACAAATTAATGAATGGGATGGTTGGTAGCATGAATGAACGAACGAACGAATGAATGAATGAATGAATGAGCATATGATAGATGAAAATATAGGGAAATAGATGGCTATCTTAGGAACATAAATAAGGAAATATCTTATAAATCTTAGAGAAGTTTTCTACTACTATGTTATAACGTAATTTTTATATCAAACCAATAGATAATATGATACTTTTCTGAAAATTTCTTAATTAAATATCACTGAAATTCAGGATAGTAAGTTTTGGTTTTAGAACTATGGAATGTCTTATTCACTAAAATGTTTCAAGAATGTTCAAAAAACTAGCTTTCATAGATTTGAAAGATTTCCATGCAATTCTTCATCATAAAATATATAATTGACATTTAAGGTTTTTCATAATAGAAAATGAAAGTCTCAGTGGGGTCAGGAAGTTGACACTCTTCCGAAGAGCCGAGAAATTGTCCCTTTAGAGTCAATCCATGGCAAGAAAAACAAAAGAAAGTAAGTTGGGGGCCAAGGACATAGAATAGTGGTAACTAGAAGGGATACACACCTGTGGCAGTTTCACTGTAATTTCCAAGAGCTCACTCTCTGTCTTCTGGCGCAAGCACTGAACCATGGCAGCTGATGAGGTGTCATTACACCCAGAAAGAGTAGCCATTATCTGAAAAAGATCACAGGCAACATCAGAGATCAAGAGTAATGACCATATTCTCTGTTGATGCCAACAGTAGATTCTAGCCCAGTCTTCTCCTCCTCTTTATCCTTATCCTCCTGCTCTCCCTCTTCCACTCTCCCTACCTCTCCCCTCATTCCCTCTGGATTTTACTAAGTACCTTGGCTAGCCCAGGACTTACAACATAGATCAGCATATCCTCAATTTTTCATCATTTTTTTCTTTCTGTCTTTGCTTCTCCATGTATTTGGATTATAGTCATGCATCTCCAGATTTGCTCTCACATCTTATTCATAAGGCCATAGAGGGTTTGTAAAGTGTCTAAACTGGCACTTCTTAACTTACTACTTTTGACCCCTTTGGATCAATTTGTAAAAATGAAAATGCATCCTGCATATCAGATATTTACATTTTAATTTTCAACATTAGCAAGATTACAGTTATGAAGTGGCAACAAACACAATTTTATGGTTGAGGGTCAATACTACATGAAGAACTGCACTAAAGGGTCTCAGTATCAGAATGTTTGAGAACTTTCTGAGTAGTTACTGCTCTAAATTAGCAGATGCAGATACTATAGCCCAGAAAATATTACCTCTGTTACTAATTAGAATAATGACATGAGCAGGCCATGTCACATACCCATGTGTACATGGGCACATGCACAAACACACGTGCATGCACACACACACACACACACACACACACACACACACATCACTGGACAAAATGCTTTCTAACTTGAATGCCTCTAATGAGGCCATTTGAAATTAAGGATGAGGTCTCTTTGGTTTCATACACTGCCTCTCCCACTCACTAACTACTTTGCTTCCAGTGAGCTACCAAAAATAATAACCTCTCCTATTTCAGTTCCTGTACAGAATCACAGTGTGTCTGAATAAAATGATTCACATGAAGGTACACCAGTACTTGCAGAATGTGTCTTGGCTGCGAGCCAAAGGATAGTCCTTCTGCCTAGCTATTTTTAAGAATTGACTGAGTATTTCAGCTGCACCCCACAATCAGAAAAGCCAGGGAAGACCCAAGGGAAGCTCCGAAAGTGAATGCCCAGGTTGAGACCTACTTCATTCACAGCCTGTAAATTCTTCTTGCCCAGGTTTGTATTAATGACCACACCACTCTCAGAAATGGCTCTGTGGAAGAGGTCCTTGCCCAGAGGAGATAAGACCTGGCAGGGGAGAGAAGATTTTATACTCCTAAATGGGTTTTGTGCTTAACATCAGATTGAAAGAAGAAAATCAGGAATCAAGAGATAAACCTGTTAGCACAACTGTGGGGGAGTTTCTGTATCAGATTAATTGAGGTTGGAAGATGTCTAATGGTAGCTGCATTCTTGTAACCCTTGACTAACAGCCTGTCCAATATCTGAGACTCCTTTACATGGGAATGCAGACTTACTGGATCATTAGCCCATGATAAAGGTAACTAGGGAAAAAAATAAGCTACAGTTAAATTGCAGATGTTGGATCAAAGGTCAGGGGAATTACCCCAATCTGGGGTTTCCTAGTCTTCACCTCATACATCTTTGTCATGTGAAAGTTTCTGGAGATTAATCCTGTTGCACTTGGAAAGTTGCACTTGTTTAATTTCTTGACCCGTGTTTAAAGACATGGTTTTGAAGACCTGAGGGCATCAGTGGGATGGGAAGCAGCATTTGCTTCTGTTCTGAATTCCCTCTATGGGTCCATTTGACAAATCACCGTAGCCCTCATTATACCCCATGCTGTGGTAAACTGCATCCTAACACTGTGAGTCAAAATAAATTCTTCCTTTAGGTGTTTTGATGGATATTTCTCCATAGTAAAAAGAAAAGTCAAAGTTACTATGAATCATGACACTCTGGCTGTTTAGGGCTCCCCCTATCTCCTGGCCATGCATTTGGAGACCCTGGTGCTTTGTGGGTAGGACTGCTTCTCACCTATCCTAGCCCAAATTCCAGACAGCTTATTATTCTGACATTTCCCAAGAGTGTCTCAGGAGAATGTGGCAGAAATTCAGAGTCAGAACAGAGTGAAAACACACTACTGGTACCTATCAGAGCAAATCCAAACTATTGGAAAGACAATACCAATAAAAGGCTTTGTAACACCTACCTGTACAAATTGTCTCTCTCTCTACTGCTCAGAATTTACCCTAACACTAAAGATCACAGAGACCTGTGAACATTTCTTAGAAAGTGCATGCATTGTTAAAATAGTAAAAATCGGATTTAGTACAATTAGGTAATTAAGACTTACTTTAACAATGCAACATTACTCAATTATAGGAAGGTCATAATGCAGAAGAGGACTTACTAGTAAGGGCAAAATTTATATGTCACTATATGACAAGAAGCTTTTTTTGGACAAAGGAACTTAGAAGTCAGCATCACTACTTACATCGAGAAAAAGAAAAAAGGAAGAGGATATAGATGGAGGATAAATGATGCATGATATATATGATGTCTTATAATTATGTATAAATACATGAATGCATATAGAATTTTTGAAAAGACTGAAAAAAATAAATGTAACATCCAAGTGACATGTGTATGTTGTTATTTAAGACTTTATTCTTCATTGAGATTTTTATAGATTTTTTTCCTTAAGAAATTTCCTCTGGACTGGAGAGACAGCTCAGTGGCTGAGAGCACTAATTGCTCTTCCAGCAGTCCTGAGTTCAATTGCCAGCAACCATATGGTGGCTCATTACAGTCTGTAATGGGATCCTCTTCTGGTGTGTCAGGAGATAGCTACAGTGTACTTATATACATAAAATAAATCTTGTTAAAAAAGAATTATCCTCTGTTTCCAGGTGGTTGTTACCTGTGGATGTGGCTGCTGGAAACCTAAATCAGGTTTTCTGGAAGAACAGCAGGCAGTCAGCCACTGAGCCATCTCTCCAGCCTTCCCACACCTCTTCTTATGTTCTTCCAAATATGGACCCCATGTTCTCTATTTACTAAATCTTATGTCAATATTGCACAAAATAGTTAATAATTTATTTTAATATTGTGTGCAAATGGTCACACTTTAAAACATTGCAACTCAAATATAATGATCAATTAACATTCTAAATTTTTTCCTCTGAAAATTTAAGTAGGAAACCAGTTTGTGTTATGTCCATGGTTGAATGTCAGCTCAACATGAGGAAGGTAAGTTTTCTTACAGCTCCCAGACCACCTTGCAGCTTCCCTCACTCTTAATATGGCTCAATTCCACACATCAGCAAGACAATTCATGTGCCCAGCCTATGTCTGTGACCCACATCTTCTTTCCTACCCTTCCCTACTGGATCATCCATATCTACTACCCTTCTTTCCTCTTATCCCTAAGACAACCTGATGCTGCCTTCTTAACCTCAGAGGAAGCCCCAGTTTGATTTAGGGTCTTGAATTTCCTTAATGTAAAGATGCAGCTTCAACCCAAACAAAGAAACTTGGTCCAACCCATTGCTCCTCTCCTCCAATTTGTAGTGGGTTCCCATCACTGCATCCCAGAACTTGTAGAGTGAGACCTAATACTGAAATGTTTAGGAAGGAGAATGAGATCAACCAAGTGAGAAGAGAAGCTGGAGATGTTCATGCATCTAAGACAGGAAAAAAAAAAACTAATGGTAATCTTATATAAGAAAAAGAGAGCTAATTATACAGATGAAGCTGTCCATCATCTGATGCTATGTAGCAAACAGAGTCAACCTGAATGCAAGTGTTGAATGCAAAGATGTTGCACTGGACTGGATGTTTTCTAACAGGTTCCCTCCCATGTACCCAGCCTGTAGCCCCCTGGAGCTATAGCAAGCAATCCCCAGCAATGGGTCTGGTGACAAGAATACTTACAAGGACAGAGACGCTGACACCTCCTGATGACTCTCCAAAGATGGTCACTGAATCTGGGTTCCCTCCAAAGTTTGCAATGTTATCCTGGACCCAGCGTAGTGCAGCTAGTTGGTCCAAGTGAGCCCAGTTCCCTCGGCTGTGTTCATCACCTGTGCTACAAAGTGACAGGGTGGAATGGGGACAGAGATGTCATGGCAGGGCTCTCAAGGGCCAGATTGCCTGGGAAGGTTCAGTGAGCTTTTCAGAATCAGGTTGGACATCACATCACTGACAGGGGGGTGGAGGGAGCTTACCTGCCTATAATCCCAACAGCATTGCTTTATGTGGGGCTCTACACTCAGGAAAGAGAAAGAAATGAACCCATGGGTTTCATCAGTAACTGCAAAGGGGATTTTAGTTAGAAGTGTCAGGTACAGAATCCTAGAGCCATGGGAATCGATGTATGAATCTAAGACAGATGATTTCAGATAGAACAGAGACTTCACAGGATCTTCCGTATCATTGGAAGTGGGGACCATTGGGCAGAGACGTGACATGACCCAGTCGTTGTCTCACAGATCACTCAGCCCACTGGCTGGAGCAGCTATGGCATTCAAAGTGCAGACTTATAACAACAGGTGACTGTAGAACCTATAAATGTCAGAGGTCTAGGATTTTAATTGTGGTAATAGCGAAAGGTAATTGTGGTTGCACAGTCCAGAACTGAACTCTGGGCTCTACTGTGGAAGTCAGTACTGAGCCCTGGAAGGGCATGAGGAGATGCGCCTAGGTGCAAGGTTACTGTGCCATTGGGTGCATCACTCTCAAGAGGATCTCTGGACCTTGTTCAGTTCTTCAGGAGTGTTTTGTTGTAAAAGCAGCAAGACTGCATCCCATCACTCACTTTCTGCCTCTCACTTTATCTTTTCTACATGTAAAAATATAACTTCTGTTCTTCTACTATGTTACTTCCCAACAAGAGTTCTCACTCCATAGGTCTTCTACACAAACATTGGACTTTGAGTCTTCCAAAACTTTCAATAAATCTGTGTTATTATATCTATCCAAACTTGGGTGTTTGTTTCATTAACTGAACAAAATGAACCAAAGCAAAGCTTAATTAATACGCAGTGAAAAAATGTAGAATCTTACCTAAATAATCCCCAAATACCCAGTCGATATTGAATGGTTACCACCACCACGTTTTCATGGGCAGAGAGAGCTAGTCCATCATAGGTTGATGCTCCGCCCATCACCAATCCACCTCCATGGATCCACACCATCACCTGGACAACAATAAAGCCACATGGGCAGTAGATTGAAGATTTGGGCCCACTGCTGTGTTCATATGAATTGATTGTATCTAGGCTGTGACTGGAGGTCGTTGCCCAAATCACACCAATTCCCAGGAAGGTTGCAAAAGGCTGACTCTTCTTGTTTTCTACTTTCCAAGATAAGGTCCAGGATGCCAAGCCACTCAATGATCCCACCCTTTCTTCTCATCTCTCACATCCTCCCAAGACACAGAATTGAGATTATCATGGGATCTGTAATGGTCAAGGGTGCTGTCATCACCCTGCAATCACATCACTTCACAACAGGAACTTCAGGCAACTGAACATGAACCAGAGACAGACTTTGTAGTTCAGCTTAGTCTTATCTCATTTAACTCCTTAATGATGAATTAAACTTCTATATGATAAGGGATTATCTGGGGGAGACACCCACTGCTGTAATGGCATCCCTTCCTACTGTGCATCTCCTCAAGCCTGAGTCTTCCCACTATGCTACTCCCAGCTCACATCCACTTTATTCAAGATGCTTTAGTCACTTGGCTAGCATCATCTCAGAATCTACAGTGATCCAGGCTCTTTGATGAAACTTGAGGAGAAGAAGGGATATAATATTCATAATCCATGTTCTTTAATTCAAATAACATGAAGATCAAGAAAGAAATGGAGGTGTGTAAAACAATATTGTGATAATACAATCAATTTGAGAGAATATTTTTGGGGTATGATGAACCAAGAATTGGTCTATGCACTATAAATAATAAACTCTCCAAATGAGAAGAAATAATATTTTCCTGTGTAACAAATAAGAAATGGAAGAGAAGCTTTCTGCTGAGAGACTATAGCCAGTAAGAATTTTTCAGGGTTTGATCCTGATGGTAGTTCCTGTCAGCGACATGATGAGCTGACCAACAACTCCAGTCCCCAGAGTGCAGTGAGATGGCTCTTGAGCCATGAGGCAGACCCTAATGTGTCAGCATGGCTGTTGGCTCTCAGGCAGAACTGTGATCCAGCTTAATACTCAGAGTTTTTATATGACAATTCCCATGTGAGGAAACAGGCTGAGAGGTTAAGAACGAGCTCTGCTCTCATTTTTTGGAAGGTAGATCCAGGTTTAATACTCAGAACCTGTGTCTCTAGTGCATGTGTCTGAAGCTAGAGGGCCTCCTGTTATCATGATCTCAAGATCCCCATTTTCTCCTTCTGTATCTCTGTATATTCTGAGAGATGAATCATGGATATCCAAGAGTAAAGGCTGAGTCTGAGGGTTGTGGGTAATGATGTGTTGAAGAGATTATGATGAATCTTCATAGACCTGTTGGAATGACCTTTGAAAGGATGGCTGTGTGAACAGATTAAATGTTTCCTTTCTCTGATTCCAAATTTGATGCTTTAGGTACCTGAACCTCTGATCAAGGTATGGGATCAAGCTTCCAAAGATCTTGTTTGCTGGTCTGCTAAGGTTCTACCATCTTCCTATTCCAATAGCAGCTGTTAGCTTCCTGATAAAGGGTCTCAAGGGCTCCAATGTTGAAAGAAGCTGATAACAATTATGGAGAATCAGGAACAGATGCAAGTTCTACTTGTGAATAAATCTATCTCAGACACAGAACAACTATTCACAGTTTACAAATGAGGGACTAGATGCACAGAGAGGATTGGCAGCTGTACTAAGGAGGCATAGCCAGGAAGAGCCATGGTAGATAGTACTTATACTTCCAAGTCTATTATAAGCAGCATTCTGTGTCCCTTTCCAATGAAAAGGCCAGATGAGGATGCCCTCTGGGATGCTCACTTTTTACATGACTTAAAGAATGGGTGTCACTAAGGTTGTTGTTTTTCTTGCTTATCTCCTTCTGAGTTTTGAACATCAAAATATGAGCATACATTTCCACAACTTGTCCCCCCCTGGGTCTCACACAGGGGTCTTCTGGGAAGTTTGTTGGGTGCTGACGTGTTACAAACCCAAGATTAACTTCTCTAGAAAACTCTTCCCCATTCTTGTTCTCTATACCTGGCAGCCTGCCCCTTCTCCAGCACTGTGTTCCCATGTGAAATGCTGAATCATTTGGTCATCATACTGTGCAAAAAGTAGCCAAACATGGAATGAGCCAGAGTGAAATGCCGGGGTGCTGCCTACAGGCAGGCAACATGCTTTTGAGATTGTTCCAGCATCCTCCCTCCTCCCTCCCTTTCCTGGGAGAGTAAAATTGTTCATCTGTTAATAAAACTGTCACAGGTGACCTGAGAATGAAGCCATCTCCTTGCTCCACTGGCCATGTCTATGAGGACCCACATGAAAACCAGAAGACCTGAGTTTCTCCTTTCTCATGCTCTTTATTCTTCTCCACCAGAACTTCAGTTTCTCTATCTATACCATGTTGGGTTGTTCATTTTCCCCCAAAACTCCTCCCAGTTGTGACTTTATTGGAAATCATGACTTAATTGACATCAGGATAGGATTCTCATAAGTAGGATTAGCAGTTCTTTTCCTTCCATCCTGTGAAGAATTGGGAAATTACATGTGAATTGTATAGTGCTCTCTACAAAAGTCTGACATCACTGGAATAAAAACTCAGGTGAAAACTGGAAGGAAGCTGTGGTCCCTGAATCAGTCCTGATCTATGTGTTCCTGATCCCTGCTGCTTTTATCACCTTCTAAGCCCACAGAAGATCTAGATGCTCAAACTTAAAGTCTGGACCAATTTTTCCCACACTTACAGGCAATTGGCTGCTCTTTGTCAAATCGGCAGGACTGTAAATATTCAGGTAGAGACAGTCTTCTGAAATCTTGAGAGGTAGGCTCTCCTTTTTGGTGCTGAACATATCTGAGAGTTTCTTTGCCCAAACTGCACCTTGGGAACACCTGGGAGGGGAGAGAACATCTGAGATTCCACCAGAGTGAGCACCTTACCTGGGCCTGATCCTGCACTGAGAGATTTGAGCCTATATTAGTAGTTCCTATTACTTGGCTGGAGTCATTGCCATGGGTGAGGTGGGAACAATGGAAATCTTTAGGGTCTCTAAGTCCTACAGAGGGAGAAGCAATTGGTAGCTCTTCTCTCCATGTAAATTTTGGGATGTTCTGGACCAAAGAGAAAGATAATTGTATCGTGACCTGAACTATGAGATGTCACTTCTTGCAGTTCCTTGACAGGGCTTTGTCCTTCTAGGCTTTGAGTGGTGGTCTGTAGTTGACTATGCTCCTCTACATAGTTCTCACAAGACTTTCACTTACCAAGACAGCCAGCTGCATTGATAAACAACCTGTTGTAGGCTGATGCAGGGAAGAGCATCGTTGTGGGAGAACCTCAGGAAAGCTAAAGACTAGCTTTGTTTCAGACATGATGTGCTGGGTATCCTAGAATGAATTTCTTTCCTGCTCTGCCAAGCTTCCATGTTCAGGTAGAGTGAGCAAAGTCTCCAAATGTCTTGTTGTGTGACCTGCTAAGGTCCAACATCTTCCTGTTCTAATAGCCACTATTGACTCCTCAAAAAAGGCTCTTAAACAAACAATGTAGCATGGGATTCAGAGCAATTACTGTATTATCCCAGAGTATTAGGAACATTCAAATTCTTCTTGTATATGAAGCCATTAAGGGGTCAGTTCAGCCTCAGGCATCTGTTATTCTTTCTCTTTTATCATTGAGGAATTGGAGGCACAGAGTGTTTTGACAGATGGCTCAAGGACACAGAGCTAGGGAGATCATGTTAGGTAGTGCTTATACTTCAAGTAAACTATAGCAACGTGCCAGGGCACTTTGCAATGAGAAGATCTGCTATCACCATCCCTGGGTGTAGAAGTGGTGCTGTGCAGGGCCAGCACGGCACAAGCCACATAAAATGACAGAGAGACCTGAATCTCTCTCCCGGGTCATTTTCACTGAGAACAGTGCATGATATTCATAAAAATATAAATTTACATGTCACATATTGATAGAAGAGTTTAGGTTCACCAATGTTTAGAAAAAATGTAGTATAGAAACAGTTTCTATTTATTATTGTTATAGTCTCAGTTTGTTTATCTAGTATACACATTAAAAATTCATCAAGTAAGCCAAGGCACAGGTAAAAGCCAGGGACAGAAGTTTTTAAGTTTCCATAGTAGAATTATGCAGAGTTTGGTTCTTTATGGAGAAAATTGTACCCAAAGCTCATGTTTTTGACTCAGCAATGTTACCTTTGAAAACTTATCCCAAACTGTTTATGGTTGTATGAAATGAATCAATCATTACCAAAAAAACTAACTATTTCTATATATGTACATATATATGTATATATAATCTTATTATATATTATAATTATTATATATCATTAATATTATAATACACATTATAATATAAAACATATATTTTCATACAACATATATGTGTAACATGTATATTATAACTATGGTTTGAAAGTATGCTGATGTATATGAATATGCCAGGATGCACCCACACTCTCTATCTATGATCTCTATTTAATGGAGGATTTACACAGACAAAGGCCTTGATCTCAATTGTTAATAGCAGTTAACTCTGGGCTGTTGAATTATACATGATTTTTAACTCTCCTTCTCTTGTGTGTATGTGTGTGTGTGTGTGTGTGTGTGTGTGTGTGTGTGTGTGTTAGAGTATTGTCTTACTTTGCAAGCATAATGAAAACATAGCAGATATTACTTGTATGTGAAAGGCATGGAATGGTAATAAGACAGCCAAACACAGAATCCTGGAAACTTCCAGAGGAACCTTGGGGAGGACACAAATACTGTCTGTTCCTACATTTGTATGTGTTTGAGGTTCTCCTAGGTGGCCATGAGGCCATCTGGAATTCTTGGGCTTGTTCACTCAGTTGCCAAGGCTGATGTGACATACCCTTGGTAGTTGCTTGTGAGTAGGTAGCTAGGTAGATCTGGGTGTGAGAACTTTCGGTCATCTTTACTATTCTCTTCACACACAAGTCCACAGCCACCATACTCCTAAGCAACACTAAAGTTCAAATCAGAGTAATATAGCAGCTCACTTCTCATTGACCTTATCTGATCAATTGCTAGTTTCCAAAGTATTTAGGATATTCTGGGATATTATATACTTGATGTTCTAATCCACAGATTTCTCATTTTCTCTTTCCATTCAATAGGATAACAGACTCACAAAGGGCAGATTTGTTTCCCTGAATAGTTTGTGAAAACCTAGAACATTACTGATTCACCACAGGTACTTAGTAAGTTTGTCCTAAATAAAGGGTTTGGAAAACTATGAATGTACTTAGTAACTAGACCATATTTAATCATGCTCTCAGGGATGCCAGTAGTTACTATTAATATAGGTAGCCAGAGGATAGCCTCATCTCCATCCTGTATCACTGTGAGATAGGTTTGGTCTGTTGCTAGGTATTATAATGCTAAGTACTGGCTCTGGTTGCCTCAGAGAAGAGGAGATCCTCAGTTATACCAAGTGATGCTGTGTAACCATCACAAGGTATTTTTGATTGGTCAATAGAGATGCCTACAGCCTATAGCTGGAAAGAAGATAAATAAGCAGAATTGCAATTCCTGGGCTTGAGGTCCAAGGTAGGACTATGAGATGGGGCAGAGAAAGTGAAGAGAGGACAGATGGCATTGGGTAGGTGAATCATAAAACCATGGTCACAAAGGATGGCCAGTTAATGTAAGAGCAGCCCAGTTGAAACATGGTAAATTATATCTCAGGGTTATTGATAGAGAAATAGACAAAAAAGCTTAGACATTAAATATCTACCCAACTCCAGTGCTTTAAAGTCTTACTATAAATATAAAGGTTGTATGTCTTTCATTTGGGAACTAAGGTATGGCAGAAACCCCCAATTAACATTAAATATTTACTTCAACACATACTCACTAAAAGTCCCCACCCCAGTAGCTTACATAGGAGGGTAGGAGGTGGCATTCTTCACAGAGCTCCAGGGCTCTAAAGGCTCTGGTGGAGCAAACCTCAGAGATCCAAGAGGAGGCTTGGCAAAGGGGACTCCCAGAAAAACTGCCACAGGCTGTTCAAATCCTTCTAAGCTGATGTACTTCCCCAGGACTTTGCCATGTGTGGTGTCCACCACGGGTGGTGAGGATGAGTGTCCTGATGGTCAAGAAAACATGAGGACATATCAGAGGGGAAGATCAAACCTGGATTCATGGTTAGTTTAATCACTTTTAAGCTTGTGTCATTTATAGTCACTTGAATCTTCTAAGGTCTCTTTTCCTTCTGACATTAAATAGAAGATCAACTAAAAAGTAATCTGTTTGGAGGTATAAAAGTAGACAATCTAAGCCTGTACAAGGGTCATTGCACTGTTTTGTGCTTTCCCTGTACACATTCTACCTACTTCACCAAGGACACGTTTCCAAATTTGCAAACCAATGTTCGTAATCCAGAAATTCTTACCCCAAATTGGGCAAACAGCAAGAGAAGCCCAGACCAGAGCATGGAGCCACATGGTGGAAGGAAGGAGAGGAGCTCTTGGCCACAGGAAGGTGTCTGCTGCTAAATAGAAAGCCTTGTTCCTGCCTCTTTGCTGTGGACCCACCTCTAGACCAATTAGCATAATTACATAAAGCTCCCCTCCTCCAATGAGCTCCCCAGGTGTTTGTTAGGACCTCCAAGCCACACCCACTAAGAGTTTACTCTTCTTTATCTTTAAAGACACTACCTACTCTCTGATACCAAATGGCCACAAACTCATTCAACCTCTTATGCAACCACTTCTATTTGAAATAAAGACTCAGTGCACTTTGAACTTCTCAAGGTAGGCACCAGCAAGCAAATGCATGGAGGCAGGCAGAAGCCTTGGATTTGGATTCCCACCACAAGCTGGAGAATTAAGAGCACTTCACATCCCCAGTGTTTCTCAGCTGGGAACATTACACACTTCCCAGCTGCCATGGGCTGCTATTTCCTAGAAGAGATGCTCTCAAGTTTGGAAGTTTTCTATTTTCACTCTTCAACCAATGTTTATTTCATATGCCAACTATTCCTGCCATGTAGCCTCAAGCACCAATGTACACCTTCTCTGTTAATGATCTCACTGCTTTTGGAGCAGGGATGTTTAAACAGAATGTTTGTATTAGTTACTTCTGGTTGTTCTGATGAAACACATAGAGTAAAGGCAACATAAGGAAGAGAGAGAGTATCCAGAGGTAGAGGAGTCTACAATGGCAGAGCAGAAGCATGGTGACATGTGGCAAGCCGGATGGTTGGATCAGAAAACTGAGAGCTCATGATATTTAAATGTAAGCTCACAGCAGAGAGTGAACTAGAAACAAGGAAGCTTTAAATTCTCAAAGCCTACCTCCACTGACATACTTCCTCTAATAAGGCTACATCTCCTAAATATCTCCAAACAGCACCGCTGACCGGTCAAGGAGTGTTTGAATGCCTGAGACTACAGGAACAGTTCTTACTCAAATACTCCATTGTTTTTATGTCAAATAAACTCTGTGAACCACAATCTTTTGTCTAATCATCCACACATGCATCTTTCTATAAAATCTTTCTTCCTTGGAATTTTTATTTTTATTTTACATGTATGAGTATTTGTGCGCATATATGTCTATGCAATATATGCATTCAATACCCACAGTGGCCAGAAGAGGGAGGGCTTCAGGACTCCAGGGAATGGAGTTATAAATTGAGAACCAATAAATGAGTATTGGAAATTGAACACCTGTCCTCTACAAAAGCAGACATTGCTCTTGATGGCTGATGCACATCTACAGACTTTATCTATAAATTATTTAAAATGTCCAAAATGTATGGCATTAAGTCCACTAGAATGTAGGGCAAAATAAACAGAATATTGATTTCTGGTTTAACTATGTAGTATTATTTCTGCCTCTCAACCCCAGAAACAAAGAAGCATGTGTCTCTCTGCAGGACACTTGGAAACTTTGTGGCAAATGGTCACTATATGTGTATATATATATATATATATATATATATATATATATATATATATATATATATAGTGGTTTGACCCTGTTTAAGGAATTGAGAGAAACTCATTTTTTGTGCAGGACTGAAAAGGGCAGTCTTTGGAGTTTTTGGTGTCTGGAGTGGGAACAGGAGAGCTAAGTAAAATAAGACTTTAAAAATAAATTAAATTGCTTGGAAATGGAGAGATTGGATCAGTTGTAAAGAGATAGAGCCCATGTTGATATTGAATAGTGCCCCACTAACTCCAGTAGGATCTGTGTGAGAAGTTCCACAGACTGAAGTGGTAGACTTCAAAACACGGAGATCTCCTGGAACCAGTTGTGTAATTCTTGCCCAGAGAAAAAAATATTGAACCATAGTTCTCATGGCAATGTATCTGTTTTATCTTCTTTTTTTCTTTTTCTTACTTATGAGATGTTCATGATGGCCTAGGCTAAGTTCTTAAGAAAGAAAAATGGGTACAAGACCATCTCTTGAGATGGGGGCACTAGCCATGACCTTATCTCCGGGGAAATCAGGGCTTCACTTCATAAATCATTTACAAGATAGTATTGATAGAGAAAAACTTTCCCAACAATAAAATTTCATATGGCTACCCATGTGCCATCAGAATTGGGCTTTGGTGTATTGTTTTAGAAAGCTTTAAATAAAAAGAATTAAATTAGTTTAAATTTATGTTTCAAAGATTCACTAAAAGAACAGGTGCTAAATGTTAAATAATATCTGATCATAAATATTTATTAACCTGCTCTTGGAATTATGCTGGTAGCCTTGGATGATTTTTTGTGCTTTACTGTGCCAAATGACTATGATGATATCTGTCCTATTTGTGACTGCCTCATTGAACACATCTTCTCAGAGTTGTAATAACTGTTTGTTTATGTATAAAAACCCTTGATTGAGATCTGCAAAATACACTCAGATTCAACCTGCCTCTGGTTTGTTTGTTTGTCACTGACAAATCCTTACCCACCAAGCATTTGAGGACTGTCATCCCAGGGACCCTTATACCTGACTGGGTGGTCTGTGTTGGAGCCCAAACGCGAGGTTTGAAGCAGGTAAGCTGTCTCTCTCCTTTTTTTATATAATATTTTTTCAGGTAAGGAGAAGACTTTGTCAGAGTTCTGCAGACTCCTCAATAGAGAGACATCGAGTTAAGACAACGAGAAGGTAAAAATCATGGGTCATTCACAGTCCAAGAAGAGAAGTTTGTTCCTGGAAGTATTGAGTCATATGTTAGAAAGTAGAGATGTTAAAACCTCAAAAAGTGGCAGCATTTTATGATTTTGTACTGAATGTCAGTCCATGATTACAAGAGGAATGGGTGCCTGTCTTTAGAAAACTGGAAAAAGGTAGGACAAGAAGTAAGGAGATGTTTTGAATTACGTGGCCCTAAATAGGTTTCGGTTCTAGCATTCTCATTATGGCTACAAATTAGGGACTTCCTTTCAGGAAAATCAGAAATGGAATTCTTTGCAGAAGAAGCACCCTTGGAAGATGAGGTAACTCCTCTGAGGACAGAAAATAATTCATATAATACCTCCTGATCTGCTGCTAATCTCTTCAAGGCACAACCAGGGGATGATTGGACAAGTGATGAAGAACAAGAATTGATGATAAAGCAGAGGAATATGGTCTTGCTTGGCAAAAAAGGGATTTGTTTTCATGATTAAAATCCTTTTAGGACAGAAATAGATGATATTTTCCCCTCAACTACTGACTCTCATGCTTTTAAAACAAGATCAGTTAGGTTTGAAAGAAAAATACCAATTAATAGGAGATTTATAGGGGCCGTAAAAGAAACTAGGCAAAAAGAAGACCTGGATTTTCGTTTTCCAGTAACTATTTTGGAAGGAGAGACACCCCAATGGGAACCTCTTCCTTTAAAAACTCTTAAAGAACTACAATATTCTGTTAAGAGCATTGGGCAAAGCAGTCTATACACATTACAGATTGTGGAAAAGTTTGGTAGCATGTGGCTAACTCCATATGATTGGCAAAGTCCACTCTTAGCACAAGACAGTTTATAGTATGGAGAACTGAATATGAGGATGGAGCAAGGGAAGTAGCTCAGAATTTATCCTTTAAGAAAATGGTGGATAAACATGCTATGTCAATGCTCTTGGGAAGAGAAGAGTATGCCTCCCCCAGGAACAAGTTGGTTTAAAAAGGGAAGTACTGGAAGAAGTCTCCAAGATAGCAGTGGCTGCTTTGAGAAGGATCCCTCCTTTTGATGGTAAGACAACTGTATTAGCAGGAATCAAACAAAAAACAAGAGAAACCATATGAAGACTTTATTGCTATATTGGAGGAGGTGCTAGGCAGGATGCTTCCTCTCTCTGGGGGCTTGGACATATTATTAAAACAACTTGTGCAGGAAAGTGGCATTACTCTCTGTCAGGAACTAATTAGACCAAATCAGAAAAACAAGGACTGTGCAAGATTCCATTAAAGCATGTATAGATGCCTCATTAGCAATGGTCCAGGGCATGGCCTATGCTGCAGCAATGCTAGGGCAACATTTACAATCCTATTTTCAGAATTTTTTATTAGATATTTTCTTTATTTACATTTCAAATGTTATCCCCCTCTCCTGGTTTCCCCTCTGAAACCTCCATCTCCTCCACCTTCCCCCTGCTTACCTACCCAACCACTCCTGCCTCCCAGATCTGGCGTTCCCTATACTGGGGCATAGAACCTTCACAGGACCAAGGGCCTCTCCTCCTATTGATGACCAACTAGGCCATCCTCTACTGATGGCTAGAGCCATCAGTCCCACTGTGTGTTTTTTTTAGTTGGTGGTTTTGTCCCAGGAAACGGGGGGTACTGCTTAGTTCATATTGTTGTTCCTCCGTTGAGGCTGCAAACCCCTTCAGCTCCTTGGGTACTTTCTCTAGCTCTATCACTGGGGACCTTGTGCTCTATCCAATGGATGGCTGTGAGCATCCACTTCTCTATTTGTCACACACTGGCAGAGCCTCTCAGGAGATAGCTATATCAGGCTCCTGCCAGCAAGCACTTGTTGGCATCCACAATAGTGTCTGGGTTTCATGGTGGTATATGGAATGGATCCCAGGTGGGGCAGCCTCTGGATGGTCATTACTTCAGGATCTGCTCTGAACTTTGTCTCTGTAACTCCTTCCATGGAAATTTTGTTCCCCTTTCTAAGAAGGATCGAAGCATCCGCACTTTGGTATTCCTTTTTGAGTTTCATGTATTTTGCGAATTGTATCTTGGATATTCCAAGCTTCTGAGCTAATATCCACTTATCAGTGAGTGCATTTCATGTGTGTTCTTTTGTGATTAGGTTACCTCACTCAGGATGATATCCTCCAGATCCATTCATTTGCCTAAGAATTTCATAAATTCATTTTTTTAATAGCCAAGTAGTACTCCATTGTGTAAATGTACCACATTTTCTGTATCCATTCTTCAGTTGAGGGACATCTGGGTTCTTTCCAGCTTCTGGCTGTTATAGATAAGGCTGCTATGAACATAGTGTAGTCTGTGTCCTTATTACATGTTGGAGCATCTTCTGGGTATATGCCCAGGAGTGGTATTGGTGGATCCTCTTGAAGTTCTATGTCCAATTTTCTGAAGAACCTCCAAACTGATTTCCAGAGTGATAGTACCATCTTGCAATCCCACTAGCAATGGAGGAGTGTTGCTCTTTCTCCACATCCTTGACAGTATCTGATGTCACCTGATTTTTGATCTTAGCCATTCTGACTGGTATGAGGTAGAATCTCAGAGTTGTTTTGATTTGCATGTCCCTGATGACTAAGGATGTTGAACCTTTTTTTAGGGGCTTCTATTCCTTAACAGAACACCAATGGCTTGTTCTGTAAGATCAAGAATTGACAAATCGGACCTCATAAAATTGCAAAGCTTCTGTAAGGCAAAGGGCACTCTGAATAAGACAACAAGACAACCAAAAGTTTAGAAAAAGATACTAAATCCAATAGATGGCTAAAACACAATATATACAAATAACTCAAGAAGTTAGACTCCAGAGAACCAAATAACTCTATTAAAAATGGGGTACAGAGCTAAACAAAGAATTATCAACTGAGGAATACCGAATAGCTGCGTAGCCCCTTAAAATGTTCAGAACGTAAAAGGAGGAAGAAACCAAAATATTTTGTGTTCTCTTGCTGCCAACAAGGACATTTGAGATGCAACTGTAAGAAAGAAGAGCAGACTTTAAAAAATAAAAGTAAGAAAAATCAGCCCCTGGATGTTGTCCTCGGTGTAGGAAAGGAAAACATTGGAGGAATGAATGTAAATTGAAATTTCATAAGGATGAAACCTCTCTGAAATATGAGCAGACAAAACAAACAAACAAACAAACAAACAAAAACAAAAACAACAGGGTGAGGGGCAAACCCTCTGCTCTGAAATTTTAAAAAAAGAGCAAAAAGGGGAACAGAGAAAATTAAAAGTAAACTGAATCCTCTGGCCCCTGAGTTTAACATTTTAAGCTTACCCAGAGCAACACCAGCAAGTACAGGTTTAGATCTTTTGGTAGATAAAGATTATATACTTTCTCTATATGAGGGAGTGCAACTAGTATATTCAGAATTTAAAGGACCATTATTGCCTGGCACCTTTGGTCTTAAATAGGGAGAAGTTCAAATTATAAGAAAAAATTTGAAGTACTGCCTGGAGTAATTGATTCAGACTTCCAAGGAGAGGTAAAAGTATGATTAGACCATTAAAAGAAATAATACAATTGCATGAGAACCAATGGGTAGCTCAGATAATACTACTCCCTTATATACAGCTCCCCAATCCAATATTTAAAAGACTGGAGGAGATGAAGGGTTTGGCTCCATAGAAGTGGTAGCTTAGTAGACAAAGACCCTTAAAAATTATAAAAGTGGAAGGAAAAATTATCCAAGGATTATTGGGCACAGGAGCAGATAGGTCTTGAATTGCAGGAAAGGACTGGTCTGGTACATGTCCTGTATTTCATAGGACCTCTACTCTGGTGGGATTGGGGCTGGATTATAATTTAGCTCCAAGTTAAAAAATTTTGTCATGGGAATGTGGAGATAAAGTGGGTACTTTTCAACCTTGCATTATTTCCTCTTTGCTATTATTCTTTTGGGGAAGAGATATCTTGGGGAAAATGAAAATAAATCAATCCCAGATGGAAAATGGAATGATCAGCATTTTTATAGGGGACACTGATAAGTTATATGCAGTTATATGAGTTATATAAAATCTCATGGATCAATGATGAGCCTGTGTGGGTATATCAGTCACCCCTAACTCAGGAAAAGATACAGGTTTTGGACCAACTAGTAGAAGAACAACTTTAATTAGGAAATATTAATGAATCTAACAGTCCATGGAATACTGCTGTGTTTGTCATTAAGAAAAAATATCAGGCAAATGGAGGCTCTTACAAGATCTCACAGTTCTTAATAAGACAATGCATGATATGGGAGTTTTACAGCCAGGACTTCCATCCCCAGTAGCTATCCCAGAGAAATATTATAGTTACAGATTTAAAGGATTGTTTTTTCAATATAAAATTACAACTAGAAGACACACAAAGATTCGCTTTCATCATTCCCTCTGTTAACTTTCAAAAGCCATTTTAAAGGTATCAATGGAAGGTTCTCCCCCAAGGTATGAGAAATAGTCCAACTCTATCAGAAATTTGCAGCTCAAGCTATAAGATCATCAGGGCTAAGCATAAAAAGGCTTTTTATATTGCATTATATGGGTGATATTCTTATAGCAGAAAAAAAAACCAAAGGACTTAACTGAATTCATTTTGAAAAATATGATTGAGGCATTGACCAAGCATGGACTAATTATGCCCCTGATAAAATTCAACATAACAAGCCAATAAAATATTTTGGGAAAACAATTCATTATTTCTCAAAATTTGCAATGTAGGATTGCTAAACATACTTAATGATTTTCAAAAATTATTGGGAAATATTTATTTGATTAGACCTTATTTAAAAATTACCACAGGACAATTGCATCATTTGTTTGAAATTCTTTTTTTTTATTTATTTGAAATTTTTAAAGGAAATCCTGATCCCAAATACAGCTTACAAAAGAAGCCTTAGAACAATTAGAATTAATAGAAAAAAAAGGATACAAGATGCAAAAGTAAAACAAATAAATTATCTAAAAATAGCTTATTATACTTAAAAAAGCTTACACTACTGCTGCATGTTTGTGGCAAGAAGACATACTGGAATGAATTTATCTCCCTCATACTCAAGTAAAAATGATATCTTCTTATCTTTTCATGTGTAGTCAATTAATTATTAAAGGGAGGTTAAGATCCAGATAACTATTTGTTAAAAATATGCATGAAATTGTTATTCCCTATAATAAAGAACTGTTGGAGTATTTACTTCAAACTGCAGATGATTGGGGAATTGCATTAGCTCATTATATGGGACAAATTAAATATGATGTGCCTCAACACCCTATATTAAGGTTTGCAGAAGAAACAGAGATAATCTTTCCTTCTTAAATAGCATTGGAACCTATTTCCAATGCCCTTTTAGTATTTACAGATGGGTCATCCAATGGATCTTCAGCTGATGTAAAATGGGTTAAAGCCTGATATATATGCCAATTAGTCTATCAATAGATGGTACACTGCAGGATGGGTGGAACCTAATTATGTCAGTCACTTTTCAGGTAATATTGTTAATATTTTTCCAGGATTGTTTAGACCTTTTGCTGTGACTAACATGATAATTCTGAAAAAAAAAAAAAAAGCCTAAGGAAACTAAGAGCACTCCTATAGCAATTAGATCTTACCCAAATTATCCTTATGGTATACCTGCTGGACAGCCTTCATATTTAAAAATTACTAAGTTAGAACAATCTCATCAGGTCAGATGTTCCAAATGCATTTTAACTAATTGTGTTGATCCTATCTCAATAAAAAATGATTTGGTTATCTTGCTGTTACAAAGACCTTCTTAAGCTATGCTTCCCGTAAATTTAAAAGATGATGAATGGTTTGATAATGTAGCTTTACAAACACTTAAAAGAGTTAATGAATTGATTAGACCAAAGCATTTTGTTGCAGCATTAATTTTAGGTGTTAGGGCTTTAATAGCCCTCCTTACCTTACTTACATTCTCAACAGTGGTTCTAGTTTCAGACATGAAGACTGCACATTTTGTTAATGATTTAAATAAAAAAATGTCTCATTGACACTTGCAAGGCAACAAGTTATATATAAAAAATTAGAAGTAAAACTTGATGCATTAGAGGATGTTGTTTTAGCACTAGGACAGGAGATAGAAAATATTAAAGTTCAGCTTTCTACCAAGTGCCATGCCAACTTTTGGCACATATGTGTAACAGCATTGCCTTATAATGAAAGTCATAATTAGAAGTTTACTAAATATCATTTGTTGGGAATTTGGAATGACAATGATATTACTCATGATATGGCTCAATTTCAAGCCCAAATCTCTGCTATGACCAAAGCACATGCTGAATCTACTGGAAAGGAGGATTTGGCTCAGTCTATTAGCTCTGGTTTATGGTCAATAAATCCAGTTAGTTGGCTACATTGGATCGTTGTTGTTGACATGGGTACAAGAATAAATCTTTAATATTTTCATTTTTCCAGTCATCTTCTGACTAGTCTTTTCCTCTATATCTACAGCCAAAAGAGATATTTATAAGCTTCAATTTAAAAAAATAAAAAAAGAGAGAGATGCCACACAAACTCCAGTAGGATCTGTGTGACAAATTCCACAGACTGAGGCGGTAGACTTCAAATACAGAGGTCTCCTGAAACCAATTGTGTAACTCTTGCCCCAAGAAAAAAATATTGAGCCATAGTTCTCATGGAAATTTACCTGTTTTATCTTCTTTTATTCTTTTTCTTACTTATGAGATTTTCCTGATGGCCTAGGCTAAGATCTTGAATGAGAATAATGTGTATGAGACCATCCCTTAAGATGGGGGTAGGCAAACCAGCGCTTGACTTTATAAATCATTTACAAGATAGTATTGATAGAGAAAAACTTTCCCAACAGTAAAATTTCATATGGCTACCCATGTGTCATCAGAAGTTAGATTTAGTATATTGTTTTAGAAAGTTTTAAATAAAAAGAATTAAAATAGTTTAAATTTACATTTTGAAGATTCACAAAAAGAACAGGTACTAGATGTTACATAATAACTGACCAGAAACATTTATTAACCTGCTCTTGGAATTATGCTGATAGCCTTGCATGATTTTTGTGCTTTACTCTGCCAAGTGACTATAATGATATCTGTCCTATCCATGACTGCTTTACTGAACACAACTTCTCAGAATTGTAATAGTTGATTTTTTTAATGTATAAAAATCCTTGATTGAGAGCTGCAAAATACACTCAGATTCAAAGTGACTCTGTGTTTGTTTCTGTTTGTCACCGCTGAATCCTTACCCACCTAGCCTTTGAGGACTATCATGTCAGAGACCCCCCCATACCTGACTTGGGTAGTCTGTGGCAGTATAGGGTGTAAGTTCCATTCTAAGCATCCATTTTGGGCAACTCACAGCTAGAGTTACTCTAGATCCATGGAATCTGACGCCCTCTTCAGGCCTCCAGGGGCAGTTGCAAACACACACACACACACACACACACACACACACACACACACACACACACATGAGTGTGTGTGTGTGTGTGTGTAAAATATAAAATCATTAAAAGAAATCCAATTGTTTACAAGAAGAAAATGACAACCCATTTTATATTTTGTAATGACAGTAAAGCAGAGGTGACTATAAGAGAGGACATTCGAATACTTATGAGTCTGAGATACCTGGCTCATTGGTAAAGTTGATGGAACAAAACAGTGACCCAAATCTCCCATTTGTCTCTTCCCATGACATATCAACAGTTCAGGTGTTCAGACACCAAAGTGTCCTCATAAGAGTTAAGGAAATCTAGGCAGGCCAGGCTGAGTGTTTGATTTTAGTATGTGAAAAAATACTCTGAAGAAGGCAGGTATGCAACCAAGTCCAAGCATCTGGAATAGAGAGGCACTTTCCACCCTAGAAAAGAGGGACATCTAATCTAGCCCTTAAACTTCAAACAATGTGTTTCTTCAACTCACAAAATGCAACAATCTAGGAAGAGAGTTGACACAAATCTTATAGACCTGAAGGCAAGAACTGAGACCGCCCTAGTGGGAAGGAGGATGGGGATGTAGATATCTGCAGACAGAAAAAAGTAAGAGATTATGTCTCTACCAAACTTATGATCTAAAGGCTTCTAAAGGAACTTTTCAAACTGAAATAAATAAAACTGTGTTAAGGAGTAAGAAGAAAATAAAAACATGGACAGAAATAAAAGATATGGCTCAGAAATTACTATACAAACAAACCCACATGGTCTAATATAAATTTGGTGTATAAACCATTCACATGTTTTCTATAAGAACTAAAATCAAATTGATTGGAATAAAACTTCATTAATATGGTGGTTGGACTATGCTTAGTCCAGGCATTTGCACTATTAAGTGTGGCCTATTTGGAGGAAGTATGTCACTGTGGGGGTGGGCTTTAAGACCCTCCTCCTAGCTTCCTGGAAGATAGTCTTCTCCAGTTTGTCTTGGAACAAGATGTATAACTCTCAGCTCCTCCAGTGTCATGCCTGTCTGGATGCTGCCATTCTTCCTGCCATGATGATGATGATGGACTGAACCTCTGAACCTGTAAGCCAGCTTCAATTAAATACTGTCTTTTATAAGAGTTGCCTTGGTCACAGTATCTTTTCATAGCAATAAAACTCTAATGAAAACAGTAAGCAAGATACAAGTTGGTACATGAACAATTCAATGTGTGGGGAGGAATAGAATATAGTGAGATATTTTTATGACTACATTTCTGCTTCCCTTTCATTCGATCTTTACTATCAATGTTATAGTATACAAAATATATGAATATAATCAAAATCTATATTTATAATCTTCATAATAGCCACAAAACCAAATATCCAAAAGAACAGATACTAGATGTTAAATAATAACTGACAGAAACATTTATTAACATGCTCTTGGAATTATGCTGATAACCTTGGATGAACCATGGGTAATTATTAATGAGTCAAAATGTGTCAGGTAAAATAGCAAACAGTGTAGTCACACCAGCATTCCTTCCCTCTTCCTCAGTTACCCACAGTGCTCTCTGGTAACACCATCACCCATGCAAACTGCACTCAAACCTGTGTCAAGGCCTGCTTTCTGGGAATCAAACTTAATATATCCTGTTGAGCATATGTGACTTTGTTATTAGCTGTCTATGAATTAAGGATTGTCATGTTTTGCTGGCAAGTTGACCCTTTAGTCATAATTAAAGCTCCTATTTTTACTTCTACTCGATTAATTTATTCAATATTAATGTTGAGACCTCTATTTCCTTTTGAGTATCTGTAGGTTATGTCTGGTGCCTTTCTTTTACTTTTAACTTATCTAGACCTCTGTGTACTTGTATTTACATTGCCTTAGAAGGTATCACTAATCAACATGCAACTTAAATACAGATACACAGCCACACAGACACAGATATAGACAAACAAATACATACACACATAGAGACACAGAGACACTTATACAATAGAGACACAGACACATAGATGGAGACATAGACACACAGACATACAGACACACACAGACTCACACCCATACACACACACCCATACACATGCATGCTTGTTCCAAAAATACTGTAATAAGTTTTCTTACATGCTCTCTTGAGCCTTGTGAGGCACAGGAATGATCTACTAAGCAGGTCCACCATGTCTTTGGATATGACACTGCTCAGAGTGTACTGTGTGGTTAAGGAAAGGTTGTCTGCATGTTCTGCTGGCACCAAAATAAGAACCAGTCCTGCTCTTGCTCACTACCTTTTCTAGAGAGGCAGGAAAGAAATGAGGGAGTAGGGAGACCAAGAGTCACCAGCAGTCAAGTACAAAAAAAATCTACAATTGGACTCATTACACACTGTTGAATCACAAGAGCATAGTAGAGCACCATTTGGGAAAGCCTTAACATTTCCCCATTTAAAACAAAATACTCAGTTTCTCCAATTTTATAATCATGCTGTTAGTGATAATTTTTAAAGTTCATCATACTATGAATCTAACTAGCTGCTTCCCAATCCTTCAGGCAAAGCTGTCACACATGAGAAGTAGCACACAGCCATTCTCCAGCATGGCCTCCCTTACAGCTAGGAAAGTCCCCCTTTCTTTCTCTTTGGAAGTACTAAATTGTTGATTCATCAACACTGACTTTATGGTCAAAAGCATCATGATGGTATTCTCAGCATCATACCTGGAAGAAACCCATTTACCACATGGGCTTTCTCCATAAAGCTCATCCCAGCCACCTGTGCTTGTAGACATTAGATATGCCAGCATCACTATGATGGCGAGCATCTTAAATAAAAAACAAACAAACAAACAAACAAAGAGTCAGACAGACAGGCAGACAGACAGACAGACAGACAGACAGACAGACAGACAGATACTTAAAAAGAAAATATCACAGAAGTAGCATTGGTTGGACCCCAAAGAAGATGCATGTAAGTCTGCAAGGTCAGAGAAGAAGATAAAGTTTCATTTCAATGCGAGAGCCACATGAGTCCAGACTTCCTTTAGATTTTCCCCCTGCTCTGTACAGATGTTCAAGTGAACATAGCAGTCTCACAAATGTTGACCAGGGCATTATGTGTGCATGTTAGCAAATAAATTAACTCTCAAATGCAGCATATATAACTATATATATTTATAGGTATTTGAAATGAACAATTTAAAAATAGTAAAAAACATGTATATGCATATGTGTTTTTGTTGTGTGAACATGTATATTTGTCATGTACATGTGTGCATGTGTGTGTGTGCCCATGGAAGTTGGAAGAAGATGTGGGATTGTATAGAGCTGAAGTTAAGTGCTGAGACATCTCTCTCATCCCTGAAATGAGCTATTAAAAAATTAGATTTGAGCTGATTGAATACAGACCAAGGGCTGCACAAACCACAAGCAGAGAGAAGCAGAACATCACAGGTTGTGAATAAGGAGCACAGGCAGACCAGGACAGGCTGTGAGGCCAGAGACTGAAAAGTGACACTGGCAAGCCTGCAGAACAGAAAGTCTGAGTCCTTGACTCTGTCTCATGCCAATGAGAACTACCCACTAGAACTGAAGGAATAGTTACCTATAGGATTGCTGATGGCAGAGACATGATCAAGACTGGATACATTGTGGGCAGAAGCAGTGGACAAGGAAATGGAAATGTGATGGACAAAATGGACATGGGTCCATGAACCTGAAACTGATCCCTGGACTCCAGGGAGGCTCCCATCACTTTCTTGGCATGTGAGGCAAAACTGGGCAGTAGAGTGCTGAACTTAGCACAGCTAAAAACACGATACAAAAAGGCATTTTGTCTAAATTCCACTTGGAATCTGTGAACTCAAGTCAAGTCTGATGGATTTGAGCTGGACTTGCACACTGTACATGCTATACCACACTGGTACAGCCTGCTATAGGACACATCCCAGGGAGTGAGAGAATTCAAAAGCTCTCCCCCCAAAGAAGAAATTAGCAGAGGTCTAATATAGAGGTTTTAATTGATTTACTTTTATATCATTTTGTCTTTCATTTAATAATTTTGTGTTTTTTGTTTTGTTTTGTTTTGTTTTCATTTTCTTTTCCCTTTATTTGTTTCTGTTTGTTTGTTGTAGCCACACAGCAGCCATGGGTGAACTGGGTTTACATGAAGGGGGGACTGGAAATGAAAGAGAGAAAGGGGTGGGAGTGGGTGGGCAAGAAAAGAATGAAGCCAAGACAAGGTTCTGATCAAGGCTCCAAGTTTAGTATTCAGCACTGCCTTTATATAGGGAGAGCCTACAGAGCCATCCTTTGTTTCATCTGGATTATGTTGCAAAGCAAGGTCAGTGGGCAGTCTATTCTTCTAAGTTCTTGTAGGAAGTTGCATATGCAACCAAGGCAGATGACTCCATCTAGGTTTTTAAGGTCAGTTGTGGCAAGCACTCAAGGTCTGTTCAGACTGCTCAAGGCTGGAAAAAAACTGCTCAAGGCTGGGAACAGCACAATTTCCCCTATTTTGTTTTTTAAAGATGAGTATTACCAGTTGCTGGATGGAGGCACAAGATTTACTCGTTTTCCATAATCCCATCTAGGGTAAAGAGCAGCCAGGTGAATGTGCCTGTCTTAGGCTGGTGTCTATATTGCTCCTTCTTACTCATAATGGAGTTCAAACATAGCATTGATGTATGTTTCTGTTTTAGGTAAATAAGAGTTCAAGAGCACTACCTGACTCTGACTATTGGTCTTCGATAGCACACTCTTTTCTTTTGTCTAGTCCTTCTCAAATTTTAGTCATAAAATCCTTTACTACTCCTGAATGATTGCTTATTATTATTATTATTAATTATTATTATTATTATTATTTTGGCAAAACAAGGGCAGAAGTGCCAGTAGCTCTTCCTCCCACACTCAGCGAGTTCCTTGGCATCCAAATTTTAAAATTTTAAAATAAAAAAGGATGATTTAAATGATTTTTGTGGTGTACAGGGATATAATCCCTCACACACACTTTTTTTTTTTTAAAAGAAGGTATTATTTTAAAGTTCCATGGGCCCGTTTCACAATACTTTGTTCTTTAGGAATAGTAAGGAAATATGAGTAACATTCATTTGCCATATTGATTAGGTATGAGTCCTGAAAGATTAATACCATTATGTGGTACACAAAGAAATTCAGGGCACTGAGAACAAGTCTTTACAGTTTGACATGCATATTTTCTAGAAATACCAAACTGTTGTCTCAAACTATTACTATTTTGATGATATAAAGAATGAGGTTGTTTGGCTAATTGTTCCTATAAGGCATATAATCTGCCTGGTATATAAATTTGCTTGGCCATTTCCCAGGAGTTCAGGCAATCCAGTATGAGCTCTTAAATGTCCTGTAATGTAAGGAACAGTTCATGTTTCTTAAATTAATCTGCATTTGTATAAATAACTGTAAAATTGCGAATTAGCAGTATCTAAAAAAGGAAAAATTTCAAGTAATTGTAAACCTTGAGCTATTTATTGGCTATCAGTATACAAATTAAAAGCTTGATTTTTCAACATTTCAAACACAGTGGCTGCATCATGTAATTCAATTTTTTGCAAAGCAAGGGGAAACTCAAGAGAATAAACATATAATATAATCACATATGTTACTCTTCCACTAGATGAGCTGTTTATAAATACAGTAAATGCATTCTTTATCAGCTGCATGCATCAATTTACAGGGAACATAAAAATATTTATAGAGCCAAATTCTAACAACTTGTGTTTTGGATAATTATTATCAAATTTGCCATGCAATAGGCCAAATACCAGTATTCTGCAATAATCAAATTACCCAACATTTGAAATAAATAAACATGTCATCAGTTTCTTAAGACATTCTTTCCAAAATACTTTCATGATTCCATCCTAAAATTTGGTATTAACACAGCAACAGTTTCATAATAGGCTGTTCAAACTTTACTTGTAGATGAAGAAAGATGAATTAACCTTAATGGTCCCTTTTGCCAAAGAACTGCTGTGAAACTACGAACAATTGATCATAGTATCTATTGTTGGCTAATAGCTTCCTCTACTTTCTGCAAAACTATTCATCCCTCATCAGTTCATTGTCAAGGGGAACTAGATTTTGCATCCCACTTGAGAATATAAAAGAGACGTTTAAGTTTTCCTATGATAAGCTTAAGATGTGGTCTTAGCCAATTAATGCCTCTTAACAACTTTTGAAAATCATTTCAAGTAAGTAAATTATCTTTTCTTAACTTGGATTATTCTGTGCCACAATTTGTTTAGAATATAACTGAAGCCCCAAATATTGAAAAATATATTGCCTTTGAATCTTTTCTGGAGCAACAATGACTCCAACATTTTAAAACTCGTATAAGAGCAAAGGCTTGTAGTTAAAAAAAAAAAAAAAGCGTCCGATAGCTAATAAAATACCATTTATATAATGAATAATCTACAATAAAAGATTCAAAGTCCTTGCTTCTTGTATTGAAGCAGAGAAATTTATTTTTACATAAAGTAGGGTTATTAGCCATTATTTGAGGCAAAACTTTCCAATGATATTGCTTCATGGGTTATTCAAAATTACAAGTAAGCTCACTAAATGCAAACCCCCTAGTCACCAGGATACAAAGGAATAGTATAAATGCAATCTTCCAAATCCAGAATAATTCTATATGCATTTCCGGGAATGTCAGCTAGAGTAGGCAAGTCAGGTTGTAATGCCCCCACAAGTTCCTAGTGTCATTAACCTTTCATAAATCTTAACTTTGAACTTTTTGGGGGTTAATGGAATAACCAATCCCTTGCAGGCAAGTGAGTAATCAGCTGTAGCATTTATTAATCTTTCAAAGCATTTTTTCTTCAATTAGTAATTTAAGGTTAGACCTTTTATTAGTAATAGGTTGAAGCCAGTACACATCAGAGGAAACAAAGCCACCTGTCCTCTCCTACTCTTAACAAATATGGAAGGTAGCACATGCAAGGGAACTAAAATAACTTGAGCAATTCTTTTATTAGCAGGCACAGCTATCATGCCATGGTGTGTGTGGGGGAGAGCTATAATTCTAATTTCTCCTGCATAATCAGTATCTAGAACTCCTGGTTAGATTGGTAGTCCTTTTCTAATTATGCTGCTTCAGCCCAGAAGTAATCCGCAGGTCCCTAGAGGCAAGGGCTCCAAAACTCCTGTAGGCAGCCTCTGAATTCCCATTTCTGGGGTCAGTCCTGTGTAGGTGGTTGAACTGAGGTCCAATCATGTGCTTCCTGGGGTTGCTCTGATAAGTTCAGAAAGGAATTTTCTTGGCTAGGAAGCAGCTTCATGGTCCCATAAGCTGCCTGCTGTGAGTGCCTTGGGATCTGAGGCTGACACCCTCCTCCCATTTCTTGACAAGGGACAGCTTTGTTTATCAGGTGCTGGCTTGGCTTTCTATGGCCAGATGGTGGCACATCAGGCTGCATTAGCATTTTCATAAGCCAACTGTGTAACAAAAGAAACTCCTGCCTGAGGGTCTCCAAATATTCTACCAGCTGCTTTTACCAGTCCGTCCACAAATTCCTGAAATGGTTCGTAGGGACCTAGTTTGATCTCAGATAAACTCCCACGGAGATCTCTTTTCTAATCTTGGGGAATTAAATTTACTTCTAGCACTGAATTCAATGAAGCTTGAGTAAAAAGTGCAGCAGACCAGTAGGTACTGTGTGCTACAGCTATTTTAAACTCATTTACTACTCTTGAAATCATCTCCAATTGCTTGATTTCTTAATTACAAATATGCTTGACTTAAAAATCCTGAGCCTGTGATCAAACTGCAAACTGCAGCCAATGGAACACTGGCAGTTTAACTACATTTCTAAGTTTATTTGCGATATTAGAGCACGCCCATGATTTTGGAAAACAAATCCCAGTTTTAATCAATCTATTCTCTTTAAAATCAGTAACAAGAAAATTACTTTCACATTACATAGTTTGGCTGCCAGTTCTTATGAATGCATGACAGTGCAGCTTTTAATATCTCTCATCAAAGAGAAATTGTTTAAAATCCTATCATTTATAAATCTAGTTTCTGGGATAAGAATTACATAAAATATTATCCCAATTGAGAAGTATCTTTAGAGAACTGTTTCCTTGGTAGGCTCATGTCATCTGTTATTGTTTAGTATGACTCCAACCCTGAGTTACCAGTTTTAAGCTAACTTTCTATTACCAGTGTTACAAAGTTTTAATCATACCCAATAACTTATAAGCTAATAATTTATAGCCAAGACATGCAGAACATATTTATAGTTTTAAAACCAGCCAGAAACAAAAATGAAGTGGCTACACACATCTTATATATTTAGACCAAACAAAATTTTCCTGCTTTTCTAGCTTTAGTTTCAGAGAAGAACATTTTGTTACTGTATGAACACAGTCACAGAGATTTTTCGTATAGTAACTTATTAGTTTCTGCTGTGCAAATTGAGACTGCCTTTTAAACAAGTTAAACTAAATCAAGGGGTGGACAGCCAGCAGATAAAGTTTTAATCATTTTTCTTCTTTTGAATGTGAAACACAGAACAACAATTATTCAAACAAAGAAACAAAAACAGACATAAATTGTCAGACGGATAGATTGATGGACCAAGGACAGACAATAGACTTAGAGGAAAGAAATGGATTCCCAGGTGGGGAAGTCTCTAGATAGTCCCTCCTTCACTCTCTCCTCCACACTTTGGAAACAAATGTTTTTATGCTAAATCAATTAGATGTCTCGACAATATTCATCATTTATCAGACATTTACCAAAATGTAGTTTTCTCCATAGTAAAACAAAATACAAAGATTTGAAATTAGAAACGTGTGGGTCTTCAGTCTCAGATGCTTGTGAAGCATACCTTCTCACCTTTCCCTACTTCTACCGATTCCAGAGAAAACAGCCAACCCATTTGATAATACTTGTTTCTAATTTTTGTTTTGAGTCATGCATGGCTGGCCTTGAACTTCAGATTGTCCTGTCTCTACTTCCTAGGTGCTGAGATGACAAACATGTACCACCACTCTGAGGTTTTGCTTCTAATGTGTTTTTGTGTTAAGGCTTCTAGTCTTGTCTGGATCTGCTCCATTTCAGCCATATTCCAGCAGCCTCTCTGGGGCTGTGAAGGAAAACATGTTCTTTTATTCCTATGCTGCCCTCTGCTGGACACTGGGAAATACTCAAGTCAATAAGAGTGGTGTTGGCTCTGGTTGCTGTCATGGAACAAGAGAAAAAGACCAATACTGGTTGTTGGTAGGGCAAGCTTACTCAGAAAATAAATAAATAAATAAAGTTCTACTGTGGTGGAAAATAGAACAAATTGTTGCTTGATGAACTGAGGAAGCCTGTTAGGGACATGTGCTTGCAGGATTTAGGAGTGGCTGAAATGACCTGGCCTTGGAAACACCCTATCTTGTGAAAATGTGGGGAAGCCCTAATCAACATTGAAAGACGAAGATATCGTGTTAAAAGTTGTTAGTTAAAGTGTATATTCAATATCAAGGACATTAAAATAGTGATTTGGAGGACTTTTCAGAAAATTAGGCCATATGTACAGTATTCTGCTCATATAGTGATCTTCTACAAGAAGTTTGAATCAGATTGTCAAAGTAAATAGATGTCCAGGTCCCATTCATGTACGTACATAACTCACCCTCTTCTGTTCTAGTGATCTCTGACCATGTTGTACCACCTCCCATTTGTCAAATGGGCTGCCTTATTCTTCCCTTACAACCCTGTTGCTCCACACTGCCAATGGTTGACCTCTGGCCTATTTTCTCTCTCCCCTCCATGTCAATCTGGAGAACTTCTGAAAATCATAGCAGCACTCAAATTTATCTTGGGATGTGTTTGTGTGTGTGTGTGTGTGTGTGTGTGTGTGTGTGTGTGTGTTTATGGGGGAGATAACAAACATGTCATGCAAAGCTTGTATGATTATGGTTATATGTACCCACACTGAAGACTTTCATGTCTTATTGGAGAATGAACCCTATTTTCTATAATGCTGTTTCTTGCAGTATCTATTAACATGATATTCACATAGCCACCACATGTTCTTTCAGTATCTGTTTGGTGTACTTGTCTCCTGCCTTTGGATTATCTCTCTCTCTTTTCCACTGTGTGTGTTTCCACTGGGAAGGTATACTAACTACACCTTCCCTCCCTTAAAGAAATTTCACAATCTTCTTACATGCAGTGTGGCAGTATGGTGGACCATGTGGTGGACAGGACAACACTTTCAATCAGGAAGGAAAGGCCAGTAGATTAGGACTTTTGTAGTTCAGAAGTCACAAAGTGGAGATAGACTCTATGTTACTCAGCAAATAACTGTCCAGGGGTGTCTTTAACCCTGAAGAGCACAAAGGGTAGGAGAGATATCCAACCATTAGAGCTAGTCTCTGTTGTAACGGGTCTCTTAATGGATCTATTTCATCCTCTCTGCCTGTCCTAAACTTTGGGGCCTATATGCACAATGTAATTTCTAATCAATCCCCAATATCTTGGCCATTTCCTAACTTACTTACCTGGACAACAAAGATTACCTTGGGTATCCCAAACCTCTGGAAGATTTATTCTAGAATCTTCTTGCCTACCACATTGGCTGTCTCAGTCCTGGTAGGAAAAGCTTCTACTCAGCTTGAATAGGTGACTATAAAAACTAGTAAGTACTTGTTGCCATATCTAGCTGGCTTAGATTTTGTAAAATCTACCTCCCAATATGCTCCAGGCCGGTCGCCCCTGAGCCTCTTACCAGGAGTATACATGGAGTGTCCTGCATTAGTCATAGCACAGGCCTTGCAGCTTTTGACTATTTCTTCTGCCAAGTCAGAGAGTCCTATACCATAGTAGTCAGAGGACCTAACCACACCTTTTAATTTCTTGGCCCCCAAGTGGGTCAAGTAATGTAAGTTGGTAACATACTTGTGTCCTTCTTCCCGTGGGAGGACTAGTTTTCCCTTTTCTGTTTCTACTATCTTATACATGCACTTGGGAGACAGAGGCAGGTGGATTTCTGAGTTCGAGGCCAGCCTGATCTACAGAGTGAGTTCCAGGACAGCCAGGGCTATACAGAGAAACCCTGTCTCAAAAAACCAAAAAACCAACAAAACAACAACAACAACAAAAAAACATGGTTTCGATAACTTGATAGTCCTCAGGGGTGTATCTAAAGCTGGTCTTTCTGACATCATACTAATCTTTAGGCTCCTTGACTGCCAGGTTCATTGCTCCTTGGGCCACCTGTTTGGTGGTTAGATCTGCCATCTTATTCTCTTTAACCACAGCATCTTATGTCTTTCTCTGCAGATGTCAACAGCCCTTTGTCTGTATATTTCTCTGTGCAGTAGCAAAAGCATACATGTTGTCAGTGTAGACTTCCCCTTTGCCATTCGTAGAGCTTCTATTAAACCTACAAGTTTGGCCTTCTGGGCCGACATCCCTTCAGGGAGGCTGCTGGCCTAGATCACTTGCTTTCTGTCCACCACTGCTGCCCTTCCACTTACCTTCAGCTACGAAGCTACTGCCATCCGTGTACCAGCTCGGACTCCCAGGCCAAGGCTGATCCTTCAGATCATTTCGAGTACCAGTTTCTTCTGCCAGAATGTCAGCGCAGTGATGGGTAGGTGAAGAGTCAGTCTCAGGCTGTAGGGTAGCGGGATTGAGGACAGCAGGGGGATCGAAGGTCACTGGTTCAGTCAACAAAAAGCTCCAATAATGTGTCATAAGAGTGTTGGTCATCCATTGGTCAGGGGGTTGTCAGATAATGCTTTTAAGAACATGGGGTGCCACTACAGTTATTTGCTGTACCAGAGTGAGCTTATCAACATCCTTGACAAGCAGAGCTATGGCAGCAATAGCTTTCAAGCAAGAAAGCCACCCGCTGGCACCAGGGTCTAACTTCTTGGATAGGTAAGCCACTGTCCTATTCCAAGGTCCCAAAGTCTGAGTAAGGACTCATCTGGTTATTCTTGCTCTCTCATCAGGCAAGGCCAAGGCTGGGGCTATTAGTAGGGCCTTTTTAATTTCTTAAAGGCTTTCTGGTCATCTGAGGTCCACACAAACACCTCCCTTTCCTTGGTTAGGAGGTACAACGGGACAGCTAAGTTTGCAAACCCAGGTATCCAGAGCCTGAAGAAGCCAGCGGTGCCCAAGAATTTTCTTACTTGCCTTGGTGTAGTTGGGGTGGGGATCTGAGTTACAGTCTTTTCTCTGGCTTCTATTAGCCACTGCTTCTCATCTCAAAGGGTGTATCCCAAATAAGTAACTTCAGTCTGACACAGCTGAGCCTTTTTAACTGAGGCTCAGTTCTCCAACTCACTTAATTCTGTTAAGCACTTTGGTCTTCTGTTGACATTCTCTATCTGTCTAGGTCCTGTTTTTTCTTTCTCTCTTACCACTGCGGCCAAGATTCTAGTCAAATTTCTTTCTTGTCTATGATCCTCTCTCTCTCTCTCTCTCTCTCTCTCTCTCTCTCTCTCTCTCTCTCTCATAATACACCTTTCTCCCTCTTTCATTAGATCACATAACTCAGCCTCCTGCAACTCTTCCAATCTCTGAAGTTTCTTTCTGATATCCAAGGCTGACTGCCTTATGAAGGCCAGGGCCACTGAGGCCTTCTGGGCTTCCAAGGTAGGATCAAAGGGAGTGAACTGCCTGAAGGCTTTCATAAGCCTCTCAAGGAACACCTAGAAAGGTTCAGTTGGCCCCTGCATTACCTCTCTTACCCTAAGGTAAAAATTAGTTCTATCTTGAGGCACCTCGGAGATAGGAGCCTGGTTATAAGATTTTCAACCTCTCCCTACCTTTAGCCGTGATGTACTCCCAACCAGAGCGAGTCAAAGGGTCTCCCGCTCTTTGGTTGTGAACAGCATCTGCAGCAGCTTCTGACAATCAGCTGGAGGCTCTGATTTGGGAGAAGACTTCACTTTCGATTTCTCTTGTAACACCTGAGCACAATCACAATTTTGGGAAGGAAAACTCAATTTTAACAGTGTAAACTATCCATTTTCTTTAAAAAATCAGCACCAAAAAGATTACTTGCTACAAAGTTTGGCTGCCTGTTCCTGCACACAAACGCAAGAAGGTGCAGCTCCCAATACTTCAAAGAGACACTGTCTCCTTGGGTTGTTTCATGCCGCATGTTGTAGTTCTAAATTACTCCAACCCTGAGTTACCAGTTTAATTCAACTTTTCTGTTACCAATGTTACAAGTTTCAATCATAATTAATAACTTAAGAGCCAATAATCTATAACCAAGACATATAAAAACCTTTAAAACTATTCAGAAACAAAAATGAAATGGCTGCATACATTTGCTTATTTAAACCAAACAAAATTCTCAATTTTTCTTAGCTGTAATTTCCAGAGAGGAGCTCCTTGCTCTCTGATGGATCACAAATGCAGAGATTATTCTAGGAGAAATAGCCATCAGTTCCACAATACCTGTTTATCAGTATTTTGCAACAACTAATTTAATTGCTGTTTGGAATAAGGGTTAAATATTTCATCAGGTTCTTTCCCAAAATATTTCTGTGACCCCATCCTACAACTCTGTATTAACACAGCAACAGCCTCACAATAAGGTGTTAAAACTTTCATTGGAGATGAAGAAAAATGAATCCACATTAATGGTCCCTTTTGCCAAAGGACTGTTGTGGGTGCATGACTTGTAGCAATAATGCAAGCAGCCAACAATTGATCATAATCTATATAATGTATCTGTCATTGACTAATAGCTTCCTCTATTTTCTGCAAAGCTATTTGTCCCTCATCTGTTAATTGTCGTGGGGAATTAGGATTTGAACTCCCCTTGAGGGTATCAAACAGAGGTTTAAGTTCTCCTGTAGTAAACTTAAGATGAGATCTCAGCCAATTCATATCTCCAAACAATCTTTGAAAATCATTTAAAGTTTGTTGTATAAGTGTAAAGCCTTGTAGTAAAATTCTATCAGCGGGATTAGCTAATAAAATACCACTTATATGTGAATAATATACACTGAAAGATTCCAAAGTCTTAACTTCTTGTATTGAAGTAGTGACAAAAATTTTTTTACATAATTTCTTATAATGTACGACTATTAGCCATTCATTGAGGCAAAACTTTCCAATGGTATTGCTTCATGGGCTCTTTAAAATTACAAACTGACTAAAAGCAAACCCTTTACAGTCATTAGGATGCAAATGAATAAATAACAATCCTCAAATCCATAATAATTCTATTTGGTATAGGCAGACCAGATTGCAATGCCTCTCCACAAGTTCCATAGTTTTATTAACCTTTCTCAAACCCTGCAACAATCTCCACCTGCAGGATTTTTTTTTCTCAATTACAAATATGTGCAAATTAGAATCCTGAGCCCGTACATAAACTGCAAACTGTAGCCAATGGAACACTGGCAGTTTAACCATATTTTTAAGTTTCTCTGACCATAGAGCTTGAGAAGCTGCTGGTCCTTTTAAGAGCAGCGTTTACAATCAGCTCTTAGCAGGGCTTCTCTAGATTTTTACATAGCTCTAAACACATACACAAAAACACATAAAACAGAAACCAACAGATCCAGACACACAGGACCCTTTCTCGTCCTCCACAAGCAGGCAAAACAATTAGATGATCTCCAATCTCCGAGGGGGGAGCTTCTGCTTCAACACAGAACTCGGTCCCACTGACCGATTTCCAGAGACTACCAGGCATCCCTGGCTCTCCCCACTTCCCAGGGCGTCCCCCAGGGCTGCAGCCTGTGGTCCTCCTAACATTAGCATGTCTGCTGACCACAGTCCTCCAGTCCTTAAGGCCCCAAAGGACAGCTGCAAATACAGAGCGTGTGCATTTCAGAAAAACCCCATCATCTACAAACACCGCTTCCGCCTAGATGATCAAAACCAGAGAAATGACCCAGAGGGTCGCTGAATCAGATGACTGGTTCTCACTACTGATCTACAGATGGGACAGGGGTCCCCAAAGATGGGACAGCGATCCCCACAGATGGGACAACGGTCCCCACAAACAGGACAAAGGTACCCCAGTTCAATTTTTAAACCAGACTCAGGCTGATCAGAATCTAAACTCAGGTGGATCAGAATCCAAACAAAACTCAGGCTGACCAGAATTTAAACTCAGGCCATGCTTCAGAAACAAAGGATGAGATACAGACAAACAAATCAATACAACAAGCGAGTTTCAGAAAACAGAAAACAGACACTCAGAATAGAGACACCGGCTGGCACACACACATTCCAGAGGGGATCCCTGAGTACCTCCAAGTCAGTTCTCTCAGGTGTGAGGGGTGGTCACGGTTCCTGGCCCATGCACCAAATGAAGGACCCACAGGAGAAGCAACACCCCAAATCACTCACGAGAAACAGTCTTGATGCAAACTGCAAGAGGACTTTTATTCCAAAGTGCTCTGGGACCCACAGTGTACAGAGGACCATGGGCCCTGAGTAGCTGGGTAAGGGGATATTTAAAGGGAGAAACCACCACAACTCAAGGGGTGGGGAGGGCGTTGTTGGGAAATACCAAAAATTACAAGGAAAAAAGTCAAGCTATGAGCCTGTAACAATAGCACATTTGCATAGCGGGTTCCAGCAGTGGTCAGGGTGGGTCAGGGTGACCTTCTTTGAACAAACACTCCCTGAACCCAGGAATCGGGTGAGTAGAGGAATGTTGCTATCTGTTAGCATGCCTTGGAGCACTGAGTCACAAAGGTCACATTCTCAAGCATGGGCCCAGTTTTTCAGGAGGACTTTAAGAAGGAAATAAATAACTTGCTTAAAGAAATACAGGAGAACACAGGTAAACAGCTAGAAGTCCTTCAAGAGGAAACACACACACAAAAAAATCCCTTAAAGAATTACAGAAAAACACTACCAAACAGGTGAAAGAACTGAACAAAACCATCCAGGATCTAAAAATGGAAGTAGAAACAATAGAAAGAACAAAGGGAGACAACTCTGGAGATAGAAACCCTAGGAAAGAAATCAGGAACCATAGATGTGAGCATCAGCAACAGAATACAAGCAATGGAAGAGAGAATCTCAGGTGCAGAAGATTCCATAGAAAATATAGACACAACAATAAAAGAAAATGCAATATGCAAAATGATCCTAACTCAAAACATCCAGGAAATTCAGGACACAATGAGAAGACCAAACCTAAGGATAATAGGTATAGATGAGAATGAAGACTTTAAACTTAAAGGGCCAGTAAATATCTTCAACAAAATTATAGAAGAAAACTTCCCTAACCTAAAGAGAGAGATGCCCATGAACATACAAGAAGCCTACAGAACTCCAAATAGACTGGACCAGAAGTTTGAGGCCAGCCTGGTCTACAAAGTGAGTTCCAGGACAGCCAGGGCTATACAGAGAAACTCTGTCTCGAAAAACCAAAAAAATAAAAATAAATAATAATAATAATAATCCCCAAATACCCAGTCGATATTGAATGGTTACTACCACCACGTTTTCATGGGCAGAGAGAGCTAGTCCATCATAAGTTGATGCTCCACCTAGCATCAATCCACCGCCATGGATCCATACCATTACCTGGACAACAATAAAGCCACCTGGGCAGTAGATTGAAGATTTGGGGCAAGCTGAGTTCATATGAATTGATTGTATCTAGGCTGTGACTGGAGGTCATTGCCCAAACCATGCCAGTTCCCAGGAAGGTTGGAAAAAGCTGACTCTTCTTGTTTTCTACTTTCAAAAATAAGGTCCAGGATGCCATGCCACTCAATGACCCCACCCTTTCTTCTCATCTCCCATATCCTCCTAAGACACAGAATTGAGATTATCATGGAACCCATAAAAGCCAAAGGTCCTCTCATCACTACAGGATCTTCAGACAACTGAACACATACAAAAGATAGACTTTGTAGTTCAGCTAAGTCTCATCTCATTTAACTTCTCAGTGATGAATTAAACTTCTCTATGGTAAGGGATTGTCGGGGGAGACACCTGCTGCCCTGATGGCATCCCTTCCTAGTGCACCTTTCCTCGAGCTTGAGTCTTCCCACTATGCTACTCCCAGCTCAAATCTACTTCATTCAATATGGTCTTTGTTAATTTGGCTACCATCATCTCAGAATCTAGAGTCATCCAGGCCTTTTGATGAAACTTGAGTAAAAGAGGAATGTAATATCTATAATCCATGTTCTTTAATTTAAATAACATGAAGAAAAAGAAAGAACTGAAGGTGTGTAAAATAATTTGAGAGAATATTTTGAGGGTATCATGAATCAAGAATTGGTCTATGCACTATAAATAATAAACTCTCCATATGGGAAGGAATAATATTTTCCTGTGTAACAGATAGGAAATGGGGGAGAAGCTTCCTGCTGAGAGACTACAGCCAGTAAGAGAATTATTCAGTGTTTGATCCTAATGGTAGTTCCTGTCAGCAACATGATGAGCTGACCAACAACTCCAGTCCATGACTGGAGTGCAGTGAGATGGCTCTTGAGCCATGAGGCAGACCCTAATGTGTCAGCATGGCTGTTGGCTCTCAGGCAGAACTGCGATCCAGCTTGCCTGGCCTGCTAAGGTTCTACCATCTTCCTATTACATAGTTGTTGGCTTCTTGATAAATGGTCTCAAGGGCTCCAATGTTGAAAGAAGCTGATAACAATTATGGAGAATCAGGGACAGATGCAAGTTCTACTTGTGGACAAATCCATCTAAGACACAGAACAGCTATTCACAGTTTACAAATGAGGGACTAGATGCACAGAGAGGATTGTCATCTGTACTAAGGAAGCATAGCCAGGAAGAGCCATGGTAGATAGTACTTATACTTCCAAGTCTATTATAAGCAGCATTCTGTGTCCCTTTCCAATGAGAAGGCCAGATAAAGATACCCTCTGGGATGCTCACTTTTTATATGAATTAAAGAATGAGTATCTGTTTGTTTGTTTGTTTGTTTGTTTTGCTTTTGCTTTTCTGTTTATCTCCCACTGACTTCTGAACATAGGAAACACCAAATCTTAGCATACATTTCCACAACTTTGTCTGCTATTCCTGTGTCTCACGTAGAGGTCTTCTTGGAAGTTTCTTGGGTGCTGACATGTTACAAACTCAAGATTTCCTTCTCTAGAAAACTCTCTCCCAATCTTGTCATCTTTACCTGGCAGCCTGCCCCTTCTCCTGCACTGTGTTCCCATGTGAAATGCTGAATCATTTGGTCATCAGACTGTGCCAAAGGCAGCCAGACATGGAAATGAGCCAGAGTGAAATCCTAGAGTGCTGCATACAGGCAGGCAACATGCTTTTGAGATTGTTCCAGCATCCTCCCTCCTCCCTCCCCTTCATGGGAGAGTGAAATTGTTCAACTTTCAATAAAGCTGTCACAGTCATCTCCCTGCTTCAACTGGCCCTGTCTATGAGGACCCACATAAAAACCAGGAGATCTCAATCTCTCCTTCCTCATGCTCTTTATTCTTCCCCACCAGAGCCTCCATTTCTCTATATGTATCATGTTGGGTTGTTCACTTTCCCCCTAAGTCTCCCCCCAATTGTGACTTTATTGGAAATCATGACTTAATTGCCATCAGAAGAGGATTCTCATAAGTAGGATTAGCAGTTCTTTTCCTTCCATCATGTAAAGACTTGGGAAATTACATGTGAGTTGTATCGTACTCTCTACAAAAGTCTGGCATCACTGGAATAAAAACTCAAGTGAAAACTGAAAGGAAGCTGTGGTCCCTGAATCAGTCCTGATCTATGTGTTCCTGACTCCTGCTGCCTTTATCACCTTCTAAGCCCACAGAAGATCTAGATGCTCAAACTTAAAGTCTGGACCAATTTTTCCCACACTTACAGGCAATTGGCTGCTCTTTGTCAAATCGGCAGGACTATAAATATTCAGGTAGAGTCAGCCTTCCAAAAACTTGAGAGGCAGGATCTCCTTTTTGGTGCTGAACATATCTGAGATTAGTTTTGCCCAACCTGTGTGGGGAGATGGCATGACCGCATGGGCCAAAGATGGCACCCTGGCTCTCTGCTAAGCCCCATGACTTTGCATGTTTATCCCAGTCTCAGTCATATGCAATAAAAGCAGCGAGTGTAACTCGTTGGAGAGATTAGTGCAACATCTCACGATACCATTCTATCAGCCAATCCTGCTTGCTGCCTTGGACGTGTGCATTTATGATTGGGTGGTGTGAAGTGGCGTGAGTGAATGGAAGTATAAATTGAGGGCAGCCCCAGATGAGGAAAGACCAGATGAAGAGACTGGACCAGCGTTAGAGAGACCAGAGACCAGCGTTAGAGAGACCAGGTGAATGAGTGAATGGATGATTGATGTGTGTGAGTGGATGGCTGCAGCTGTGTGAAACCTGAGAGACAGAGAAGCAGAATAAATCAGAAGCTGCGAAGGCAAGCTGCTCTGCACCTGCCTCGGCGTCCCCGTGTCGTTTCTTCCCAGAGTCTCTGCTGGTCAGAGACGTGTGGGCCTGTGACAAACCTGCATCTTGGGAGCACCTGGGAGAGGGAGAGAACATCTGAGATTCCACCAGAGTGAGCACCTTACCTGGATCTGATCCTGTGCTGAGAGATGTGAGCCTATAAAAATAGTTCCTATTACTTTATTGAAGTCATTCCCATGGGTGAGAGGTGGAAATTATGGAAATCTCTGGGTTCTCTAAGTCCTATGGATGGAGAAGAACTTAGTACCTCTTCTCTTCCTGGAGATTTTTGGGATGTTCTGGACCAAGGAGAAAGATGGCTGTACAGTGACCTACACTATGAGATGTCACTTCCTGCAGTTCCTGGACAAGGCTTTGTCCTCCTGGACTTTGTATGATGGTCTGTAGTTGACTGTGTTCCTATATCAGATAAATGTGCTATATAGTTCTCAGAAGACATTCATTTACAAAGACAGCCAGCTACATTGATAGGCAACCTGTTGTAGGTTGATGTAGGGAAGGGCATCGTTGTGGGAGAACCTCAGGAAAGCTAAAATATAGCCTTGTATCAGACATAATGTTCCTGGGCTTGGGGTCTGAGGCAGGACCACAAGACAGGGGAGAGAAGGTGAAGAGAGGATAAGATGCCATTGGTTAGGTGAATCATAAAAACATGGCCATGAAGGCTGGCCAGTTGTTGTAAGAGCAGCACAGGTTAAACATGGTAAATTTTACCTCAGGTTTATTGATAGAGAACTAGACAAAATAGCTTAGAGATGAAATATCTGCTCAACTCCAGTTCTTTAAAGTCTTACTATAAATATAAAGGTTGTATGTCTTTCATTTGGGAACTAAGGTATGGCAGAAACCCCCATTAACATTAAATATTTACCTCAACACATACTCACTAAAAGTCCCCACCCCAGTGGCTTACATAGGAGGATAGGAGGTGACATTCTTCATGAAGTTCCAGGGCTCTAAAGGCTCTGGCGGAGCAAACCTCAGGGATCCAAGAGGAGGCTTGGCAAAGGGGACTCCCAGAAAAACTGCCACAGGCTGTGTGAATCCTTCTAAACTGGTGTACTTCCCCAGGACTTTGCCATGTGTGGTGTCCACCACGGGTGGTGAGGGTGAGTGTCCTGATGGTCGAGAAAACATGAGGACACATCAGAGGGGAAAGATCAAACCTGGATTCATGGTTAGTTTAATCACTTTTAAGCTTGAGTCATTGATAGTCACTTGAATCTTCTAAGGTCTCTTTTCCTTCTGATATTAAATAGAGGGCCAACTCAAAAGTAATCTGTTTGGAGGAATAAAAGGAGCCAGCCTAAGCCAGTACAAGGGTCATCGCTCTGCTTTATGCCTGCCCTGTATACATTCCACCTACTGCATCAAAGACAGATTTCCATGTGTGTAACCCAATGTTTGTAATCCAGAAGTACTTACCCAAATTTGGGCAAACAGTAAGAGAAGCCCAAACCAGAGCACAGAGCCACATGTTGGAAGGAAGGAGAGGAGCTCTTGGAGACAGGAAGGTGTCTGCTGCTTAAATAGAAAGCCTTGTTCCTGCCTCTTTGCTGTGGACCCACCTCTAGACCAATTAGCATAATTACATAAAGCTCCCCTCCTCCAAAGAACTCTCTGGGTGTTTGTTAGGACCTCCAAGCCACACCCCACTAAGAGTTTACTCTTCTTTATCTTTAAAGACACTACCTACTCTCTGATACCAAATGGTCACAAATTCATCCAACCTTTTATGCAAACACTTCTAGTTGAAAAATGATCAGTGTGTCTTGAACTCCCCAAAGTAGCCACTTTCTGTCTCTGCAACTCTTAGCTCTGCCTCCATTTTCCCTGTCTAATCACAGGCCTCCTGCTGCACTAATATTTTAGTGTGATTGGACAGGGAAAATCCTGTCACATATCACCCTTTCTATTTTAATAAAAATTTTTTTTCTTTCAAAATATTAATTGAGCACAACCATTACCATTTTGTAATTTATAAAATACAAGATACACCTAACACACAGTCCAATTATAGGACTATCCAGGTGATCAGCGGTCTCTATAAATTGGCTAACTTTTGGAAGCTATATTTTGTGCTTCTCATATTTTCAGGTAGTATTAGTTGTTCTTAGATTTCTGATGGGGTTGAACAACTACATAGTCTTCTAGTCAACCCAGGCTATTTACTTTGAGAGAACAGATTTGAGAGGATGGTTTTCAGATGACATACCATTTAAAGCCAGGACAAGAGTCAGGTGTAAAATTATAAGTCTTTTAAATTAGGATAGATGAAAGAGGTTCTATTTAATTGACAAAAATGGTGGACTGAGTGTTAGGTCTATCTTGTACTTTATAAATTACAAAATGGTAATAGTGGTGCTCAATTTATATTTTGAAAGAATTTTTTTTAAATTAAACAGGAAGGGTGATATGTTGCAGGATTTTTCCTGTCCAATTATATTAGAGCAGCAGGAGGCTTAATTGGACAGGGAAAAGGGAGGCGGCACTAAAGGTTGCAGGGACAGAGAGCATCATGGGAGGGTGGGGGATGGGAGGTGTTGCAGGGAAGGAAGATGGTGGTGGATGTGACCAGCATGGCTTTAACTGGCCACAGGGAGTCATGGTATCATAAGGGTGGAATAATTGGGATAAAATTTTTATAATTATCACTTGGCTCTGAAGTTATTGTATTGTCATCCTGTAAAGTGAGAAATTATTGATACATAAATCTGGTTAATTATAAGCTTTAAGAATTTTGCTTTACTTGGTTACTGGAATGTGGTGTTGCTGATGGTGGAGAAGGAACTAGTGGCTTCAGGGAAAAGCAAGCCAGACGCTGCGGGGGGGGGGGGGGGGGGGGGGGGGGGGGGTAGCTGGAGAGAGTTGCCAGCAGCAGGAGTACAGGAGCTCTGTCCTGCCCCACCAGGGAGTTGTGGGTTGAGAGAAGTAGGAGCATGGAGAGTTGGCAGGGTTTTGGTGTTTTTTTTTTTTTTTAATATTTGCTTCAACAGGAGAGTAGTGGTATCTGAAGTGGGAATGGGAGTGGTAAGTAAAATAAGACTTTAAAAAAAATTAAATTGCTTGAGAATGGAGAGGTTGGTTCAGTGGTTAAGAGCTAGAGCCCTTGTTACTATTGTGTAGGGCCTAAGTTCCATTCCCAGCATCCGTGTTGGGCAACTCACAACTACATGTTACTCTAGCTACAGGGAATCTGGCACACTCCTCTGGCCTCCAGAAACATTTGAAAACACACACACACACACACACACACACACACACACACACACACACGTACATGTATGTGTGTGTAAAAAAATAAAATCTTTAAAAGAAATCCAGTTGTATACTTTACAAGAAGAAAATGACAATCCATTTTATATTTTGCAATGGCAGCAAAGCAGAGGTGATGATAAGAGAGAACATTTGCATACTGGTGGGTCTGAGTGAGGTGGCTCTTTGGTAAAGTTGATGGAACAAAACAGTGACCAAGATCCTCCATTTGTCTCTCCCCATGTCTTATCAAGTTGAAGTGTTTACATATCAAAGTATCCTCATAAGAATTAAGGATATTTAGAGAGCCCAGGCAGAGTGTTTGATTTTAGCATGTGAAAAAATACTCTGAAGAAAGCAGGCAGAGGATATGCAACCAAGTTCAAGCACCCAGAGAAGAGAGGCCCCTTCGACCAAGGAAAGGAGGAAAATCTAAACCCAGCCCTCAAACTTCAAACAATGTGTTTTTTCAACTCAGAAAATGCAACAATCTAGGAAGAAGGTGGACACAAACCTTATAGATCTAAAGGCAAGAACTGGGACCACCCTAGTGGGATGGAGAATGGGGATCTATTTATGTGCAGAAAGACAAAAGTAAGAGACTAAGTCTCCACCAAACTTGTGATCTAAAAGCTTCTGGAGGAAAATTTCAAACTGGAAAATATAAAGCTATGTTAAGGGGTAAGAAGAAAATAAAAACATGTACAGAAATAAAAGAGATGGCCCAGAAATTACTACACAAACAAACCCAAGTGGTCTAAAATAAATTTGGTGTATAAATCATTTATATATTTACCATAAGAACTAAGATAAGATTAATTGGAATAAAATCTTCATTAATATTGTGGTGTGGTGGTTTGAATATTCTTGACCTAGGGAGTGACACTATTAGGAGGTATGGTCCTGTTGAAGTAGGTGTGGCCTTATTGGAGGAAGTATGTCAATGTGGAGGTGGGCTTTGAAACCCTTATCCTAGCTGCCTGGAAGATAATCTTCTCCAGTTTGTCTTTGGAACAAGATGTACAACTCTCAGGTCCTGCAGTGCCATGACTACCTGAGTGCTGTCATGCTTCCTGCCATGGTGATAATGGACTAAACCTCTGAACCTGTAAGCACAATTAAATGTTGTCCTTTATAATAGTTGCTGTGGCCACAGTGTCTCTTCTCAGCAATAAAGACCTAATGAAGAGAGTGGGCAAGATATAAGTTAATATATGAACATTTAAAGTGTGGGGAGGAATAGAGTATAGTGAGACATTTTTATGACTACATTTCTAGTTTTCTTTTGTTTGATCTTTACTATCCATGCTATATTAGCACAAAATATATAGTTATACTCTAAATATCTATTAATAATACTCATAGTAGCCAGAAAAGCAAACATCTACAGTGGATGAACCATGGATAATTAGTAAGGAATCAAAATGTGTCAGGTAAAATAACACACAGTGCAGTAACACCAGCATTCCCTCCCTTTGACTTCCTCAGTTACCACAGTGCTCTCTGATAGTACCATCTCCCATACAAACTGTATTCAAAACTTTACCAAAGTGTGCTTCTGGAATCTTTATACAGAGCTCAACCAAAATGTAAGAAACCATACAAGACATACTCTATTGCCAGCTAGAACATAACTGTAGAGTCATGGCTCCTCCAACCCAGGAATACCAACAGGCAGAACATGTTATACTAACCAGAGCACTGACTCTAGCCTAAGGATCGTTCCTGGTTATTGTCACTTATGTGAACACCTCTTCCCGGTGTAAGAGATCCTATAGACATTGTAATAGATCCCAAATTTGCTAGGGTTGCAGTTGCTTATTGTTGAACACTACAACCAAATGAAGGGGATCCAGGTTGGCCAATATATGGTTATTGACCTTATCATTCCTCAGTACTAACTCCTGTGAAACCTTGTTGGGGTGAAAAAGGCAACTGCTAGCTGCCCAGAGACATCTCTGGACACCCTTTTTATCCAGGCCAAAGGGGTCCAGAAACCTCTTTTTAACCTGGAAGATTACTTTGTTGATATTGCCTCTGGAAAAAGCATCTCTCTGGGCCTTTTGTTGAATTTCTGCTTCCATAGGGTTGTACTTGATATGATTGAGTCTACGTTGAGGAGCTGGTAATATGCCTAGTTATGATCTTTCACCATGTCTGCTGGATTAAAACTCTGACTTGGTTTTCCTGATTAGAATTAGGTTAGGAGGATTAGCCCCTACCTGATTCCACTCCCCAAATCCTCCAAAGACAGCATCCTCCAAACCATTCTTGAGGCAATTATCAGAGGCTATATGTACCTGTAATAATTTTATTGTTCATCATCACAATCATTAATACAGAACCAAGTGGAGACAACATGGTGAATTTCACAAGGTGATTTTTTTTTCTTATAAGAATTCCTACCCTGGTTCATATATTTATAGGTGGATCAAATTTTCATAAAAGAATCTACAAATCTGTATGAACATCGGGATGGTAATTGTACCTTGACAATAATTTGATAGGAGTCACAGAGTGAGAAGGAATAACTGCTGCAGACTGAACTCATTTGGCCCCTCAACCTGCAGGAGAATCAGGGTCCTGGTATTCAGGTGAGCAGGGAGGGATTCAGCAGAAAAGTGACAGACACTGATACAGACAGAGTGATGTATCTGAATGTAATTTCTCAAAGTGAGCATCAGACTTATATTACAGAAGAAAATAAAGAAGTTAGGTGACACATCAGCCAAGGTACATTGAAGTTATCTGACACAAAAAAGAGAAATGCATATATAAAGACTAGCAGAAACTAGGTAGTGTTTATAACTGAGATAACATCAGCTATTCACAGGAGTCAGGTGAAAGGGCCCAGGTGCAATTCTGGTCTATTGTTAAACCCAGCACCAGGGGTCCCTTAGTAAATACATAGTTATGTTATTCCTCTGGACCTAGTGAAAAACATGCACCAGGGAAGTTCCTTTCTACTAACCCTTTCATGAATAATACAATACTCCAGTTCCTCATTAAACCACCTTCTTTCTACTATTATGGTAATGTAGGCTGCCATTCATGTCTGAAATGAAAATTCTAAGTTTACTGTTTTGAACTAGCCCTGAGATTTCTAGCTCTTATTCAGTAAAATACTGCAAGAAAGCATGCAAATCCCTCTACACTATTACAGGGACAAATTTGGAGCATTCATGCTATGGGATGCCAAGGCTCCAGGAGACTAAGTTTCTCTGAAACTTTTTGCTTCAGGACTGCATCCAAACTTTTGGGCCTGCCACGCAGTTTTTACTGGAGTGGGTGTGACAAATAACAAGATCTCCTTCCTAGAATTTTATGTTTAAAAAAGAAGGGTGAGTGGGCATTTATTGGGCATGCCCTTTTGCACCTCAAAGTTCATGAATCACTGTTTGTTGAACTCTGTCCATTTGAAAAGGTTGTTGATCTCTTGTTTGGAAATTATGACAATCCATTGAAACTGAGCCCAGTCCACTCATGAGCAGAGATCTGAAGATCTTATCCTTCAATAGCTGGTGTTGCTCAAAGGGTATGGTATTTCCATGGGTTACCATGCACATGAGATTTGCAGTTCCAGTCCATGTGGACATTGGATCCTCCCAGGATAACCTTGGATGACTCCACCACCTTGGATGTATCTTTTCTTATTCCTGCCAGATAATTGTGTTGTCTACTCAGCAGTTCAAGTCCTTGGCTAGTCCTTTTGACATGGCCACAGAGGAGGCAGCATGAGCAATAGTCTTGGCAGTGTTGGACTTGCTGGTAGAGGCTGGTCCATAAGGTAAGCCCAGGTGGTGTTTCTTCTTCTGGAGCCCTACTGACACCATCCTACCAAGATGCTGGGCTGTAGCCACTCAGCTAGAAGAGTCCAGTGAAGATCCCCTCACTTGTCCTTTTCAACCCATGATTAAAGATTAACCACTAATATTCTGATTTGATATCAGTGACAGCATTACAGTTGATGTCTTTCTAGTCGTATTCCCCTGCCTTCTAGAAGCTCTAAGTTGTTTTCAGGGCATACACCCTGCCCTGCTCTGGTTTCCCTAGAAAGAGACTATTTATCCCTTAACGATTTTTTCACTTGTTCACTTGGACTGGCCCCAAGTGGATAATGAAAATGTAGGATATATTCACATTGTATATATGGACTGTTCCTCATGCTTGAGAATAAAATTATGTGCTTTGTAAAAAGATAAATAAATGGAATTGGAAGACAACAAATGAAGCTAAATAAGGCAGATGCAGAAAGACAATGGTCAAAGGTTAAAACATTGTTAATGGTTGACTTGAGCTTTCAGTACCCATCTTTGAACCATCGCACTGTAACTTCACACTACAATATAAGCTACATAAAATTTGAAATAAAATAGCACACTTTAATTCTGCCTCACACCTTTGATATTGCTCTTTCTTGCTTTCCTGACTCCAGAGAGTCCTCCCACACACTGGCACATCTACTAGCTGACTTCTGTTAGTTGAAACAGGACATCTACGGACTCAGTGCTAATGAGGAGTGGGTTATGTAGACATTGTCTTTTCTTAACCTTAGAACCCTGGGTGGGTAAGATGAAGTCTTTTCACTGACCCTGTTTCTCAACAGCAGTAAAAGCTCTCTGATGACTTAGGTCCGGTACTATATTCTGTTCATGCAATGGGTTACAGAACTTTACAACTTTTCCCCTTGGCTGCAATAAACCTTCATCTGGTATCTAAAAATTTCCCCATGTGGGCAGAGTATGGTTCCCTTATGGAAATGGAGTAGTGGTGTGTTTTGTGCATTCCTAGAGACAAATTTTATCCCAGTCTTGCAACATGTCCACAGACTTATTCATAAACACCTGGTAGATATCTGTGGAGGCGTCTGGGATGGGTGTAAGCTTCTTCTTGGGTCTGTGGTTCTCAATTAATTTTGCATTCTTATTTAGACCACACATTTCCTTTAGCACTTAGAAAACTCTGGTCATTCTCATTTTATTTATGAGAACATCTCTCTGGAAATGAGGTGAGACATGTTCACATCTGCTGTGAAAAAGTGTCTCCTGAACATAACAGCCTTTTAATCAGAAAGGTTAAGAATATTTGTAAAAGGTTCCTCGGGACCCTATAAAGAGATTAAGGCATTGCAGAGGGTTACTAGACCATCATTTGCAAGTCCAGCCACTCTCTGTATCCTCATACAGTTTCTGTGCAATTCTGCCAGAGGTGTACTGGGTTCTTGGAGGTGATAGATTATACATAGGGTAGACAGTTAACCAAAGGAGGGATTACATCTATGCATCTATGGGGAAGTCTTCACTGGGAAAAAAGGAAAGGTGTTTTTTTTTATTATTATTTTATGGTTCCCCCTCTCTTCATTCATCCCTCTCTGAGGCACATAGACTAATTTTGAGCCAAAGACATTGCATTAGTTAGGTTTCTTTTATTTTTGTTTGTTTTTGTTTTTTTTCAAGACAGGGTTTCTCTGTATAGCCCTGACTGTCCTGGAACTCATTCTGTAGACCAGGCTGGTCTCGAACTCAGAAATCTGCCTGCCTCTGCCTCACGAGTGCTGGGATTAAAGGCGTGCGCCACCACGCCCGGCTCATTAGTTAGGTTTCTATTGGTTCAATAAAGACCATAACTAAAAGAATTTGAAGAGGAAAAAGTTTATTTGGCTACATATACTGAGTCATAGTTCCCTAAGGGAAGCCAAGGCAAGAACTCATGGTAGGAACCTGGAAGGAGGAACTGAGTCAGAGGCCACGAAGGGCTGCTGCTCCCTGGGTTGCTACCCATGGGTTGCTCAGATTGCTTTCTTATACAACCCAGGATCACCAGCCCCAGGATAGCACCACCCATAGAGGGCTGGGCCTTCCTGCATCAATCAATAATCAAGAAAATGCTCTCCAAACTTGCCCACAAGCAATCTGATGGAGGCATTTTCTCAAGCTTCACTGCACACACATGATCATACACAAAACAAAGAAACAAGCAAATAAATAAATACAAAAAAGAAAAAAAAAAACAATCTGCCAAGACAGACATTGACCCAATTCTGATTTTCAAAATAATGTTTTATTTTTATAAGTTGAAGGAGATAAATATTTCCTTTTGAATGCCTTTGTATAAAATACCAAATAATATTATAGCTTCAAAGATAAGTGTTATTTCTCTACAAAATCTTCTGAGGAATAATACTCCTTTGACTCCAGGTTCTCAAGCACAGCTGATCCTCCTGATCAGAGCTCAACATGTTCCCTGTGGGATGGCCTCTCCTCTGCCTCCTTGGCCCTGAGCTCAGCCCAAAAGGCCACTTCTTTGTCCTTCAGCCTCTGGGCTGCCTGAGTTGAGGCACCAATCTTCAGGTACCCTTCCTTCTGGTCATATTCTGGCCAGTGGGGCAGTCCTCCACCATTAGGGTTCCTGTGAACAGAATTAAAAGAAAAAAGAAATGAAATTCACCAAAGCAACTGTGCTGTCCCCATGGTGCTCTGAGATTTTTTTTTCAAGGAGACCTTGGTGGATCTCTGCCAAAAAGCTACCTTCCACAGCCGTGCCAGTTCTTTAACACCTAGGGCATCCTGCTCATGTTTAGAAAGTCCTGTTTTCTTTAGATCTTAGCTCTCCTCCAAAGCCTCATGTGTTGAAAGCTGAAGCTCAGGTCACACTTATGTTAGGGTTCATGGGGGCATCAGGAGGTGGCACTTACTTGGGAGAATCTAGTCACTGAGGGTCTGCTTTGCACCATGTTGGGACTTCAGTGTTTCCTGACTGCACACACATGCACACACACACACACACACACACACACACACACACACAACAAAGAAGCAAGCAAACAAAATGAAACAACTACATCAGTTTCCTGAGTGCCAAGAAACCAGATGCCACCTAAAGCCACCACAGTCCACTTTGTCATAGGCTCAAAGTGAAAATTTCAAGAGAAAGTCAAAGCCAAAATCAAACCATCATTTAAGTTTATAAATTTGGGGAAATTTGTCTCAACAATTAAACTATGATAACACATAGAATTACTACTAATAATATTACTAAAAAGTAGATCTTGCTGAGATTAACGACCCTCCCCCTCATGTGGTTCTGATGAACTTTTTTTTTCTGATATGTGAAGGAGTTTGGAAATTTTTGGAGTGTGCTGTATAGAGTGAAGAATGCAGTAAGGGAGGTTTATGGGGATTCTAGAAGGTTCTAATAGGGAAGAAAGGTAGAGAAACCAAGCTCATGATGGCTCTGTAGAGAAGGATACCTGGATTAGAGGCCACTTATGCTCCATTCTTACAACAGATTTGCCTGTCTTTGTCCATTCTGATATCATATGGGGTACAGAGTTAAAGAGTATTCAATGGTAGAGGACGTTCAGAGGTACAAGAGCATCTAGATAGTATAGCGAGGTTTGTTTTTGTTCATAATGATATTTGTGGGGTGACTCATAGGCAAAAACAACAGGAAGAACAGAAAAACACAATCTTGCCAAAAAACAAAACAAAACAAAACCCACAAAAATCAACCCTGTCACCACCCCCACCACCATAACCAAGGTCTATGATTAAGGCTGAGTAGAAGCAGAGTACCCTTGTTGAGGAGACTGCTTCATTGAGAAGCCAGAGTTGCATGCACTAGATCAAAATGAAAGCAGAAAATTGGACATAGTACTACCGGAAGATCCAGCAATACCACTCCTGGGCATATACCTAGAAGATGCTCCAACTGGTAATAAGAACACATGCTCCACTATCTTCATAGCAGCCTTATTTGTAATAGCCAGAAGCTGGAAAGAACCCAGTTGTCCCTCAACAGAGGAATGGCTACAGAAAATGTGGTACATTTACACAATGGAGTACTACTCAGCTATTTAAAACAATGAATTTATGAAATTCTTAGGCAAATGGATGGATCTGGGTGATATCATCCTGGGTGAGGTAATCCAATCACAAAAGAACACACATGATATGCACTCACTGATAAGTGGATATTATCCCAGAAACTCAGAATACCCAAGATACAATTTGCAAAACACATGAAGCTCAAGAAGAAGGAAGACCAAAATGTTGATACTTCGATCCTTCTCAGAAGGGAGAACATAATATCCATGGAAGGAGTTATAAAGACAAAGTTCAGAGCAGAGACTGAAGGAATGACCATCCTGAGACTGCCCCACCAGGGTATCCAGCCCATAAACAACCACCAAACCCAGACACTATTGCAGATGCCAACAAGATTTTGCTGAAAGGAACCTGATATAGCTGTCTCCTGTGAGGCTCTACCAGTGCCTGGCAAATACAGAAGTGGATGCTCACAGTCATCCATTGGACGGAGAACAGAGTCCCCAATGAAGGAGCTAGAGAAAGTACCCAAGGAGCTGAAGGGGCCTGCAATCCTATAGGAGGAAGAACAACACAAACTAACCAGTACCCCCCCAGAGCTCCCTGGTTCTAAACCAACAAGCAAAGAAAACACATGGTGGGATTCATGTCTCTAGCTGCATATGTAGCAGAGGATAGCCTAGTTGGCCATCAATGGGAGGAGAAGCCCTTGGTCTTGCGAAGATTCTATGTTCCAGTGTAGGGGAATGCCAGGGCCAAGAAGCAGGAGTGGGTAGGTTAGTGAGCAGTGTGAGGGGGGAGGGGATAGAGGATTTTTGGAGAGAAAACTAGGAAAGGGGAGAGCATTTGAAATGTAAATAAAGAAAATATCTAATTTAAAAAATCTATGTTAAAATAAAATAAATAAAAAATAAAAATGAAAGCTGCTGCCAGGACTTCTCAGGAGCTGTCTCTAGTTTCACCTTTGCCCTTTTTGTCAAAATGCAAGTGCAATGAGGTCATCAAGGCTTCTGCTTAGATTGCAAAAGAAAGACTTGAAGTCCCTGTTGACAGCATTAAAAAACCATGATGCTTAAAGCTCTGAGAATAAATTTGATGAGATTCTGAATAGAGAGTCTAATGAGTTGGAAGAGACAGGATTTGAACCTTCTACCTAGAGTATGATCAGACTATGACCACAATCAACCCCAGAAAGGCTGTGGGAGCCAAAGGCTTTGGGGAAAGGGCTTTCTAAGTCTTTCAGAACTCATACTAACCCAAAGAATTCTGGATTCTGAACATGGGGCCTCAGAGATTAATATTAGCCCTATTGGACTTGATCCTCAGCTGAGAGTGCGCCTGGGACATGGTGGGAACTCTAAAAGGTAGAATTAGTTGGAAGGAGCTGATCCTAAGGGACATGACCCTGATGAATATGTTAAGACCCTCATCTTTTCTTCCATCTCTACTGTCTGACTTCCAGTGAGATGGAGAGACAAAGAGGTCTAGCCATCACATTATCCTACCACCTTCCACACTGACAAACAACCCGAGCAAGCAGGTCACATGACTGAGAATTGAACCCTCTGAGTTTGTGAGCCAAAAATTCACATCCCATCCTTTATGCTGAATTATCTCAAAAGCTCAGTCAAAGCTATAAATCAGAGATTACTCTAGCCTTCATTGCTGGAGTGCTGTGGTCACAGAGACAGGTGGTTGGCCACTCAAACATTAGAAAACATTTCTCTCCAACAAGCACGACTACACCACACCTCCAGATCTGTCCCTTCTTTGTCACAAGACTCACCCATTCCGAGCAAAGTTGGCCCAGAATTTCATCACCATCTTGCTGAGGTTGGTCTCCTCTTCTGAGGCGCCATCTGTTGGGAAGAAAGAGAAAGCTTCAGATACTTACCAACTGGCTTTTTTTGGTTGTTTATTTGTTTAGCAGTCACATAGCAGGAGTGATTCTGATCATGGTCATCATCCTAGGAGCTTCTTAGAAGTTCAGAGCCTTGACCATTTGCACATATTACTATTTTAAAACCTACCTTTTAAGAACACACTGGCTGATAGTCTAAACTTCAAGTTGAGAATAGATCACCACATACTGGCTTCCTTTGTCACCCATGCTCACATGGCTGACCTAAACCTTACAACTATGAGTTTCCTTAGTCTTTGTAGGGTTGCTAGCTCTTGGGTCTTTTCTTAATCTCTCTTTCTCCAAAGTTCCTAAGATATCAGCAAACAGGGAGAGGCCCAGAGATAGTGATTTCATGAGAAACATGAGTTAGATTGCTAATTACACAGAACTACTGAAAAGCAGTGCACTGAAGACAGCAGTGAAAGCTTCCCTAAGTATCACGTTACAAAAGATGGCAAATATATGACCCAGATATATAGACAGACAGATGGGTAAACTATGATAGACTTTGTCCAGGGTTAGAAATAAACTGTTTCTTCACTCAAATCCCAGCATGCACTTATGGGAAGAAAGTCTATCAGTGTCACACTTCCCCCAAAGTAAAGCCTGTGACTGGCCTATCATCTCTCTTACTGGCACTACAGGTCATGATTCTGAGAGTAATTGTGTCTAAGGACACATGAACACAAGCTTCTTTCATGCATGTGAAAGCTCAGGACTGACTCCTGGTATAGCTCAACCCAGCTACAGAGTGGCTGGAAAGCTAACTGGGTAGAAAAGAAGAAACTTGCACAGGTCTTCAAGCCAGGACTCAAACTCAGGCCTCCTAATGCCCAGGCCTCTGGCAGCAAAGAAACATTACCTTTTAAAAATGGAGAACCAAATACTGAGAAGATCTCATCACCATGGTCTCCTATCACTGCCTTGGGTCTCATGGCCGATACAAAGCTTGGGCGATACTCAAATTCATACATGTAGGTGGAGGCTCCAGCATCTGCAGAGACAGGGATTCATGCAGAGTTCACAATGTCTACTACACACCTGTGTGGTGTCAAGACCTCAAACCCTACACTGAGATTCCTGTTTATGTGTAGGGTTTCAGGGAAGCCCAGAGACGTGATCAGCACCGCACAACTGGCCCATTTGGAATAAAGGCAGTTAAAACACATGCACACTTGAACAAGCATCATCTTTTTTTTTTTCTTTCAAGGAACAGCATAGCTTGGAGTTTGTGTTTTATACACCACTTCTTCCTTGCTCAGGAAATGTAAAGCCTCTAAGATGCAGGGTGGCATCAAAGGTGGAAGCCCAAGGGAAAGAGAGCTTGTCTTCTGACTTGCTCCTCCTTGTCTCTGTCTCCTCTCTCACCCGGAGAGATATCCTATCCATGGGTGAGGATGCTCCAGTGTTCTCTTGCTCACAGAGCACTAGAACTGCCAAATACTGATTCTTATGGACAATCCCATGTTTCCATTTTTGACCTTGGAACCTCAGAACTTTGCATAACTCACAACAGGAGATAGTGCCTACAATAGGGTAACTCAGAGAGAAAAGTTTCAGGCTCCAGAGCATCAAACTGGGGAGATTTGACAGCCTTGCCCCTTTGAAAATAGTAAGAGATTAACTCACCCCTCCCCCCCACACACATAAAAGGAAAAAATGCTTAACTTTGTATACACATATATTTTTTAATAATGGTAAGTATATTTCATACACTACTATCATTGTTTCACATTATGAGTTACTCATTCACAAGGTAAAACATTATTACTATTAAGTTATGTGAGTATGATGTGTCATGTTGGTACATTCTCTGACGCTGTCTATGTGGTCAGTGGATGACATTTTGGAGTCAGTCCTTCCCTTTTACCTTCTCAGGGGTTCTGGGATCTAACCTCAAGATCTGGGCATTGTGTACCAAGTGCTTTGTCCACTGAGTTTCAAAGGTTTTTAAATAACATATGCCATCCCTCCATAGGATGAAGAATAATCCGTCCAATTGTGTCTCAGACTGAGCACAGGGTCAGTCCCATGACCTTAATCCACCTAAGAAGCATCTCTTCAAGGTCAAATAGGCATGCCCCTCCCACTCAATCATGTTAGCAAGGAATGCAGACCTTAGCTATGCAGAACTTTGTGAATGAGGCAACATGTTTTACATGGTATACTGCTCAAAGTTTTTTTTTCCCTGAACGCCTGATGTTTACAAAAATTCTTCTTATCACAATTGCAAATATTTTCATAGTTTAAGCTGGAAATTTAAGGAAAGCAAAGACAATGGGATGCTGTCATCAGGACAAGCATCTGAATGGCAGGACTGGCAGAAGGGAAGTAAATAGAAGGAGACAGAAGGTTTATTTCAAGAGATTGGAGTTGAAAATGCTCCCAGCCTGGGCTAGGTTCCCAGCATTAGGTCAAGAGGGATAGCAGCCTCCCCTTGACTGTAGCCAGGAAACAAAGCACTCACAATATTAATCACCAAGGAGAGGGGGGAAACCCCAGGAACATAAGAGAGAAGAGCTTTACAATCAAGAAAAGACCAAACCTACGTTCAGTGTCTCAGAGGAAATCCCATGGGCATGGAGAGCAGGGTGATGATATAGGCATTGTGCTGGAGGAGAGTAACCCCAAGCTTCAAGCACTGTTCTCAGGACAGGAGCTCCTCAGAAGTGAGGGAGACGTAGCAGCTCTCACAGTCAGAAGCTGTGTATCTCACTGCCTCTGGACCTGCCTCACAGCAATGGCTAATGCAGGTTTCTTAAACTAAAGTTCCAAGATAGCAACAAATAACATGAAACATCAAAGCCAATATGGGTAAAGAGAGCCACAGGCAATACACACTAGGATTCTGGTGATGATACAGACAAAATTTTATCTTTTACATTGTGAGGAATCAACAGAAAATTACTGCTAGTAATTATAGCTGGATCAACCAACTAGCTGGATCAACCAACTAGACTTATAATAAACTGCCACCCAAATGATGTAAATTCTGATATGAAGCACACACAAAGCATGTGTGTGTGTGTGTGTGTGTGTGTGTGTGTGTGTGTGTGTGTCTGTCTCTGTGTGTCTGTGTGTCTGTGTGTCTGTGTGTCTGTGTGTCTGTGTGTCTGTGTTTTCGGGGGCAAAAACATAGAGTTCTTACCCAGAATCAATGTTACACCACTCCTTGCTTAATATAGTCTGATGGAAGAAGATGCACAAAAGCCTAAGGGTAGACAGGAAGCAAAACCACTTAATAGAAATACAACATAAATACAGAAAAGATCTGCCCTTACATAACAGCACTAAGCCCCAAGGAAAGGCACCAAGAAAGGAGGGACATGTCCACAAACCAACCAAACAACTCTAAAGCAGTTCTTGTAAGCCCTTGCTATCAAATGATATCTTCTAAAATACAAGAGACAGCAAACATGATTAAATAGCCCAAGTGTAGGTTCCCACAACCCCCTTACCTTTAAAGAGGTAGATAAATTAGAAAGAAATGAATGAAAATAGGTATCACATACAAAGAAAAAACAAAGAGAAATGGTAGCTGTTGTCAAATCAGACAGAAAGTTGACCTCAAGCAGTGCAAGAATCTGGACCTGGTAGCTCACACCTGTAATCCCAGTACTTGGTAGTTTGAAGCAGGAGGATTGCTGTAAATCTGAGGTCAGTTCTAAAACAAGACATTATAAAATAGTCTGGGTTACAGAATGAGAACTTCCCTGGGGGAGGGGGCAGGGAAAAATGAACAGAGATCGATTCAGAGCACCAATGATAGGGTCAAATCACTCACAACACACTGATGGCAGATATAAACAGCACACAAGAGCAGTAAACACGGACACAATATCAGAACCATTAGATAAACAAAACAAATGATAGAGGCCCCAAAGGGAGATACAGTGCGCCGTAGACTCTGATCAACTAGGATATACTTCCCAGTGATGCCTCTTGGTCTTGAAACATTACATACAATGAAAGAGCTCTCCCATCTGTGCCCTACTCAGTCTGCAGGCTAAGCTGGTCCCATGAAGAAGGAAGCGGCCTAGACAGTGAGGCAGGGGCAACTGCAGATGGAGAAGAACAGCAGTGGCAGAGACAGCTGAGCTGCAAACGTGGTGGATACAGCTCAACTGCCTGAGAACAGTCATGGTGGGAAGGAGATTTTCAGAAGAGGTGGGCTGACATGAAATGGGAAGGAGCTAGAGAAGAACATGCCAGATTGCTGACAAGTCTTCAGTGACAGGCATCTCAACACCTGTGTCAGAACCTGTAATACTAGGCAGTACTTAGGGCTAAGGAATCCCCATCTCCTGCTTTTACAGAATGTAACTGAAGGCATTCATATATGTACAGGCATACACAAGAACTGTAATCTGTCTGTGTAGAGGATTCAGTGTGGGGGGGAAAGAGAGGAGGTGGAGAGAAGAAAGGGAGGAAGACAGGAGCAATGATGTCCCGTCTTTCTACTGGAGATGGACTATACAAGTTCTTCTCCCTACTGTTGGGCATTTCATCTAAGGTCCCTCTCTTTGAGTCTTGAGTATTCCTCACCTCCCAGGTCTCTGGTACATTCTAGAGGGTCTCTCCACCACCTCAGTTAAGTTTAATGATACATTTTTTTTAAAAAACCCATAAACCTACCTGAAGCATGGAGCGATGGAGACCCCGAGACCTTTGGCGCCCAAGAGAAGACCAGACATGTAAATAATGAGCTCCTAAGGAGATTTCCATGCACAAAGCACAGAAAATATTTTCAATAAAAACATAGAAGAAAATCCCCAAGATCTAAAGAAAGAGATGCCTGTCAGCATACAAGAGTCTCAGTAAATAGAAGATAAGTATACACCCAATAGGAGTAAGTAAAAGAACTCTACATGCCATGTTATAATTGACATGCTGAAAAAAAAAAACACAACAAAAATGATATCGGATGATGTAAGAGAGAATGTCAAGACATACATAAAGGAAGGCCATTTGAATTTATAGCTGATTATTTAACAGAATCTGTTCAATCCAGGAAAGATCAGAAAGATGGATGTCTGGTTCTGAAAGACCACAGCTTCGAACTTGACAAAATATCTGTTTTAGCTAACGGGGAACCCAAAACTTTCCATTACAGAGGCAGGCACTAAGATATGAGCACTAAGATACCTCTTCAAAGGGCACATTAAGGAGTACTTCAGACTATATAGACGATGAACACATTGAAGAGACCACAGTTCAGTCAGTAAACAGGAAGCAAAATATCACCACAGAAACAGCAATGAGAGGCATCAATATACACCTTTGAAAATGACATCAGTGCTCTTTATTATCCAAACAAAAAGGCATCACTGACAGATGGTGTAAGAATATAGGATCTATCTTTTTTGCTGCCTCCAGGAAAACACATCAAGACAGACATCACTTAGCTGGGCAGTGATGGTGCACACCTTTAATCCCAGCACTTCAGCGGCAGAGGCAGGCAGATTTCTGAGTTCAAGGTCAGCCTGGTCTAAAGAGTGAGTTCCAGGACAGCCATGACTACACAGAGAAACCCTGTCTAGAGAGACAGAGAGAGAGAGAGAGAGAGAGAGAGAGAGAGAGAGAGAGAGAGAGAGAGAGAGAGAACACGTTGGGGTAAATGATCAGGGAGAAAAATGCTTTAAGCAACAGAAACCAGTAAATCAAAAGGGTCTAGCTATTCTGATTTTAGACAAAATAGACTTCAAACCAAAAAGAGTTAGAAGAGACAAAGAAGATCACTTCATACTGATCAGGGGAACAATCTTCCAAGAGGACATTTCAATTCTAAACATTGTGCCAAAAAAGTGTATCCAATTCCTAAAAAGAAGTCTGTTAGGTATAAGCTAGATATTAACCTTAACACATGTCTCTCCCATGGACAAGTCATCTGTATGAAAGAAAATGAAATAGAGATGTGTTAGAGTCAAGTGAAGTCATAATTAGATCAATTAGACACCTAGAGGCAACCCACCCAAACACTTCAGGAAAAAACATTCTCATGGAATTTTTCTAAAGTAGTTTACAGTTTAGGACACAAGTCAAGTATTCACATATGCAGGAAAATAGAAACGTTCCTTGTATTTCTCCTGGAAGTGGAATAAAATGAGGAGTCAACAGCAAGAAAGACTAGAGAATGCTCAGACTCATGGAGATTAATTGGCATGCTATTCAATGATGGATGCATACTATTCATTGAAGAAGTCAAAGAGGAGTTAAAAAAAATTCCTATAACTAAATAGAATGAGACCACAACATACCAAAGCCTGCTTCATAAAATACAGACAGTCCTAAGAGAAAAGTTCTTTAGCTCTAAGTGCCTACAGTAAAAACCAGAGACGGACTGTCAAGACAGCTCAGCAGGTCATGATACTTGAAGCACAGAACAAATGATCTGAGCTCAACTTCCAGAACCCAGGCAAAGGTGGAAGGAGAGAAGCAACGCCTTCCAAAACGCAGGCAAAGGTGGAAGGAGAGAAGCAACGCCTTCCAGAACGCAGGCAAAGGTGGAAGGAGAGAAGCAACGCCTTCCAGAACGCAGGCAAAGGTGGAAGGAGAGAAGCAACGCCTTCCAGAACGCAGGCAAAGGTGGAAGGAGAGAAGCAACGCCTTCCAGAACGCAGGCAAAGGTGGAAGGAGAGAAGCAATGCCTTCCAGAGCCCAGGCAAAGGTGGAAGGAGAGAAGCAACGCCTTGTCCTTTGACCTATGGGACCTGTGAGATACGGCTCCTGGTGAATATGGTAAATACACATCAGCCTTGATTTTCAGGAAAAGGAGCCAAAGGTGCTCCTTCTTGTTCTCTAGAGCTCTCCAGTTGCAGAAAAGATGGACATGTGCTGGGCAGCTCTCCAGATTGAGGTCTGTATTTTCTCTCTATCACCTTGCCTCCCAATGGTGTTTTCTGGGAATGCCTGTTAAATTAAACAGCATGTGGGCCTTTTCCTCAGATCTTTACTAGCAGAAAAGGCAAAACAGCATTGCTGGCTATATGGAATCAACTTTTGAGGCCTGATCTCAATAGCTTTCATGTCTATCTGTGCCAAAAGATAGGCAGGTCAGAGACCTAGAAGTTGACACTGAAACTCACCTCTGTGGCTTCGAGACACAATCACTGATGGGACCCCAAATATCACATCTGCCATCAAGTCCTGGAACAGGTCTTTCTTTTTGGCGAGGTCATCTGTCCCTCCTAAATACTTCTCAGCGGCCACTGGAATCATATTCTCAGGGATTTTCTGAAATGGATCAGAAAGTGACTATCTAGCTGGGTGAGGGATGGGGTTTGTGCAGCCAGTTAAGAAGGATTTATTAATCCTAAACTACCTCAGTGGTCACCAAATCCTCCAAGTATTGCTCATGGAAGGTCTGAAATAAGCTCTTTAGCTCTTTAGCTTCACTTTCTCTTAACGTTGACGTTAATTAATTGCTATTTGAGTTCAGGAATCTATGCTGTGTACTATTATTGTGTCACTGGCATTGGTGGAAGAGACCCATATGCCTGAAGTCCTCATATATTTAAAAAACATTGTTTTCAGCTGTTCCTACAAAATAATGTGGCTATTATTATTATTATTATTATTATTATTATCTCACCCCTGATCCTCTTGAGAAAAGTAATTTATTGCTTTTTTCCCACTTCTCTGGAGAAAACACACAATTTGTATCCACACAATGAAATTCAGAATTAACCTTTCTTGAAAAATGAAATGAAGAAAGACATGGGTCATATGATTTGCTAGTTAGTAATTTTTCTTTAAATTTAAAAAACTTAGAATATCTATCAACCTATAAATCACAGCTCTCCCCACCCCCATATGTCATAAAAACAAAAATAAAAACTTTGAAACTAACCTGGTGTTTATCTATCTGATTCGCATCCAAATAACTCCAAAAGTAAGATTCGTACCTCCAGTGCCTAGATGGTTATTTGTGATGGTCTCCATGGTCTTAGTTTGGCTAATTTTAAAAATAAGTCTTTTCATCTAAAACATATCCTGAACTCAATTGAATTTAGACAGGGGAGTCACAAATATGGGTTCAACACACCTGGATGGTAAAGTGGGTAAATAAAATAAGTGGTAGCTTAAGCATAGGGTTTCCACCATCGAACTGGTCTGTGACTAGAGAAAGCCACCAACCTCCTTTCCTTCTCAAACAATTCCCACAATTCCCTAGAGTCTTACAAGTGTTGGGTAGGACTTCCACAAGAGAGAATTGGCTGTCTTCTGGTCCAGTTTGCCTTCAGCAAGTGGATAGCCCATAAGCTGTTAAACAAATGATTAAGTATTGTGAATCATGGAGAAGTAAAAAGAGCCAAAGACTAACCAAGTAAACCAATGTGCAGGGAGGTGGAGTTAGGCTCTTGACAGGCATGGGAGTTTAAGTTTTTGAGAAAAAAAGTCAACAAAACCAATGCACATATATAAATGAATGTGAGTAACACAGAGAGGACACTTAAGTAAAGGTATTGTTCACATCAGAAGCCACAATTTTCTTCAATGCATTGGGGGGACATTCAGGCCAGGGTCATATAGAAGCTAAGGGCTCAGGGACAGAGGAGTCAGGCTACACCCCGCCACTCCCAGACTCAGGTGACAAGAGGAAACAAAACTAAACATTATGTCTGTATCTGTTTTTATGATTGCCCCCCCCCCCCGAGGTCCTTCTGTGTTGGGGAATCTTGCTATTTAGGTAGCAGTCCCGTTTCCCCATGACCAGATGGCTTTCTGAGGTCGGTGTGAAATGTACCACTCCCTTTCTCAGTGGTGTTTTCATGCCTCTGTCTGTCTTTGTCTGGAGAGAGTCCCTGGACACAGGTCTGACCTTGTCTGAAGAGTGACCTTGTCCAGAGCTCTCGGCAAGGCTGCATAACTCAGCACACATGCCCCATTCTGGCTTGGAAGCTATATGATAATTAGGTGCTGTACTATAACCAATTAGCCCTTTCCACTGGTACTCCTAAAAAGCTCTTATATACCCTATCCCTGAAACAATAAAGTAGATTCATCTTGTTGCAGTGGTCTCCAGAGGTCATTCCATTGATATTCCTGACCCTCCGAACCCTGCTCTCCACTTCCACCTGCTTTCTCATTAGCCTCTAGGGAGAAAGGGGGAGCATACTTCTGCAGAACTCTGGGATTGGGCTGACCCTGTTCATGTTTGCAGTCAGAGATCTCTGGTTTCAGCATGCCTCTAACATGAAAGCCACACCCCAGGCTGATACCAGGAACCTAAAATGTTTGCTTGAGAGAGCTCATCATTGCCAATAGAAAGCTTGGTGGTGGGGAGCCAGGGCCCTGAGCAACTAGAGTAGTTACTTTAGAAAGTTTCCAGTTATTAATCCCTTCTCTGGCTCAGATATGAGCACTTCAAAGGGCTTCATCAAGGATTGTCCAAACAAATTTACTTAGAAAGTCTGAAGCCTCTTTGAACTGTAGGCATCTGGGTGCGTAAACCTTGGTCAGAGCAGGGAGCAAGATGGCTGAACCTCTGTGGAGAGTATCTAACAGATCTGTACATTCTCACCGTTGGAATGATCCAGCCAAACTCTTGCTTGTTGATGCCCACTATGTAGGGGACAGTATTGAAGCTCTTCTCAGCCAGGATCTCTTCTGGTGTCTTTGGCAGAACTACTCCATCAATCACCGTAGGGAGAAAAGGATAGCTCTAGAGAAGACAGAAATTTAACCTCTATTTAATATATTGCCATCTGTTACATCTGGGCCATCTCTGGAGGTCTGAAAGCTTGCTTAGCACAAAGAGCACTGTGGCTATGGCCACAGAAACTCAGTGTCTTAAGATGGATGAAGTCTAGGATTCTCTAAGGGGTCAGTGCTGCCAAGATGATGGTGGTAGAAAAATCAAGAAGCTAGTCTTCATCCCAAGAAAAATATATACCATAAAAAGTGTGTTTCTAAGTTTAGACTATATGGTTAATTAAAAATATCCAGGTATATGTTAATTTGGGTTAATATTTTAGTTTGGGTTAATTGGGTTATTGTAGGTAAGTCTGCAAAGTTGCTGAAAACATTGAATTAGCAGATGCTGAGCCATTTATACAAGGGGAATTTAACAGATACTTCCTGGGAGCCGCTGGCCACACAATTTCCATCATTCTTCTTTGAGTTAGTTTTTATTTAATGATACCGTATATAAAACATGTCTCTTACAAATTATTAGCTAACAATCAAGTTAATTTATAACTAAGGCCTGTTTTTGATAGGCTTAGCATGTTTCTGATCTTAGTCTTAGTGAGTATAAATTCCTTCGGTTTGTGTTTCACAACCCTGCTTTTGTCTTTCTTTGTCTTTGTTTTTCTTTCTCTTCCTTCTCCTTTCCAATGATATCCTACCTCTGCCTTCTGACAGCATTGCAAGTCACTTTGTTCTCTTTTGTATGCACTGTGATGTTGTTTCATCAACCCTTAATTCAAGACCAAAAGCATCACAGCTGAAGGAAGCTCACACTTTACATGTGTTTCCTCTGTAATGTGTCTCACATTCACCCATGTTGGGGGCATGGAAGCGTTTCATCACTATGCTCTCTCGAGAACATCTTAAACAGAGAAATTACTTTGAAAACTAGAATAACTAGTTTTCAAGATATAGCATAGCATATGGCATAAAGAGGTTATTTCTGAATATGAGAAAGAAATCAAGAAGACAGTCTTTCCTCTCTGACTTCTGATGGGAGCCTAGGCATGACAGGACTTGAGTTTCTTGCTACCCAATGCATATGGTCCAAAAGACTCTCACTGTGTCATAAGTGTTGAATTGAGGTTGCATGCACATTTTAGCAAGTGACTTCACAAATACAGAATCGGTGATTAATGAAGGCAGACTGAGTGTGTTATCTCTATATAAATCTGAGTGTTTGGGGATGCAAAGTTAGGTTTTAGAGATGGTAAGTTATATTCTCAAGGTGTCAAAACTGAGACTTCATTCACTGTTTGTAAAGCAAACAAACAAACCAAAAAAATAAATAAATAAATCCAAGCATCAAGCCATAATCAAACAGTCTGACAAAGTGGAATATGTCCTGGACATAATTGCTGCTGCCTTAGAGAAGTTGGGCTGTTCATCTGAAAAAAATATACTGGGACCATGAGGAGCCTGTTGTTTTGCCATCTCAGCAGGATCTGGGCAAGAACACTCTCTACAGATAAGGGAAAAGGCAGGCATTTCCACATAGAGGAAAGGGCACAAGTCAAGGGAGCAGAGTCAGTGTGCTAAGCTCACCCAGGACAATCAAAAACCTGGGTATGAAGCCCTGCCATGCCCAGGATTAGAGAGAGAGTCAGAGAGCAGCACACACTTTCCCTCCAATATATGGCCCATCAGAGATGTGTTCAAGTACTAGTTCCATGAAGGAAAGGTATTTTGTCTTTACTCAACATCTGTAATCCAAAAAGAAAAGATCTTGACCTCTTTTGGGTCTCCAAATAAAGTCAAGACTTTTTCATCAGAAGGAAAATGACATGTTCTAATGTGTGTTAATCTGTTCACCTTATGAAGAATGGGCATGAATGAAGAACACAGAGGTAGGAAATAGTAAAACAGCAGAAGTCAGACAGTAAAGGACCACATGGAACAGCGAATGCATGGAAGACCGATATTAGCAACCAACAGGAAGGCAGTAATTGCTAACACTACCTATAAATAACCAAAACTACTCTGTGGGGTCAAGTGCTTGACTTAGAGACCAGTGGTGTCCTTCTTCCTCCTCACTAAGTCACTGATGGTCATTGAGTCATCTCAGAAATTCCTTAAAAACTATCCCAACTCCAATCACATCACATTACTAAGCCGCTCTGTAAAGTCTTCCTACCTGGTCTTCCCGAACCTTCCATGCCCCTGGCTTATACAGTGGATTTCTGCACTGCTGTCCGAATGGACTGCATGGACAGATATGATGCGCTATGATTCCAATTGCAGAAAATTGAAAAGCGGAGGCAGGAGGAGCCTAACTTCAATGACAACCTAGACTTTATAGTAAGACTATGTCTTGAATCAAAACAAATAAAACCAAGATAGCACAACTATCCAAGATCACATTTTGAAGCTCGCTGAAAACCCATCTCTCCCTGAATCAAAATACAAGCCTTTCAAATGCTACCACACTTCCCTCACCTCCTGAGACAGAAGTCTAAGCTGTCCTCCCAATCTCCCCTCCCAGCACATTGGCTTCCTGCAGCAGGCTCTTGCGGGCTCCCCTCTGCCTGTAATATTACTTCCAAATTTCCCAACATCTGGCTTTCTTCCTAATCAAGCCATCTCCTGTTTTCCGGATATATCCTACTAGTAGCCAACTGTGTTCTCATCTCCCAATTTATCTTCTGCTTGTCTGACTACCGTCAGATACTCCACATACTTTATTTGATTTGCTGTTGCACTCTCTCAGCTTCTGGAATGAACCCCCACCCCAAAGACACAGTGTACCATCTGTGTCACTGCTGTATCCCAGCTGCTCAATCATTTCCTGCCAAATGGTGAAACGGTGGTTGTTGACTAACTCTCATTTGATTCTCACAGGATTTACAGGGAAAACTCTAGATGGGACTGTAGAACTGCACAGCTAAGGTCACTAGGTAGAAACCAAGGCTGAGAGGGAGCAGGGGGGAGATGTTGCACACAGTAGGCGTTTCCTGGGTAGGGGGAGATGTTGCACACAGTAGGCGTTTCCTGGGTAGAAGGAGAAGGCTGGATTCTTTGGTTACCACATGCTCCTTATATCATTCACCAACCCTGTGTTCTTTAGTGAAGAACTCTGTCCTTTAGTGAAGGCTCTTTAGATCCTTCCTCCGGCATTTGGCAATAGAAGGTTCCATTACAGCATCCTCCCACAGGCCATGATGGGTGTAGGAGATGCAAATGGGAGGTGAGAGGTGAGACCAGAAGACACACCTCTGCTGACCAGGAGCCCTGTATTACGAGTCAGGCTACCTATATCTCTGGTCTTTCAGTCTGTGTTACCAGTGCAGGCAAATTACCCTCTCAAAGGCATACAAGAAATGATTATTATACCACAGTGGAAATTTTGTATTCATAGTCAAGGGGAGCTAAACTCTGTTATGAATTAACATTTGTAATCCAAGTTGGAGCAGAAGGTCCTTACCTCTTTTGGATTTCCAAGTAAGTCCAGTTTAAAAAGATTCTATGAAGATAAAGACAGATAATAGATTAAAATTCTTTCGCATAAAAAGCTGATCATCTGAACTCTGCCTCCAAGGTAACAGGGTACCACTCCCTTCCCCAGCTCTTTCCTATCTGTATTATGTGGCAATGAGCCAGGGTGGAACAGGGTGAAGGAGGGATGTCAGAAGCAAGGGCGAAAGGCCATAGGACCCAGAGTCAGGATTGATGAGTCCTGAAGAGGATGTCTGCCACCTGTGTCTTTGTTCCTCTACATTCTGTCCACCCATGCTTTCCTTCTGCTAACAATGCCCCAAATGTCCTCAAGGAAACTGTAATATTACAAAAGTGGTGACAGGAACTAGGTAATCTCAAGGGGACATGGGGTTGGATGTGGTATGGACCAGAAGAACAGGATGCTTCCCTTTCCCTCATTTCTCAATTCAAGAGTTTGGGTATTTATGTGGGACTTAGAGTGACCATGTCCCCAAATGCAGAGAACAGCTCAAGAATAGATATATGATGGAGTCCATCCAGAAGAGTCTTGCAAATCCATTGCTGATATCTGGGGTAGAGATGGCTTAAGCAAGTCGGATATAAGATTAGACTGCTATTATCTTTTACTTCCATATGAGTCACAATTATTTGGATGGAAGACAATGGTGAGCTGACACATAGAGACAGGCAGGTGCTCAGTGACATATTTATAACATCTGGATCCAGCCGAGTCTTGAATTCTCTATTCAGAGTATCTCAGTTACCAAAGAGTCTGTTATAAAATGCTCATTCTTTTTCTTCTGTTCTAGAATGATTGAAATGAGTACTTTCATCTTGCAACAGATAATCCTGGTGCCCACAGGCTTGATAACACTCCTTTCAGCCCACCTTTTCCTTGCTGTATTTATTAAGGCTTCGGTGGTTATAATGCTGAGGCAGGTGAGCATAGGGAATAGCTTACCAACCATGACTCTGCTTGACTTGAGCTATGGATAGACTTCTCTTTTAATTATGCACATGGCAACCCAGGACTCTTACCTTCAGGTACTTTATACATACACTCTTCATCTAACAATGCACCTAAGATTGATTGACAACCTAGGACTTATGCCTGCACTGAGCAGCTGGTACATATCAATAAACTAAGGGGATATTGGTATGGTTAACAACCATAAAGTCTGCCCTTCAATGGACAGTTTCTTTTCAAACGTTGTGGTGATTTGAATATTCTTAGGAGGTATGGAGTTATTAGAGGAGGTATGACCTTGTTAGACGAAGTGTGTCATGGTGAAGGCAGGTATTTGAGGTCTCACATAATGCTTAAGTCTGGCCCATTTATACAGTCCCCTACTTCTGCTTGTGGATCAAGATGTAGAACTCTTGGTTCCTCTAGCACTAAGTCTGCTTGAGTACTGCTGTGCTTCCCACCATGATGATAATGGACTGAACCTCTGAAACTGTAAGCCAGCCCCAATTTAAAAAAAATTAATAACAGTTGTCTTGTTTATGGTGTCTCTTCTCAGCAATGAAACCCTAAGGCAGAGGCATTCAGAACATAACGAGGTATAGGAGTTGATTGGGCCTGAACTAGTTTTTGTTGCATAAGCAATAAGATGAACTGTGCCCATTGAGAGAGCATTTAGGAGAAACCTTCTGTGTGTTATCTTACACTCAAGAATACTTGGGCATGAATATAATAAAAAATCAAATGCATCATGGGATGGAACAGGCACTGTTAGAAAAGGTTTATGTAATACAAGTCTGTCAATCAAAATAGGGATGCCCCTAAACTATATCACCTAGTAATTGATCTCCTTCTTTTGGTCTTCATGAAAGAAACTCCCATACATTTTTTGGAATCCTTAAGTATTCTCACCCATGTGGTCCACTGTCACTCTTGGCAATGTATTTCATTCTGATATGTGTTATCATTTCACCTTTGAATAAAGTTTCCTTCCTTGATATTATGAAATCCGTGAGGGCTTTCATTCCAATGACAGGCTAATGCTTTGGGCTCTTCCATATAGATCTCAACCACTAATAATTACACTACACATTAACTATTAGCTATCTCCTAGATGGTGAGGTAACTGCTAAGATCCTCTTTACTTTGGGGCATGTCTGTGTATGTTGTAAGCATGTGCACATGCATATTGGAGCAATGGATGAGCAAATGGAAGCACTTCCTCAGTATCCCAGATAATCTCAAGGTGTCCTGGGACCTTAGGTCCCTTGAGTTTTCCTAAGTCACCAACTATTTCTGAATAATCTAGGTTTTTGCATCACACAGAGGAGCTTAAAGTGTTAGCTTTCTTTTACTGTTAGAATATAGATGCCTAAATTCTGTGAATATCCTTGGGATCCATTTATGAACCTAATGACCAAAGCACTAAGGCTATATTGACTCAATCCATGGAAAAACAGGGAGAATCCTGTCAGGGTTAGGAGACAGGAATATCCATTGTCCAGATAGATAGGCCAAGAGCTCAATTGATTCTTGACCTTATTTATATCAATGACCCCCACCTCCACACACACACACTAGTGTGGTAGTTCTTAAGACCTTGCATGCTCTGTTTTTGTATGTTTGTCTTGCTATATTTCTTTGTGATAGAAGATTCCCAGACTGTCCATCAATTCTCAAATGTGACTTCTCCAAGAACTATCCCTGGTAACTATATTGAATGTGTTCTCTATCTCTACTGTCACTCCTAAGTCAGTATATACATGTTTGGGTCTCTCTATGAGTCGTTCTCTGTAAGACATAAAAACGTTAAATTTTTGTCTGCATTACTTCCACATACTTTTGGATGGATGATGGAGTGACAGATGAATGAGTAGATGAGTAAATTGGGCTAATACAAGTAAGACTGGTAAGGAATGAGAAAGAAATGTAGATATGAATTGGCTGGATGGTTCATGGATTGTGGACACATTGAAAAAATAGGTGAAGAGAAAGGAATATACTACTAACATTTGATGTAAAATATAACATTTGATGTAAAATATATATATATATATATATATATATGAACCTAATGACCAAAGCACTAAGGCTATATTGACTCAATCCATGGAAAAAC
>LR749497.1:5309189-5344684 GCA_902729485.2 Mus minutoides
AGAACCCAGATGTCCCTCAACAGAGGAATGGATACAGAAAATGTGGTACATTTACACAATGGAGTACTATTCTGCTATTAAAAAATGAATTTATGAAATTCTTGGGCAAATGGATGTATCTGGAGGATATAATCCTTAGTGAGGTAACCCAATCACAAAAGAAGTCATTGGATATGTGCTCACTGATAAATGGATATTAGCCCAGAGACTTAGAATACCCAAGATACAAATTGCAAAATACAAGAAAATCAAGAAGGAAGACCAGAGCGTGGATACTTCCTTCCTCCTTTGAATAGGAAACAAAATACCCATGAAAGGAGTTACAGAGACAAAGTTTAGAGCTAAGACAAAAGGATAGACCATACAGAGACTACCCCACCAGGGGGGATCCATCCCATAATCAGTCACTAAACTCAGACACTATTACATAGGACAGCAAGTGTTTACTTAAGGGACCCTGATATAGCTGTCTCGTACAGAAGTGGATGCTCACAGGCATCTATATGATGGAACACAGGGCCCACAATGGAGAAGCTAGAGATAGAACCCCAGGAGCTGAAGGGGTCTGCAACCCTAGAAGAGGAACAACAATATGAACTAACCAGAACCCCCAGAACTCATGTCTCTAGTTCCATATGTAGCAGAAGATGGCCTAGTCGGCCATCATTGGGAGGAGAGACCCCTTGGTATTGCAATCTTTATATACTCCAATACAGGGGAACGCCAGGGCCAAGAAGTGGGAGTGGGTGGGCAGGGGAGCAGGGCAGGGGGAGAGGTGAGGGAACTTTCGGGATAGCATTTGAAATGTAAATTAAGAAAATATCTAACAAAAAATTGAAAACTGAAAAAAAAAAAAAGAAAAGAAAAATTCATTCACTAGGATCCTATTGCTGAGCTGCAAACTGGGTGAGAAGATAGACAAAAGGTGGTCCCTGTCCTCAGAAGGGCTCACCTTGCAGGCATGGCAACAGACACACTCAACTTAACATTGAGATGCATGAGATTTTGTCCTGGGGTAGAGCCAGGAAGGGGATACAGCAGTTGGAACAGAGAGCAAGGTCTCCTGATGGGTCACACAAGGGTTGGGACTTACAGTATGAGGAGAGGCTAAGGGAATGGGAGAGTTGGGAATGGCATTGCAGGAAAGAGAAAGGGTGCTGTGGCTCACAGACAGCACTCAGCCCAGCCCTACGACTGTCACCAGGAGGAGTCCATGACAGAGAAAGATAATCCTGGAAGAGAAAGTACATGCCAAGGAAGACCCTGGATGACTGAGTAAGGGACTGGATAATACTTAGTGAACACACAAGCAGCAGAAATAGCTCTGTGTTAAAGAACACAACACACTTCTAGAACATTCTTCTCAGGGGTTCTGAGCATGGTCTTCTAGATAAGAGAGACTGGGCATCAAAAACATTTATCCTATTGCCTCCATTCTTGTAGAACAGTCTCTGCAGCACCCTCAGTCTTCTCTTTCTATCCATTGTGGGACCTGCACAAACCAACGTGGTCCTTCTTTACAGGGTTAGTGGACTTACAGACACTTGGTCATGGCCCCCCTGATGTCCTCTTTTGTCTGACCTCAGGGGCCTCAGTTTGTGAGAATATCCCTAGCTGGGCAGGGCCATTGAATTTAGATAAGATGTCATTCTTCCTCAAAGCTTATGGCCAGAAAAGACAGAAAAATTCCAAATTTAGTGGTAAGTGGTCACTAGAACTGAAAACTCATCAGAATCCAGTCTCTATGTCTCATGCTATCAACAGCCAGATGCATATTGTGAATATTCAAGTTGTTGTTACTAGTTATTACAAAGAACGATGAACTTTCTGGTAGGCATGTACACGCAAAATCTACTTTAGGATATTCTGAAAGACCATGGAGAATGTGGTGAGATGTTGATGTGTGTTCAGAGGTGAAGGAGGGTGAAGCCTGAAGAGAAATAGCCTGGGGTAGCCTTTGTCAGTTCAGTGATGGTCCACTGTGAAGTGGGTAGAAACACATTACCTGGGGTCATATCCCTGTGTCAAATGGATATACAGCAATGGCGCAAACATTATGTAATTATGTATTTAAAATTGTGTAATATCAGAGTGCAATACAGAACATTTGCTGTATGCCCAGGCACACTCGTTCTCTTTACATAATTTCTCAAAGAGGCCTTGCCAGGCGAGCAGGCAAGATTTCAAAGCACCAAGCACCCACTGTAAAAAGGTGAAAACAGGGTGACATTACAGGCTGGGGGAACTGGAATCCCCAGGGTGTAACTAATGCGTGTCCCATCCCCTACCATATCTAAGCCTGGACCACCCCTCCTGTCGTGATCTCCAAGATCTAGTCATCAAAAAACCCAAAGAAAGCCCTATATCCCCCAAACCTCCCAAAGAACTCCATGTAACTGTCCCCTCCGCCCCATCCCCCACCCTTGTGCCACCTCACTCCTCTCTTAGTTCCAGGTGAAACTACAAGGATGGCTCTTGCCCCTGCCTCTCCGCTGCCCTGGCCTCCTGACTAACCTCATTGTTTCCTCTTTGACACCATCCCTGTGAGCTGTGGGAAGCCTTGTGGGAGCTTGAGTATAACATCATCATCTCAATTGTCTGATTTAAGCCCGTTGAAATTTTTATTAATCCATTAAGTTTTCAGCCAAACCTTTTGCTTACCTCTTAACCTAACCTATCCTCTGCACCCAGAGCAGAAGCAACCGCTCATTTTGTCCTCAGTGAAAAGGGCACTCCTATCATCTCTGCTTTAAAGGTGGGGTCCCCTAGGCACTGTATCACTCAGGCATTGCAAACTTTAGGATATCAAGTTGGAGTTATTGATTGGGAGCCAGCCTTATATCTGGCTCCTGAGTTTATTCTTTCAATGTTCTGCTCAGCCTCTCTCTCTGACCTTGCAACTTCACTAAGAATCACAGGGAAGCAGGCTGATCTTTCTTCAGAAATCTTGTGCCTCCCATAGCTGGATATCCCAGTGTCCGTCCTCCTCTCTGTCTCTGTGGGAGTCAAATTCTTTGGACTTGATGCACCCCTTCAAGTGCAGAAAGCAAAACTCACCAAGGGACTGAGACTATTTTTGTCTACAGCATCACCCGTTGTGCCCAGAACAAAGACTAAAAATGTACACACAGACATTTGTAACCCAGAAGAACTTACCCCAAGCTGTGCACACAACAAGAGAAAGCCAGAACAGAGGGTAGAGGCCCATTGTGGAAGGACAAGGGCTCTGTGGGTCTCTGAGCGATCTGCTGCTTTAGCAAGGCTTCTGTTGTGGACTTGGGGACACGCCCCCTTAAGTCTTGCTCAACCAGCTCAGTTATGTAATCTAAGATGACAAAAAAAGCTCTCCCTTCCAAAGAGCTCTCTGGGTGTCAGTTGGGACCTCCAAGCCACACCCACTAAGAGTTTGCCAGGTTTTTATCTGAATAGTTAGTGCCCAGTTCTCAGATTACAAATGGCCAGAAACCCATCCAACAGCTTCTTATGTAAGCACCTCTCCCTGCAGCGCTCTCACCTCAATTCAATGCACCTTGACCTCTCAAGAGGAGACAGCAGTAGGCAAGGTGCCTACAGGTAGTGGGAAGTGTTGGTCTGGGGTTCTTCTACAAAGCTGACCATTTTAGAGTACCTCCCACTCCCACTCCCACTCTGCTCAGCTGGGATGTGAGGACGGACACGTTTCTCAGCCTCCCTGGACTGGCATGTCCTAGATTCCATATTCTCAAGTTAGGAAGCAACCTCACACTCTACTAACCTTTAGAGGATTCCTAAATTATGTTTGTAGTATTCCTGCCAAGTGACTGGGCTGGGTACAGTGCATACATAGGTTCAAGGAAGTTTGCCAGTCAGAGAAAGAACCTTTGGACATAATGTTCATATAGTAAACAAACTCCACTGGCAACAATCCTTGCTTCTAACCATCCATGCGTGCACGTACACACTGATTCTTCAAACATTTGCCAAAGTGCATGGCCTCCCTTTGCATGGGAGTGTACAACAGCAGGTGGGTCAGTGCATCTCTGCAGTTGCTGACCCTAGCCTGTTCTAGCTGTGTAGCCTCTTCATGCTTTCGTGTTTGGGTACCTCTTTTCATTCCTCTGTTGTGTATTTGGTTATTTTATCTAATCATTTATTTTTAAGTTCTCAGTATGCATTATTAAGCTATTTGTTTGATTTTAGAAATCTTTAATTTCTTTAAGATCAAATTTCTTCGACAGATCCATTTTGGAAAAAATGTCCATGAGCTGATAAAATAATAGACATTCTACAGCTCTGGGAGGGACTATTCTGTGAATTCAAGTCCATTTGATGCATAATTATATCTTCTTAAAGATGTAAGACTGTAGTTAGTCACGATATAGAATTTCCTCTCGAACTACTTTTGTTTTATCTGGGTTCTGTATGTTGTATCTCCATTTTCATTTCATTTAAGGAATTTTTCAACCTTCTCCCTCTTCCCTCTATTTTGTCAATGAATGGACTTAAATTCACACAGTGGAAGGAAAGGACAGAATCCCACAAATTGTTATATTTCTCACCATGAGCAGCAGGGTACTTTGTGAGTGGAGTCATTGGAACCTCTCAGAAACCTTGATCACTAGAATAGTCTGGCACAGGCAGCACCACGGTTATCTTTACAGCCATAACTGGGCTGAACTGGTGGTGGTATGCATCAGGGTGGTATGCACTGGTTTGTTTTGCCCGCTAGGAGGAGTGGAGTTGTGATATGCGGTGCTGGCACAACGGACACAGAGTGTGGTGGGTGGAGAGGTAGACTAAAACTGTATGTTTCCTGGCCACTAGCCACTGGGTGTACTGGCAAGTCTCCAGCTCAGTCACACTGCCTCGATCTGGTTTTACTGGCTGGATTCCTGTTGCACATTCTCTCAGGAGGTTGTTGTGAGTTTGTCTTTTGCTCTGCTTATTTTTCTTTTCCTCTGGAGGAAACAAGCTCTCAAGGCTGACTCCCAGGCAAAGTTTTGCTGTGAGTTCATGGAGATATGAAAATGCTAGAAGCAGTTCTCCCAGAGTAGCAGTTTCCAACTCTAATTCTTTCTAATTGTGTCTAATTGCAGGGCTTGTGCATTTCCTATACACGTATTTGAAATTCCCAGTCTGATCGATCCAACACTTGTGTCCAATACTCAGTCAACATGGGCTGATCATGTTGTCTCTTGTTAGTGGGATTTTTTTCTTTTCTGAGGCTGTCATTATTCCATTTAATATTTGATACAATGCCTACAAGAAAAAAGAAAGAAAAGAAAAGAAAAGAAGAGAAGAGAAAAGAAAAGAAAAGAAAAGAAAAGAAAAGAAAAGAAAAGAAAAGAAAAGGAAAAGAAACTGAATAGATGCAATCTTTGAATCAACAGGAGGGTGGTTAGGTTTTGTTAGTCTGATGAAACCCAGATTCTTTTATGTGGTGTACGTGTGTGCGTGTGTGTGTGTGTGTGTGTGTGTGTGTGTGTGTGTGTGAATGTGCATGTGTATTTGTGTGTATGTTTTAAAGAGCTGGAGTATTTGTGGTATAATATGCAAGTAGTATAGGATGTACAGAGTATAGGATTTTTTGTACTCTCCCTAGCCACCACAGTCCACCACCTCCTCCAGACTATGCTAATGTTAGCTGGTGTTTCTGCTTATTCCAAAGGGCTCATATCCTGCTCAGTGCACACACCCTTCACTGGGGTCTTTCCCATGCTTTTATTTTCTTGAGTCGGATTTCTGAGACTTGGTGTCCAGGAGCTGTTAATTTAAATGTGGTATCCAGTCCAGTTCCCAGAATTTCTAAGGTTCTATAGCTTTCTCTGTGACCTTGCGCTTCCTGAACATCAAAAGATAGCTAGTAACACTACCCAGGACAGTTTCCTACCATTCTCCCCAAGGTACATGCTTAATTTCCTCATTCAGTCTCTTCACCAAGCCTTCAGAGGCAAAAAAAAAAAAAAGCCTTGAGCTTTTCCTCACAGATTTCATTCATTAGGATAAGAAACTCTGAGCAGGGCCTTATGCCTTTCTTCTGCTTCATACCTGCTCAGGATTTTTCTCATAAACTTATGATAGATATACATGGAGAAATCAGTTATCTGTGTATTACCTCCTTGGATCTGTGGTCCCAGGGACCTTATAACTCTCCTATAAGAGAGTTAGTCTCCACTTCTCCTTAACAGCTCACCAAACCCTTTAAATTTCTTCATGTATTGATGCCAAAATCCCTACTTCTTTCTCCCGCACTTGTCTTCCTTTTGATTTCTAGATAATCATACCACAAATGAATTCTCTGAAGAACCATCTGCCTATGATATTGCCTCTCTCTGATGAGCATAGATTCATTTCCAATCTAGGATATTGATTTGATTTGTGGAACAAAATTTTATTTTTTCAAATTGAATCCACATGTGCAAATATTCTCTCCCTGGCCTCTGTCCACTCCCACCACACAATTCTGCAGTCTCCTCAAAGCCTTGACCATAATCATCTTCCATGTGAAGTAGTCTCATTTGGGCTCCCCTGAAGGTGAAGCTGACAGAATTTCCCATTCACAGCTCAGTGTGTTCTGTCTGCAGTTGCTTCTTAGCCAGAAGCTCAATCCAGAAAGCCACTTCTTTCTCTTTTAGCTTCTGAGCTTGTTGGGTGGTGGCTCCAATCTGCAGATAACCTTCCTTTTGGTCATACTTTGGCCAGTGGGGCAGCCCTTGTCCATTGGGATTCCTGGGAACAGAACCAAATAGAATTTCTTAAAGCTGTTATGTGTCCCCTATATCCCTGTGATATTTATAGGGTTTGTCTCTCCTAAAGACCTGTGCAACACACACACACACACACACACACACACACACACACACACACACAAAGGAGCATCACTGTCAGACTGTCAGAGCCCTAGGTCATAGGGTTGGAGCCAATCAGTTAAATTTTAAAATCTATCTCTTCCTTACAGGTACCTTACTGTCTCATCTTACCCATCAAATTGGCTCCATCTGTGTCACTAGACTCACCCATTCCTAGCAAAATTTGCCCAGAATTTCATCATCATCTTGCTGAGATTGGTCTCTTCTTCTGAGGTACCACCTGTGAGGAATAAGAATAATCTTTTTGATTCAGTTCATGGTTCATGAGCTAATGAGAGCATTATCACTCAAGAGATTATTAAAAGAGTCGAGTTTGGGCTTTTACATCAAAGCTGTAGAATCGAATACTTTATTACTAGAGGGTTGTGCTTAGCTGGTGTATACTTTCTGTCAGAGAGTAACTGATCTACTATACAGCAGGCATGTAGTATATTCTTCTGTGATCATCCACACTCAATTCTATGAAATTGCCACAGATGAAGAATTCTCTGGATTCCAGGGTGTATGGGATTTCTGGGTCTTTTCTTATGTATTCCCCACAACCCCACAATTAGATGTACAATGGCTCTAAGATGTAATCTTGGGAGCTACAGAGCATATCATATAAAGCCATGAGGTGGCTCACAGTCATGAATTATAGCATCTACTGGAAGTTGAGGTATTAAAGACATCCTAAAAGGTTTTCTTTACATATTGTATTATTAATTACAATAGAGGTAAACTATCACATACAGGTAGGTGTGCATATAGGTAGATTGATGCACATGACATCTGACCCATTTATTACTCATATTCTGATCTATCATGCTGAATAGGAAAAGCTTGACCTCATCCTCACTCACATTCTGAAATGTCATTATTAATGAGGAATGAAGCATCAGTGGCATTCTTGTCTTCAAATGGGACACTCAGATGAGCCATTTCTCTTGGTGTCTTACTGCTCCGGATCTTGATACAGAGCATTGCTGGCTGCTCACGAGTATGTACCTTTCCTTATCTATGCTGGAGTGGGAGAAAGCCTGGGAACTTGAGAGTTGAGCTCATCCCTATTACACTGAGTTGAGAAATGAACATCAAGAGAGGAGGAGAAATGTGCTCAAGGCCACAGAAGCCTTGGAACACAAAGCTCCGAATCGCAAGCTCACAGGCAGCAAAGCACTATTACCTCTTAAAATCGGGGCCCCGAAGACAGAGTAGATTTCATCTCCATGGTCTCCTACCACCGTATCTGGTTTCATTTCTGATGAGAAGCTTGGGCGATATTGAAACTCATACATGTATGTGGGGGCTCCAGCATCTAAGAAGACACAGACTCACAGATTCTATTCATATCACCAGACACAAGCTTGGATGCTATCAAGGCATTTGTAATGCAGGAGACCTCTGAGTATCAGTGCAAACAGAGAAACACTTCAACACCAAGCTTCTTGATGTGCTTAGCACTGTGCAGTTAGTGGAAGGAGACAGTGATGTTCGTGTGAGGGAAAAGATTTATGAATGCACTGTATCCAGTAAGCACACACTGGGTTGTTCATTGACAACCCACAAGTGTTCATTCATTTCAAGATCCGCACCTTGCTGGGTGTTCTCCATTCAGACATGTTTTAAGTATTCTTGGTTTTTTTTTTTCCCCACCTATTCTGAAAAATGTGAGGCACTTCCAAGATATTTGTCTGAAAGAGAGGATTTCTAAAGATAAATACATGCAAACATGGAGCACTAGTTACTTTTGTCTCAGGAGTACAATGTTGGACAAAGCTGTCCTTCATAAGTGAGAAAATAACAGCTTTCTCAGACAAATCAAATTGTATGAAACTCACCATTCTAGACATACCTTACTTTCCTCATTAAACATAAAGATGGAGATGGATAACATGAGACAAATGAAAACAAAAGCTAATGATACAGAACAGAGAAAAATACTCAGAATGGCCATGATGATGAGTACAGCAAGCTTATTCTCAGTATGGGGACAAAACAATGGTATTGTGAAACATACCTAGATAATAATAGCTATATCTATAACTAAATCAAATTATAGCTATAGCCAAATTTTGTCATTACAAATTGATATATGTTCTGATCTCAATGACATAAAAGTATACAGTAGAGGGAGTTGAAGTGTGGAGTTGTTCTAGCAAACTTGTTCTTAGCATTCTAGACCAGAGCATCTCCATGTTAGAGAATCTGAAGCACCAGAGAGGTAGGGTATAATAATATCACAAAGGGGCTTCAATACAATAGCACAGTCAATGATAGCTCATTAAGATATAAAATTGCTAAGGAAATGGGTCTTGATCAGTATTTTGGGAAGAATCCATTTAATAGCTTTGCACGTAATATTGCACGCAACAGTACATATTATTTTCAAGCACTCATAGAACATTCTCTTGAGTAGATCCTATGTGAGGGCACAATGCAATGCCCAGGTAATACAAGAAGACTGGAATTAGAGACAGCATCTTTTCTGATCACAATGGTTTGAAATCAGACATAGACACCAGGAACAATTTCAGACAATTCATGGACTCTTGAAAATTAACATGGTCTTGAGCCACTAATATGTCTGTTATTTAACCAAGGGGAAATTTTAAAGCATATTGAAACAGGGATGGAAAGGTAGCTCATTGGGGAAGAGCTTGTCACACAAATGTGAGGATGAGTGTTTGGTTACCCAGTATGCATGTCAGTATAGCCTGCCTCTGGCATTGCAGGCTGATGTAAACCTAGCATGCTGGAGGCATAGATCAGGATCTCTGTAGAACTCTGACTAGTTAGACCAGCTGAACTATCAAGTCCTGAGTTCAAGCCAGAGGCCCTATCTCAGGATATAAGGTAGAGAGCAACAGAGGTCTGGTATTCACACACATGCACACACAACTAAGTGCCCACACAATATCAACATTCATGTACATGTGTGTATGCCATATATACACAAACACATACATTCAAATGTGTGCACACAAAAATGGAGTCATAGCTTGTCAAAACTAATGAGATATAGCAAAAGTAGTTGTAATAGAAACATTCATAGCATTAAACAACTACATTATAAAGAGAAGAAAAATATCAAACAATCTACTGTTACACTAAAGGGATCTAAAAGAACAGCAAAGTGAACCCGAGGGTAGCAAAAAGGAGAAATAATCATGATTGATAAAAATCAGGGGACTGTAGAGTTGGCTCAGCAGTTAAGAGTACTGGCTGCTCTTCTAGAGGACCTGGGTTCAATTCTCAGCATACAGTTCTCAGCAACCACATGGAGGCTCACAACTATAGGCTGCTACAGTCCCAGGAGATCCAATACCTTTTCCTGGCTTCCATGGACAAAAGGAACACACACATGGTGCCCAGACATATATGAAGATAAAACGCCAACAAACATAAAACTAACTAACTAAATTAGAGTTGTTTTTTTTTAAAGTGAGTTCTGAAGCTATAAGAAAAGGTAAGAGTCAAGAAAATCAATTTTTTTCTTTCTTTTTTAAAAGAAAAGTAAAACTAATAAACTTAGTTGAACTAAGAAAAAGAGAAGATTTATGCAAAGGAAAAACTTGGTGTTATACATGATGCCAGGGAAGGAGAAAGGAAAATTGGATTGTAAGTCTAATTCACAATGGGAAACTAAGACTGCTACAAGAAAACAGAAGAAAAACTATATGATGTTGGCTAGAACATGGTTCTCTGGGTTTGATCCCAAAAGTGGAGACCACTCAGGCAAAAACTATAAAACGAAATAGATATCCCATTGCAAAACCTATCCACAGGAAGGAAAAATAATGAATAATCCATGTCTGTTTGTGTGCATGTGAGTACATGGGTGTGTGCGTGCATGCACGTGCACACTTGTGTGTAAGGTGGGGTGTATTTTCAAATGATCCATGCTATAGAGAATTACTTTACAAAGTAAGGAATGTGAAGAATTTAACAGCAAGAACAAAAAGCAAGCAAACCGCCCATTTATTTGGGAAAGGATGGAGGGGGTGAGGGGAGCACCTGTAATCCTAGCTCATGGGACATAAAGGCAGGAGGATGCCTTGGCCTTGTCTAAATGTCTAAATTCCCTTTTCTCACAGGGAAAAGAAAATGGTAAGGACCCAAGTAGATATTTCTTTAAAAGAGGAATAAAAGTAAAAATGAACAACAGATCAATAAAAACTGTTAACATCAATGATCATTAGTATAATACAAATTAAAACCACATTGAGCTAGCACCTTTCCCAGTCTGAATGTATTTCATGAAGAGCTAATAAGAAGTAGTGTTTGACAAGGATGAAGAAACAAGGAATCTCACTCATACAACATGTATGCTACAAAACATGAAGACAGTTCTTAAAGCATGTCAAAAATGGAACTGACACGTCACAGACTTGAAACAACTATGTTGAAAATATATCTGACTTATGATTACACTGCTCAACAGAGTCAAGTTATGGAATTACTATGCGTCCACTAATAGATGAATGCACGAAGAGAGTGTGGTATAGTGTAGATGGAATAATGTATGCCCTTAAAAAGGAAGATGCACAGCCATTATGACAAAACACAAAAAAATGGAGAATTATGTGCTAAGTGGACTAAGTCAGATCTAGATAGACAAGTATCCACATTATTACATGCATGTGATCTATAAGAAAGAGCTCAAAACATCAAGGAAGAAAGGGTCAGAGGCTGGAGGTAAGAAGTGGGTAGATTGTTATAAAATCAGAATCATTCTGCTCATCTTTAACCTTTTTTAAATTAGAGTTGTCTATTTGTGTTTTGTATTGGGATGGGCAGACCACAGTGCATGTATGGTCATAAGACAACCATGTGTGTCCCAAGGACTGAACCCAGGTCATCAGGCTTGGCAACAAGAACCTTTATCTGCTGAGCCATCTCACTCACTTCCTGTTTCATTTTTGAGTTACATTCCGCAATATGATAAATACTGTTGAGAAAGAGTATTTTAAAATGCTGAGAGAAAATGTCATTTTCACTAAATACAAAATTTGCTGTGGTAGCAAATTTACAGTAATTGTATTACACTGACTCATAAACTGCAATTTCACTTAGTATTTATATTATTTACATTATTAAATATTTTATTATTATTGCATTTGGATAATTGTTGTCACTACTACTACATAGACTCATTCTCCATCTCTCTCTTCTCATTATAGTATCGAGTTTACTCCTTTTCATCTTACCCACAGCTGGGGAAACTGAAGTGGCAGCAGGCGGCTCCCACAGCTACTTTAAATCATGGGTGCAAACAGAAAATTTAAACCTTTTTTGGAGTGCTAGATAGATGCTTCAGTGGCAAAGACGACTTGCTTCTCTTCTAGAGGATCTAGGTTTGGTTACCATGACTTTCTTCTGGCCTCTGCCAGAACTAGCAGAAACAGGACATATACACATAGAGAGAAACACACTTGACCATGAATATATATGTATTATTATTAATTATTAACATTAATTATTAATATTAGTTATCAGTCAATAATTAATGTTGATATCAATATTAATTATTTACTGATATTAACCATTAATATCAATTATTTTAGTTGGTATTAACTAAAATTAATTCATATCAATGTATTAATAATATATAATACACATGTAAATAAATTATAATAATAATAAAAATAAAATATAAAATTAAATTTAAAAAAACTCTCCTGGAAAGTTAGGGTTGTGATTAAGTGACCAAAAGCTGGGAGCAAAGGAGGACACCACAAATGGCACCCCTAGAAGTCCTCATCCCTAGGGTGAGCTTATCATCCCGAGATTCACACCCGAACCTAGCACTTGGTCACATAGAAAGGTTCTATGACAGCCCTCAGCCTGCATACAGTGTCACACTATGATGGACAGAAGCTAGCCAAGAACATATTTCAGTGAGTTTCACAGATGATTTTGGCACAAATCAAAGAGGACAATACTAAGAGAAGGCCAAAATGCAGCCATAGAGGCTTGATATTGGCAGCTTCCCATTTGCAAATGTTTGTGGGTAAGCCAGTCACAGAGAAAAGGGGTAAAATAAGTCTGTTCAACCTCAGGGACTCACCTCTATGTCCACGAGAGACAATCACAGATGGAACCCCGAATACCACATCCCCAATCAATTCCAGAAGTTGGTCTTTATTTCCTCCTGTGTCATCTGCATCTCTCAAATACTTTTCAATGACCACTGGAATTGCATCCTCAGGGAGGTTCTAGAATGGATGAGGAAAGTGACAGTGTGGCTTGTATCACTCCTCCAGCTTGTTCATTCATTGACTATGAATCTCTTGAGCCCAGAAACAAATCCTGGGTAGTGATGTGGGAACACCAGAAAACTGGGGACAGAAAGAAGACTCCATTCTTTTCCTGAAATTCTGTAGGTTTATAATTTGGGGCAAGTTCTCAGCTTTTCTTTGTTTCTCAACCAGCTGTCATGATCCCCAGGGTGCTTACAAGAAGAAAAGAGGACTTCTTCAAGAGGGATGTGGCTGTCATCTGGTCCAATTTCACATCAGAGGGTGGGTAGTTCATCATCTATTTAAAAACATGGTTAACATCTCTTTAAAAACAGACATTATCAGAATGGAGCAGACAGGCAAGCTATAGCAAAGCAGATACAGATATTAAGTTGGGCTTTGATGGGCATTCTGTTTATGAGCTTTAAAAGCAATCAGGGAAACAGATGGATTTATACAGAAATCCAGTCATGACCAATGATACTCTAAATATGTGTACTGATCAGGCCAGGGGGCACAATGACCCTCGAAGCAGAGAGGAAACAAAACCTTAGAGATGCAAAAGAGAAAGCAAAAGCCATCCATTGCATTCTTTGCTATCTATAAGACCCTTCTGCAGTGAGAATGCTGACACTCTCAGCCTGTCTTAGTCCTAAATAGAGACTTGGTCTAATTCCAGAATAGCTCCTAGAACCCAAAAGCCACATGAAGGATATACTTTCTATAATGACTGTGCTGGCAAAGTCTGTGGCTTTCAGACTAAGCTAAGACATGGTAAGGATAGACAGCCACCAACACCTGCTCCAGATTGACTATAGAAACCTTGGGGTTGGCCTTACTTCTCTGCCTGTGGCAACCTCACACCCAAAGACCCAAATTCTTGAGAATAAATGTTCATCCTTTTGTAACCTCTCTGGGATGTAAATACACAGGGTGGCAATTCTTTCCAGCTCAACCATGTTGGTGCCCTTACTTCCTCTTGACCTTCTCTACCTGTCATGTAGATGAGTTTTGAATAAGAAATCTAATGTCTATCTACCCAGATTCTGTACTCACTCCATGACTCCTTTCCAAGCTTCTCCAGCCTTGCAACATCTCCAGGGGTAGTGATGTTTCTATCTGGGACTTGAGTTCAAGTCATGTTTGAGCTTTCTTCTTCTTGCTACCCTATTCGCAAATGAAACCTGCCTTATCCTTGAACCTGATGTCTGACTTTTTAAATTATCTTTGAAAAGGAAAAGACCTTCTTTCGCTTTAAGAGGGCATTATAAGTCATGATGGAGTGACTTTGAATCTTTCAATGATGTGAAATGAGAACATATGCAGAGATTTGTGGGAAATATGTCCAAGTTCATGGTGGAAGCTGTGCTTCCCAGTGAGACTCCTCTGAACTTCCAGCCCTTTCCATTTAGAGACACCCATGTTTGTCTGATTGCCTGGATCTTATTTTTGTAGGCCTTCTCAGCCTGCACATTCCGAATACCTAAGTTTAATGGAGTGACAAACTGTTCATTGAGATCAGATTCCCAGGCCTGGGCCACCCAGGTTTAAAGTTAGCTCAGACAGAAAATAGCTACAAGGAAGTATTCATGTGTAATAAGAGACAGATGCCCTAGATACAAGCAGACGTCCAGGAAGAAAGAAAATATTGGGGAGGGGAGTGATGGGTAGGGGATGGTCTTATCTAAGAGGTTCATGCTCACAGTTGGCAGAATCCAGCCAAACTCTTGCTTGTTGATTCCCACGATGTAGGGCACCGTGTTGAAGTCCTTCTCAGCCAGGATCTCCTCAGGCATCTTTGGCAGCAACACTCCATCAAGCACAGTGGGAACAAAGGGATGGCTCTGAGGAAGGGAGCAACACAGTGCCAGGAAAACCCCATCCCCCTCTCTGACTTTCTAATGGAGAAGCCAGAAAATAGACACTGTGGCTTGGGTAGGGGCTATGGGGAGTTAGGGTACTAAGAAGGAAGTTAATGGTGTATGTGCCACAAAGGCCTGATTTGGGACATTTCAGTAGAAAGTTAAGGGTGCCAAGAAAGAAGAGGGGCCCTTAGGTGAAATTAAGTGTATATTATTATAGAATATATATTTCCACCTGTAGTACATTATACCATTCAGAGTGATTCTCACTATTCCTGATAGTTATGCCTGCGATGTTGACATAAATTCTGTATCAGTGAATTCTGAGCCACTGTTGCTGGGGACTTACAGGGCTAGGCTTCTAGGAACCTGCCCCCAACATTCTAATCAACCTTGTATTATATGTGGGTCCTAGTTTTAAAAACATGTTATATAACAAATCTATTACAAATAATCAACATGTAGAACTTATTTGTGATAAAACACTAGATTAATAGGGCTTAGCATTTCCCCAACCATGGGTTATATTTATAACCCATGAATAAACTTCTTTGGCTTCAGATTCACTATTATGAAGTCTACTGTGATTTTTTTTAATGCATTGTCTCATGAATCCACTAATTTACCTAATTTCCAACCTCTTCCTGCCTTTTTCACATACAGAAGGTATCACATGACTACTCTTCGCTTTCTCTTTTGGATTTAGTGTCATGGTCATCATCAACACTGACTCCAAGGTCAAGAGGCACCAGAACTCAGGCCTGGCAGAAGCCCAGCTATTGCTCATGTTTTCTCCCCAAGGTTGGTCATAGCCTGTCATGCCTGGGGACAAGGGACTTATCAGTAGCACTATGCTCTAGAGTATCTTAAGCAGAGAAATAACTTAAAGCAGCAAACATTGAAAAATGGCAGTAAATAGGCCACAAGGTGGACATGTGTGATTATCAATGATGAGACAAGAAGATAAAGCTTTACTGCAAATGGGATGCTAGGCTCCCCACAGGACTCCCACTTGGCTCCCACCTCTCAGTACCATACCTCTCAATTTAATTCTAAAAGATAGAAAACATATGTTATTACATATTTTTTTCTTCTGCTACATAACTTCCCCACTAGGACAGAAGTCTCTAAGAAAGCAATAGATTATATGTATTTTACTGTCATGTCCTGGCTGTTAAATCAGCTCCAGACACAAAGTAAGTCCTTAATAAATCATTACTGGGTGCCTGAAAGGCCCTCATATGACCCTTTAAGGAATTTCTGGGATCCGTGGAAAGATAAACACAGAGGACAGGACTGTAGCTGGCAATAGCTGGGTATTGAAGAGGCAGGAGGGAAGAAATGGCAGGTGGACTTTCTTAGGTCATAGGAGAATGAAACTCTAGGCTCCTTCCTGCATGACTCATCAGTCTGCTCCTTTTACAAAACCTTTAGTGGCATCTCAGCCTCCTGATAGCAGGATGTTCTAGCGAAGCCTGTCCCTGCAAGCTCCTTTTGGGAATGAGGAATATGAATGAGAAGGGGACAAGGAGCCAAACAACCCCAGGGTACAGAGTGGTTGACCACAGCCCTCCACAGAGAGTTGGGAATAATTTCAATTCTAGCCTATGGTCTTTCTGTCTATACTAACTGACATGTGAATGAGTGATTTCTCCTCTCTTGGCCTCCAGAAAGCGCACACAGGAATAACCAGAATCCCACAAACAGAAGTCTTATTATTTGGAGTGAAAGCACTGTGAAAACTTAAGAGGAGTCTAATCCAGAAAGGGATAATCCTTACCTGTCTGGAGTCTCCATGCAAATCCAGCTTAAAAAGATTCTGTGAAGATAAGACAGAGGTTGTGTTAGGAAGTCATCCTGGGTGCCAAGCTGATTCTCTGAGTTGGGTTTAGGGTGTGACCAGTCTCTCCTTCCTGATTCCTACAGTGTTCTCTGTCTATATGCACTGTGTGTGTGTGTGTGTGTGTGTGTGTGTGTGTGTGTGTGTGTGTACACATTGTGTATGTGTGTTGGGGCAGCAGGCAGAATCAGGGTCATTGGAGTTCTGGAAAGGCACCTACTATGGGTACCTGTCCTCTTCATCTTTCCACCTATGTGTTCTTCACAACACCCCATGGTTCCTCTGCAGTGAAAGCAATGTGATTGTATGTGGGACATATGGGGACTTGCAGGGAGATTGTAAGATGGGCTGAGATGGGCTGAAGTGGCAGGAGATAACGCTTGCCTGGCCCTAACATTCTTCCTTCTGATGCCATAAGTTTAGGTGACTCCAGTTGCCATGGAGCTATGCCCTCAAATATAAAGAACAGTTCAAAGATACCTACAAGATAGTGTAGAGTTTATAGCAAATACACCAATAACATTCGGAGAAAGTTGGCTTCTAAAGAGATGCCATATAGATCTTGAGTGATGCTATCTTCACCTTTCCAGTAAACAAACCTTCTGCATAGAGAAGGCAGCCAGAAATGATGGCCAACAGAGGGGTAGTGAGTGGCAAATGCTAAGTACTATCTTAGCATCTGGATCTAGCTACATCCTGGGTCCTCTCTGCTCTTGAATGTCATAGGTGTTAGTGACTGGAAGGCTCAGTCACAACACATGCCTGAAGTGAATGTTCTAGTCTTGTGTTCAAAAACTTCAATGCCCATGCTCACTGAAATTCATTCTATTGCATAATTTTCTGTGTTTTACATCTATCACATTCAGTGTGATTACAACGTGACACTTACTAATGGATCTGACCCATGTTGGGAAAGCAACTGCATTATGAGTCTACCAGGCAAGGTAGACCTTTCACTCAGTCTCTCTCTCTCTTTCTCTTCCTCTGCCACCCCTATTTCTTGTCTCTCAATGAATAGTCATAGAAGCACCTTCAAAACGCTTAGAAAAATGTCATGTGATCTTAAGTTCTCTGGAATTTCCCAAAGATACAAAGTAACCCTTTAGGTGATGGGTACACCTATGGTTTTCCATTCTGCATATTCAAATAGTTGTGAAACATACATTAAGGAGAATACCTGTAATACCATCACTGAAGATGGTGAAACAGAAAATTTTCAGAGAACAACCAACCAGATACATAGTGAGGCCATCTCAGAAATCCAAAGAGAAAAAGACAGCAGTTCTTAACTCTGAAAAACATAGACTTCAGTAGTTTTTGAGCCTGATCTCCTAGAATCCAAGACCCAAAGCCATATTGGACTCAACTGATATCTATACTAGATTGATGGACTGGTTTTAGTGAATTCAGTGGAGGGATGGATATATGAAAGATAATAAATGGTTAGGCAAGTAATTATCATTCAATATATAGAAGAACTAGTCTCCTGAAACATGGAAAAGTAGGTATAACTGTTATAATTTAGATAGCTTCTAAATCAGCCAAATGATACTTTATAATGAAAAAACACTGATAGTTTTCCATTATAAAAGAGAGCAAAAGAAAGAAAAACAATCTCAATAATACAGAAGGCTGCCACTGTTGCCAAGAGGCAAGAAGATGTCCTGAGTAGTTTCTCCTAAACTGCAGAAGAGATGAAGTGAAAAAGCCTGGGGTAAAGTACAAGGTTGGGGAGCACTGGAAAAGGCCAACCAATTTCACCTACCAATTCTAGTGTGGACTTCAAGAGCTCTTCCTCTGTCTTCTGGCGAAGGCAGTGAACCATGGCAGCTGAAGTGGTGTTTTTACAACCAGATATGACAGCAATTTTCTTCAACAGATCACAGGCCACAAGCAAAGGTTAAGAGTCGTACTTATACCTCTGTCAATACAGCCTAGGGTTCTATCCAATACCCAGTTTCTACTGATGATACATGATTGCCCTAGATTCTCAGTACCAGCAGGTATGGGTTCTGAGCCCCTCAGAGTATTGCCTTTGTCAGTAATTGGGATTTGATATAGACTATTTAAATATTTGAGCCTGTGCTACTTTCTAATTTGTTAAGTGAAATCAGGTGTTGTGGAGCATGCTTTTAATCCCTGCACTTGTGAGGCAGAAACAGGCGAATTTTGGAGAGTTCTAGGACAGTCTGGTCTATAGAGTGAGTTCCGATGCAGCCAGGGTTACATAGACAGACCCTGTCTTAAAAAAGAAAACTAATTTGTTAAGTGAACATAATATTGTTAATGTGGATGTGTTAAGAGAAGCCAGTGTGGTAAGGAAAAAGAACCAAGAATTCTACTGTCTAATGTAGAGCTACTGCCTCCACACTCTGGCCAGGTGTCTTTTGCCATCCACATATGAATTGTATCTTTCCTATGAGGAAAAATTACCCATATGATGTATGAAACACTTGCTGTCATATCGAAACTTGTACTGAATTGTCGGGTGTCTAAGGAACATGATTCACAATAATAATAATAATAATAATAATAATAATAATAATAATAATAATAATAATAAATATCACTTCAGAACTTGGCCTAGTTGTGAGCCCGAAACAAGCTCTAGCCATTGACAATGTCACCTGTACCCCATAACAAGAGAGATTTGTGAGGAGAGAAGACAAAAGGACACAGGAGCAGCACTGGGTAGAATTTACCTCAGCCAAAGGCCTGGTGTTCTTCTTGACCAGGCCTGCAGTGAGGGCCACACCACTTTCAGAAATGGCCCTGTGGAAGAGATTCTTGGCCAAGGGAGACAACACCTGGTAGAGACAAATAGAGAAGGAGACTTTATACTCAGTGACTCACAGGATTCTGTGGGACCAGTGTTTGGACTCCGTTTCATCACTTTGATGACCCTGTGAAGCCTCCCCCTTGGTTCTGCTGGCTTCTGGCCAATGTGGGATTGCCTCGGTGTCCCCACGTGGCAGCCAGTACCAAATTTTACCTGACCCTGTGGCTGAACTTCATTTGGATATCCCCCTGGAAACATTCACAGAAAACATCCAAAGAGTCAGAAGAAGGAAAAGCTAAAAGACAAGTCCATTTTAACAGACGGGTGTTCACACACTGAGCTCCAAAGCAGAGAAGGCAGGTGACCGTGCAAAGGGAAACTGCAAACAGGCAGGCATAGCTACCCTTGTAGTCGATAAAGTATATTTCAAACTAAAGCTAATTATAAGAGATAGGGGACACTACATATTAATAAAGGATGAATTTATCTACAAGGCATCACAATTATAAGCAAACATTTAGAGCCTCTTAATTTTATAAAACAATCACTAAGGGACATAAAAGGCCACCTAGGATATGAAGCAAAAATATTGGAGGACTTTATTATGCAACCCTCGTATTTAGAAAGATCTTCCAAACTAAAAGTAAACAATGAAATCTCATAGCTAAAATATGCCATGGATCAACTAGATTTAACAGATTCATTCAAATTATCCCACCCATGACGTAGGGAATACAAAGGATTCTCAACTGCAAATGGAAACTTCTCCAAAACTATCATGTCACAGTGCACAGATAAAACATTAAAAAGTAGTAAGAAATTGAAATTATTCCTTGTTTCTAATGAGATCTCAATGAAATAAAAGTAGAATCAATAACAAGTATTTAAAAAATCTCATCTTAAGCATATTACAATATCAATATGCATGTAAATATGTTAAAATTAATTAACTTTGTCCTTCAACCCATTCCAATTTATCATCATACTGTAAATAATATATGGGAGAAATTAAAGTTATTGATTATAAGCATGAAATCAATATACCATGTGGAAAACATTGGAACACAGGAACTAATAAAGAAAATGAACTGCAATGCCTTTTGTATAAATTAGGAGATTACTTATAATGTTTAGTTATCTCATCAAGGTGATAGCATGAAAAAGACCTTCGACCCTCTTCCTAGAACCAAAATATTTCAGTTACTGAACAAAATAATCCTATGTTATAAAGTTTCCAAAATAGCCCATGTGCAGAAGTATCCAAATAGAGAATGTACATGCTAAAGCTAGTTTTTAGGTTTCCTTTAGGGTCAGAATTGAAGACAGAAGCTATAACTCTATATATTTGTTATGTAAGAGAAAATCATGGCAGAATTAAACTAACATTCAAAAACTGATAAAAAGTTATGCAACATAAATAAGTGAAAGAAACATAGGCACACACATAAATACACAATGGAAAGGAGAGAGGATGGAAGGCAGGTTTACAGGAGAGAGGTGGTAGATACATGCAGGGATGGATAAAGGTTGTGGAAATACTACAGTCATACATGTCCAAATGTCCTCTTTGAATTTATCTGCACTATCTCTTATCTCTGAAGAAAACAAGACCATTTTTCCTCAAATATTCAGCCACATCTTTGAAAATTATGGTGGTGGGTTGGCACTCTGATCAGTTCTCAGGGAGTGGGAGAGCCACTGAGGACTCCCAGAAGTTTCCATAGATCCCCACAGTATCTCCTAGTCCTTGTCTCCACACCAAGTTGATTCCTCATATCATCAGAATGTGTCTGAGACCGGTCCCTGTTGAAGCATCTGTCCATCTTTCCTCACAACCATCTCTCCCACCTGGACCCTCAGTCCCAGACACTGCTGCCCTTTTTATTGGGTTTTCAAAGCCACAAGACTACTTAAGATGACTCCCTGACAGCTCCAAATGCTCTAGTTCCCTCAATGTATAGGTCTAGCTTGGAGCCAAACAGTGGTGCCTGAACTACCTCAAAAGTGAATTATATGTTAATGTACTGAGCAAAGAGAAAGAGAAAGCAATCACTTGAGAAGAGAAATAATATATAACAGGTGCTTTTTTATGGTAGGGCATAAAAGTGCCTCTTAGAAGTGGGGGAGTGTTTGCTTGGTTCTTAGTTTTGCCATATTCTAATGTTGAGCAATAAACGTACCAACCTGAATCTAGGTATTGAAAGCAAAGTTCCCCGCGGCTGGGGTATCTGGTCTCTAAAGGATCCTATCAGCAGATATCATACTTAGTAAGGCCTGGTGACAGGGACACTTACAAGAACAGAGACACTTTCACCACCTGCTGATTCTCCAAAGATGGTCACAGAGCCTGGGTCCCCTCCAAAGTTGGCAATGTTGTCCTGGACCCAGCGTAGTGCAGCCACCTGGTCCAAGTGACCCCAGTTCCCCCTGCTGTGTTCATCCCCTGTGCTGAAAGAAACCAGGGTAAAAGTGGATATGTCATGAGCTAGAAGTGATCTGGGAGCTCTTAGTGAAATAAGCTGTGTTCTGCAGTCCTAATACATGACTTCACCAGCCCCTCATCTCTCTAGCAATGTGCAATTTGGGATTCTAGACACATCTTCCAGGAACAGTGTTGCCTAAGAGATAGTTAGTGCTCATCTGGAAACAAGACAGTCAAAACCCCCAACTTCTGAGTGTATTCAGTTCATACTACATAGCATAGTGAACATGAACAGGTGGGAAGAGGGTCAAATATCAAGTAATGAAAGTTCTTTGAAAATAAAAATAAATCCAGCATACAAAAGATGTAGGGATGAGGTAGTTATAATTGTGGGTAATTCTTCAGACTGCAGGACCAAGAAAGGCCTCTTGGGAGCAGTGCTAGTTAAGAGAGACCTGGGTAAAATGAGCATGTAGGCTTATGAATATCATAAAATATTACTGCTTGTTATAAAAAACAGCAGCTACAAAGGACTTTGGGCTCATAGAAACAAACATCTGGGTGTAGCTAGCAGCAGACACAGCCAGAGCAGGTGCTGAGAGCCTTGGCAAGAGATTCCACATGTGTATGGAAACGATCTGCAGGAACAAGATATGATTCAACTCCTATCTGTCATAGCATTCTGGCTACTCTATAGAAAACTCATGCCTTAAAAATAACAGGTTTATAAAACAAAACAAAAAACAACAACAACAACAACAACAACAACAACAACAACAAAAACACTAGTTATAACAATACTCTAGTCCTAAACTGTAAGACTTTAATCAGAGTGGAAGCCAGGAATAAAGCCAGGATAAGTAGATGAAGTCAGTTTTTTAAGGTGGGGCCAAAAGGACTTGTTCATTGGTTAGATGTTGAGTTTGAGAAAAAGTGGAGTCCAAAATGTCCTCTCAGCTTTTAGGCCAAGAAAGCAGGAGGTGGCATGGCCAGCATCAGCACAGCGGGACGCAGGGAAAGGAGGAAGGCTTTGTTCTTTTCCCTTTGCTAAGAATAGCACAAGCATATCATAACTCAGTGCACCCCTACAGCAATGTGCCCACTCTGAAAAAGGTGGTCCAGAAGTAGCTGTTATCTATGCCTGGAATCACACAGGGAACAACACATAAATCATCTTAGAAGCAAGTGTAATAGGTGGAGAATTAATGGATAGGCGAGTTCCATTAGCGGCAGAGCAGGATGCCTTCTGAATGAGCCGGCGGAGGTCTCTAAAATGCTTGGCATCACTAGAACTGAGTCCTGGTGTCTTTGTTCTGGCAGTTGTTATATTTGGATGTGTTCATACAAAAGAATGATGGCGTACTAGAGCCTGTAAAATGTGAGGTCCAGTGAAAGGTCACTGGGTACACTGCCCTTGGTGAGCTCATGGCACCAGGGTTAGTTCCCTAGTGAGCCAGGTATAAAAATAGCAAGGCTTCCTCAGCTATCTCCCTCCAGCTTTCTGCCTCGTGTGTGATCTCTTCTGTATTCTGAAGATTCCGTTTCTGTTCTTCTACCTTATTGATCTCAATATGAGGGCCCACACCAGACCTCAAACAGAAGGAAAAAATGTATCTTGGATGACCAGCCTCTGAAATTCTTAACTCAATAATATTTTTCTTATACATATCATAAGTATTGATCTGGTATTCTGATATATAATAAGAAAAAAAGACTAATGTGGGGGGCTATGGAAGAGTTCAAACTCTACCTGAAGAATCCCCAGATGCCCAAACGGTATTGGATGACCACCACCACGACATTTTCATGTGTAGACAGGGCCAGTCCATCATAGGTGGATGCCCCACCTAACACCAGTCCACCTCCATGGATCCACACCATCACCTGGAGAAAGACACAGCAACACAGATTATCAGAAAGCTCCTCTGAAGGGCTGGAGAAGTTGTCGAGTTTGGTTGCCTAAATCTAAGCTGACTCAAGTTTGACATCACGGAAGCCATACTAGTACCAAACAAGGCTACAACAGGCAGTCTTTTTCTACCATGCTGGGGCCTAGAATGTCATCTTCCCCATCGTTTCTTGCCTTTCTTCAGAGACTCATGAGCCCTGTCTTTACAGGCCTCCTTAAACTGAAAAACATCATCATAGAAACATCTGAGGCCAGTGATGTTATGCTCACCCCAGCACTCCACTCTCCTCATGCTAGGGCTTTATGTCAGTGGCTCAAGTTCATCTTTCTCAGATTCCATGACTGACTATGCATATGGTGACGCTGAGTGCAACAAGAGGAAGGAACAAGTGACCTAATGAGGAGACTCCCATAGTCCCACCCTGAACCTCTTCCTCCTCCTCTTCCTCCTTTCTTCCTCCCTTTCTTCTCTCTCTCTCTGTCTCTCTGTCTCTGTCTCTGTCTGTCTGTCTCTCTCTCTGATTTGATTTTTAAGACAGAAAAACTATAGCTGGCCTGGTACTTGCTATGTATCCCAGGCTAACATCAAACTTACTCAAATGCTTCTGGCTCAAAGGTTTCTCTAGAGCTCTAGAGTGGATGTTTCTGGACTAGTCTTTTTTTTTTTTTTTCTTTTTTCTTTTTTCTGATACAAGGGATCATACTCAAGGCCTTGAGCATCCTGGCAGCTACTCTACCACCAAGCTCCATTAGTCCAGTTGGCTGAGGTGGTGATCAGAAGAAAGGAGAGGAATCAGTGACAGAAGAAAGGACAGCATTAAAGCCGAGGTACACCCTGCAGCTATTACAGGGCCAGAGGCAGACATCGTGGCATCTGGGGACAGCATAACTGTGTGCAAAGTTTGCAGCGGCATCAGAAGCACAGCAGTAACAGAACCAGCAGGGGGCGTGACATTAGCAACATCAATAGAAGCAGCAGTAGTAGCAAAATGCACTTATAGCTACCACCCTAGAAACAGCAGCCACTATAGTAGCTATAGCAGTGAGAGGCAGATAAAATATCCCAGAGAATAGCAAGGACAGATGCAAGAAGAAGCAGAGAAATGAAGACTCCAGAGTATGGACAGCTAAGGCTTGGAGAGGAATAGGACTACAAAAGCCAAAGAAGGAAAGCAACAGGTCTTGTCTGCTATAAGAGTTTCAGAGAGTTCCTGGGTCTTATGGACCCCGGGTCTCAGCAACTCTTGTTCCTGGATAGAAGAGTAGCAATAGCTATCAGGGGCTGGCTAATCCTGATATACAGGCCTGAAATCTGTAAGGCTTGCTGGGCTGTAGTGCTGGGGAATCCCAACAACTAACTAAATTGGAAACTACAATGCTAGTCCCTGCCCAGAGAATGGAATGTGGCCCGGAAGCTACTCTCTGGGGGAAGGAGGCCTCTGACTTCTATAACTGCCAAAGAACTATAACGTGTGTCATTATAGGGCTAATAGCTCCAGTTTCAGAAGCAATCTCAACATCTGCAACACAGCAGGACATCTGCCGCTAGCTGTGGGTTGCTGTCACAGATGCTCTCAGAAGCAGTTCTTCTTACTGACTCGCAATAAGTTCAAAGGAACTGCCCTCAGATGACTGGCAAGTAACTACAGGTAATCAGTTTTTCCTTCTATTTGTGTGAGAAAACCAGGGAAGATTATATTCTAGCTATAAGGACATCTTCCCCAAACACCAGTTTAATACACGAGGAAACAGTCCGAGAGGGATAGAGAAGCTACTCAATGCTGTACTGTTTTGGAGATTCATGCAATGAAGAGTACATCGCTGACCATTGCCAGATTTCAGTGGACCTAGAAGGCAAGTACCATTGCTTGGTGTTCCTAGGGGAAATCAAGGGAAAAATGTTTTCTATGATGGACGGAAGCTCTGGGCCTCTGAATAAGTTCATTCCTGTGGTGCCGCTGCCTCTAGCTATTTTAAGCCCTTCCATTTGTACGGAGGAGCCAGATGCTGAAACTCAGAAGGTTAGAATGGTTCCGCAACTTACTGGCAATCTGTCACTCTTTGTCAAGTCAGCAGGAGTATAAATATTCAGGTAGAGACAGTCTTCAGAAAACTGGAGAGGAATGTTCTCTTTTCTGTTAGTTAGGAGGTCATTGACTATTTGCCCTGTCACTGGGTCTTGGGAGCACCTGTGAGAGGAGAGAAAACACGCGAGGTTCCATCAGACTCAAATTGGAAACATTGCCTGGCATCAACCTTGCTCTAGGAGTTGTAATTCTGTAAGTTATTATCACCCCATGGGGACACTGGAATGGAGATACCCCAGGAGCCATGGGAACGACACTCTGGGGCTGTGGTCTCCCTGTCCTACAGCAAGTGAACAATGTACTATGTCTCCCTTCCCAGAGTCTTAGATCTGCCCTGGCGAAAAAAGAACATAGGTGCCCATATGTTTGGCTTGCCCTTGGACATGACAGTCCTTGCACTGGCTAGATAGGGTCCTGTGCTCTACTGAGCTTTGTACAGTGGGTTGAAAAGTTGAGAGATTCTCTGTGAGGTGAACATGGACTAGTCCTGGGGTGACTGCCATCGGTCTCAGAAATGCTGTTGAGATATCAGCATCTCGTCAGTAACTCAAAAGACTTGCTTTCCAGTTCAGCTTCATGCACTGATAAGCTGGGTGACCCTGAAGGATTTTCCTGACCTGGGTCCCAGTCTGCCAGGTCTCAATAAGGAGACTGCTATGTCCAAGAGCTTTGTGACACTGGCCTGCTAGGATTCTGCCATCAATTATTTGAAGTAACCATTGTTGCCCTCATAAAAGATTTCCAAGGCCATTCAAGATTAGAGTTGGTAATGTTACTGATGTCTTCCAGTGTGGAAGACTGATTGACATTATATGCTCACACATTAATGCCTTAGGTGAGCTCCAGGATAAGCTCCACCTTCATCTGAATTTCATAGATGAGAAAACAAAGCATAGCATGGTCAGAGAAACATCTCACCACCTGGAAGACCCATGCTGGGCAGTGCTTATCTTCTCAGTACGTTACAAGCCATGTTCCCAGATCTTAGTGGACTCAGAAGCCAAGCATTATTGGCTTGTAGAAGCATCATTTAGGAGCAGCTGCCGAGACCCTCAGATGTCAGGGTGACACAGAAATGAATGCCAGGTACAGAAACGAATCAATAAAAATGGTTCTACATTTCATTCTGGGAACTTTTCTTACCTTATGGAGAGAAAGGGTGCACTAGTCATAAAAGCAGTAACTCAGATGTCAAAAGAGGACTCTGTTAAGTTCACAAAGATTTCAACACAATTAAATATGATCATTGCATATTATATGTTTCCCCATAGGCAGAATAAAAGTATTTCAGTAAGCCTAAGGTTTAGGCAGAGTTTCTTAATGGAGATGCTTTGGAGAAAATTTAAGAATAGGCTCATAGTCTTTGGTTCAATAATTATATTTCTTGGGACTTATCCTAAAGTATTCATGAATATGTGGAGTAGTCCCAACAGTTCATGCTGATCATATGTTAAAAATGTGGTGCATGTCATGAAGTGACACTGAAATTAAGTGACTAAAAGCAACAGCATGAGAGTCATGGCAGAGGGGGCTGAGGCTGCCAGTATACTCCTAAGTGAGGGAGGTCCGTGACAGACAAGAGACTGGAAATGTGTCAGGTGGCAGTGACATCTGTTTCTGAGTAGCATCCTGTATGGGGTCACTTTCCTCATCTTGTATTTCCTAGCTCTTCTGTAGTAAGCACACATTAAATAAATAACAAAAACAAACAAAACAGTGGGAGTTCAAGTAGTACACCATAAAGAAAGGGTTCTAGGAGACTGGGCAGTTTTAAGTGTTCCAACTTTCTACCATGTTCTTCTATTTCTAGCAGTTGGAAGCCTTTTGTTATGGATGAGGAAACACATACTGCCAGCACACAGAGAAAAAGACCCTGCAAAGCAGAGCTGGGACTTGGGGACACTGAAGTACTCCACAATGTTCCTGATGTCTGAACAAAGTAGAAGTCAGTTAGAGGACAGTGCTGACCCTTCCTATGTCACTATGAGGCATGTTTCCTCCAAAAGAGGCACAGGCCCACCCTTGCAACTTACATAGGAGGGTAGGTGGTAGCGTTCTTCACAAAGCTCCAGGGCTCTGCAGGCTCTGGTGGAGCAAACCTCAGGGATCCAAGAGGAGGCTTGGCAAAGGGGACTCCCAGGAAGACAGCCACAGGCTGTGTGAATCCTTCTAAGCTGACATACTTCCCCAGGACTTTGCCTTGAGTTGTGTCCACCACAGGTGGTGAGGATGGTTGTCCTACTGGACGAGAGAAAAAGAGAGTACAGCAGGGAGGAAAACTCAGACCAGGATTTCTAATAGGTTTCCAGTTTTCTAAGCATGATACCTTGAATTAACTGCCATAGCCCTATAAGCCTCAGTATCTTCTCAAATAAGATAATGATGAAGGAAGCATTCCTTATTTTAGAGGGCAGATGAAAGGGGCAAATGGGAATTGCACAAGAAAATCATTTAAGCAAAGAGTAGTGGCTTCTATCAGTGTTTGTGACCTGGAGTATAATCCTCAAAAGTCTCTGGAAACATGTACCCATTAAGGACTTGGTACTGTCCCATCAAAGTTGCACATATATTTAATTTAAACACTCAAGGGGCAGGGGCAGAGGCAGAGGCAGAGGCAGAGGCAGAGGCAGAGGCAGAGGCAGAGGCAGAGGCAGAGGCAGAGGCAGAGGCAGAGGCAGAGGCAGAGGCAGAGGCAGAGGCAGAGGCAGAGGCAGAGGCAGAGGCAGACATAGCCTAGTCTACATAGAGAGTTCCAGGTCAGCCAGAGCTACGCAACCATATCTCATCTATAATAATAATAATAATAATAATAATAATAATAATAATAATAATAATAGGAGATCCCAGGGCTGGGCTGCATGGTGGACAAGGGGACGGACAAGGGGTCTTTCCTCCTCTCTCAGGAAGCTGACCTTATAGGAAAGGATCATAGAGACACTTGGCCTAATGCTGAGTTGAAATATGCGTCCTAGTATGAACACTTCTGATTTTCATCTCAAAAGAAGAACCATTGCTTATAGCAGGTACAGAAGGGGGGAAGGTGTAGAACAAGCAGAACACGTAGGATCAAGAACATGCAGAGCAGCAACAGCTCATAGAGTAGGACAGAGGCTCTGCTGGAATGGCTGAGCAGCACACCACCAAGCAGAGCCTGTAGTTGTTAACAGTCATACAGAAGTGAGAAGATGCTTATGAATGAGGGCTGCAAAGTCCAGGCTACTATTTTATGGGCTGTAATCACTTGCAACCATGTACAAGACAACTAGGATAGCCTGTGACCAAAAATCCCTTGGAAGAAAAAAAAAAAAAAAGGAATTCTTCAGAAGCTGCCTCAAGGAAGCACCTGTCCTTCCACCTCCTAACTGACCCTGGCCCTTTCTTTTTGCCACCCCCATTGATAAACCCTTTCTTTGAGAGCAAGGACTAGCAGACTATTACCTTAACGTTCACTATGTCTAATGCAATGACCTGATCACACCTCCAGTTTCCTATTAATATGCTCCATCTTATCCTTCTATAATTTCAGTATGTGTGTACATATGATGGATGTGCATGGATGTGCACACTTGTGAGTGTGCAAGCGAAGGTGTGTGCCTGCAGTGGTGCTTGCGTGGAGGTCAGAGGACCACTTTACACACGGCACACTGCACCCACTAGCTGGTTTAAATGTGGTCCCTGGTTCTTTCCTGGGCTCTTTTGTTGTATGCTAGGCTAGCTAGTCCTGGTCCAGGCGCCTCTGGGCATTCTCCTGCCTCCACCTCCCTTCTTGGCACGGGAGCACTGGGATTGTAGTCCCACTACCTATGTCACATGAACACTGGGGATTCTGACTCAAGTCCTTGTGCTTACACAGAAGGTGCTTTACCCTACAATCTGGCTCCTTAGCCCTGATACACATCATTTCTTTTCTTTCTTTCTTTCTTTCTTTCTTTCTTTCTTTCTTTCTTTCTCATCAAACATTTTATTTTTATTTTAATTTTTTATTAGATATTATCTTCATTTACATTTTAAATGCTATCCCCAAAGTTCCCTGTACCCTCCCCCACCCTGCTCCCCTACCCACCCACTCCCACTTCTTGGCCCTGGTGTTCCCCTGTACTGGGGCATATAAAGTTTGCAAGGAGCTAGAGAAATCACCCAAGGAGCTGAAGGGGTCTGAAGCCCTATAGATGGAACAACAATATGAACTAACCAGTACCCCCAGAGTTCGTGTCTCTAGCTGCATATGTAGCAGAAGATGGCCTAGTCGGCCATCATTGGGAAGAGATACACATCATTTCAAGTCAACCCCCTTATCCCTCACCTCCTCTCACCTAGACCCACCCTAAATACTATAGAAGACGCCACCTAAGGCATCCTCACAGCGACCCAGTAGGGAGGGTACTGTCACCACTTCTGTAGAGACAGGATGACACAAGTTCACCATGCTGAAGACAAGTGGTTTGTAAGTATTTAGCTGAGATTCTGAGTTTTCTGCACATCTTCTTTCCAAGATCAGGCTAAATGTAGAGAAACAGTTAAAGAGGAAACAGGCAGCTTTCCTAATCCCCTTTGTGACACATGGGGCTGGCTCATTGCCCTTCCCTACCTGCCATGTGATCTTAAGTCAGAGCGTTTGTCTTTCTCTGACTCAGCACGTCAGCTGGTCTGCGATACTTGTCTAAACAGTGAAAATGGCCACGGATCAAAGCTCACTACAGCTTTATGCTATTGTCGCCTCTGCCCACCTCTACTGGGTATTAGCTTTTGAAATGTACCCCACCACCACCCAATTATTTGTATTCCATAAAGACTCACCCCCTGCTGTGAACGCTGCAAGGGACACCAGGATCAGAGCAGAGAGGCACATGGTAGAAGGCTACAGGTCTGCCGGACAGGGAGGTCTCCAGCCTGTGACAAAGGGGGCACACTGATCCTGCCCCACTCCCGGAGATGACCAGTGAATTTCTCTCAATCAATTGTATGATACCACAAAAGAACAATCCTTCTGTTCCAAAGAGATCTGCAGGTTTCTCAAGAGTTCAGTAAGCCACCGCCACCCAGAGTTTACCCAGGTTTATCTAAATTGTTTGGACTCTACACTTAGATTGCAAGAGTCCACAAACTGGCCAAACAACTTCTTACATAAATATCCTTCAGCGGGGCATTCACACCTCAGTGCTCTCTTATTTTCCAAACCCAGGCACCAGCTCTGTAGAACACAACCAGAGACAGCCAACTTCTACTCTATGGTAGCTGCTAGCTACTTCTTATTCTTAACGTACTAGGATGATGTTCTAACTGGCAACAGGTAGCCTTATCATGAGAAAAAAATACATTGATCTTGTAAACAATTACAGGATCAATTCACCTGGCTGAAGGTTGGGGGTGGGGCAGGGCTGAAGGCTTAAAAGAGGTGGATGGAAGAGGCAGGATATGTTCTTTACACCATGGTCATTTGGCAAGTCTGCTCTTGTCCAGATGAGACCAATGTCAATACCAAAAAATAGAGCTCTGTACCAATACTCAAAGAGTTCTTGTATCAACACAATTCCCAGGGATCATGAGTTCTTCCCCAATGCCTTCAAAGACATTTCTGGAGACCAAAGATTCAAAACAGGATGTCTGTTAGCACTCGTTTGCTAACTGGCAGGATGTTGAGCCCTATACTGAGGACAAACACTTAGTGAGAGAATCAGAATCAGTTCAAGTGAATGATCGACCCTAACAAATATTGACCAGATGTTGAGGTCCTCCCTCTTATCTGCAAAGACATTTGCTCTTCAGAGAAAAGGTAAAAGCCCCTCCCCTGCATCTCAGTCCACATGGAGCAATAGCAGTGTTGACCTAACAAATCAGTACAGTGTCCAACTATTTAGCAACACGTATTTACACTTACCAATGATTCTGTCTTCGCCCTAGCTGGCTAACCTTTGAAACTTGGCAAACATCACTGGCTTCTGGTTTATGGAAACTAGCAGGAGTTTTCTTAAGGAAACATAAATGATAGAAATGGATTATGTTCAGTACAGTTAAATCTCAGTCCCATTCGAGACTCAAGCAAAAAGAAGAGGCCATGTCTAAAACTTGACTGCTCCTTCTGCAACTTCTGATGCTGTTCCTACCATATGATGACCTTTGTAGCAGGGGTCAATAATGTTCATTCTACCAAACCCAATATCAGACCTTAGATCTGCCCAATAATTGCACGTGAGCTAGAAGGACACTTCTCTTTCTGTTTATGTGTAAGTAGTTGATATATTATTGGAATACTATTTCCCCCTTGGAATTTTCTATGTGGAAATCAACATTCTAAGAAGTGACCCAAGTACTAACAAGTTGGCAGAACATGGCAGCATAAATGTCTTTGGGCTTCAGACAACATCTTACATGTCAGCTCATGCCCATTAATTTTAATGGGTATAAGCATGTTAAAACAGGCTTTATGCAAAAGCAAGCAATGTGGCACTCACCTATCCTCCATCTTTGCTTGTTAGTTCTGTGTCTACTTGGGGTGGACTGAGGTGGAGAACACTCTATGGGTTTGGAATCCACAACTTGCTTTTGTTAATCTTTTCTAGGAAAGGGTTAAGTTAAAGGTGGTTTCAGATGAGAAACTGGTTCACACACCACACTCTACGGCTCACCATGCACAGAATCTAAATTTATAAAACAGCTTCCAATGCATTCTGGGCACATACTAAAGTTTTGAGGCCTTGTGTATGTTTATTTTAAGGACATTGTGTCTTTTCTTTTACATTGTGAGAGTTGTCAGAATCTGAATGAGCTCCCTGTATAAAGCCTTAGCTGAACCCAATAATAAAATACTTGAAGATGAAGGAAAGGGTGATGTGGTTTTTAGTCTGAATATCCCAACATTCTAACAAATCATGATTTTGTATAGAGGCAGCCATTAGAACATGAAAATAACATTTTTCTTAGGCTGCCAGGTTGGCAATGGACTAATCAACCTTGGACTTGAGCCACCCTCACCTTTGACCTCGGAACTCTGCTACAAGGCTTTGTGGTCAAGAATTTCTCATTCCTTTATATAACCCTCTGGCTGCTTGTCTGCTTCTGTGTTCTAGATACCCATGCCTGCTAGCCTGTCTCTGCTTCTCAGTTAATTTTCTCTTTTATTCCCCCATATAAATATGATTGCTTCCTTTGTCCTTAGGTGACCTCCCATCTCTGCATAGCACCCATGTCATTAGTTTTGTCTAAATGCATTAAATGTTCTAACTCCAACAAATTCATTCGAGGGGGGGGGGGGCTTTTATATCACATTCATAAATGAGAATATGTTAATATATAAAAAATTAAAAATAAACATGTTACTATATTTTATAAGGGTAAAATAATAGCAAAAATAAAAGAAGAACTATGATATATGATGAGCCACCCAGTTATAAAAGTGTATACTGAAAACTAAGTCACTCTGTAGAAACTGACCAATGATGAATATTCTGGAATTATGGATGGTGTCTCTTATAACCTTCTATCCTCATCCTCGGAACTTCCAAAGGGTTTCATGCAACCTTGATCTCCTGGGGTCAGTATTTGTTCTTTCTTTTCAGATGCATTTCTGTAAGTCAATTTAATGGAGCTGAAAAGAGAAGAGGTCTTTACAGAGCCTCTTTTTAGAATGTAGGTATCAGGTGAAGGTGTCTAGTCCTTACAAAGTCAGGACAATGATTAAAAAGGTTACGGTGAGTGGTGTCCTAATTTCATTTCTAGTGCTATGATAAAACACCGTGACCTAAAGCAACTTGAAGAGGAAAGGATTTATTTCATCTTATACTTTATCATAAAGGCAAGTCAGGGCAAGAGCTCAAGGCAGGATCCTGAAGGCAGAACTGAAGCAGAGACCATGGAATAATGCTGCTTACTGGCTTGCTCAACCTGCTTCCTTATACAATTCAGCATCACCTGCTCATGGGGTGGTACATAATGCCAGCTCAGTGCTGGAGAATTAGCACAGACTCCTTCTTTTTCCAAACTGTTCTAGACCTTCTTTGGGGCTTCAACTATAGAGGATACTCTGAGGCCATAGACACAGATTAGATGGTTTGACATTTAGTGGAAAGCTCTTGCTGAGAAGGTCAGATGTCATTTGAGATTTCTATAAAGAAGATAAAGTTGCACTTACCATAGTCCCCTCCCTAGAGACAGGCTGTCATGATCATTGTCCTAGTCTTTGACCTAAGCAAGCAGTTCTCAGCCTATGGGTTCTCAACCTCTTTTTAGGAGGGACATAGGATTCTTTCTCCAAGGCACCTAATACCACTGGAAAACATAGATGTTTACATTATGATTAAAAACACTAGCAAAACTATAATTGTGGAATAGCAATGAAATAATTTAATGGTTGGGGCTTGCACAACATGAGAAACTGTGTTAAAAGTTTGTAGCATTAAAAACTTGAGAACTTCTGGCCCAAGCATTCTGGTTCCTAAAAGAGAAGAAAGGACTTAGGCTGTATGACTCTTTTCACCTATGATTTCTTCCATGAAATCTGTTGTCATTCAAGAATGTACCAGAGGTGAAATAATACCCTGAAGTAGGTTTTTGGGTCTCTAATTTGCCCATTGCAACAGGAAATCCTCCCACACTTTGATCTTAATTTTCAGACACCAGCTGAGGTAGGCAGTACACCGAGACTTCAGGCACCATTTCAGGTTACCCTAGGATGGTGATTCTCAACCTTGCTAATGCTGTGACCCTTTAATGCAGTTCCTTATGTTTTGGTGTATCTCAAGCAAGCTGATAAACTTTGCAATGAGTGAGTCTTCCACTGGTTTTGAAGGCATTAGAAATCCAAGATCCTCCTATGGAAAACAATATGAATCAACTAGTACCCTCAGAGTTCCCAGGGACTAAACCACCAAACAAAGAGGGACTCAAGACTCCAGCTGCATATGTAACTGAGGATGGCCTTGTGGGACATCAATGAGAGGAGAGACCCTTGGTCATGTGAAGGCTTGATTCCTCAGTGTAGGGGAATGCCAGGACAGGGAAGCAGGAGTGGGTGGGTTAGTGAGCAGAGGGAGGGGGGAATGGGACAGGGGGGCTTTTAGAGGGGAAATGAGGAAAGGGGATAACATTTGAAATGTAAATAAAGAATTATCTAATAATAAATTAAAAAAAAAGACCCAAAACATAAGAAAATCAAGAAAGACCAACACGTGGTTACTTCACTCCTCCCTAGAATAGGGATTAAAATATACAGGGAAGGATGTGCAGAGACAAAGCTTGGAGCTAAAATGAAAGGATGGGCCATCCAGAGAGTGCCCCACCCGGGTGGTCCATCACATAATCAGCCACCAAACGCAGACACTACTGCATACAACAGCAGGACATTGCTGAAAGGACCCTGATATAGCTGTCTCCTGGGAAGCTTTGACAGTTCCTGACAAACGCAGAAGTGGATGCTCACAATCATCTATAGGGCAGTACACAGGGTCCCCAATGTAGGAGCTAGAGAGAGTACCCAAGAGTTGTAGGGGTCTGCAACCCTATAGATGGAACAACAATATGAACTAATCAGA
>LR749497.1:5363512-5402443 GCA_902729485.2 Mus minutoides
AGAGAGAGAGAGAGAGAGAGAGAGAGAGAGAGAAGGAAGCACACAGACACTGAGGTCAAGGACAGGGGGACAGAATAGGAGTAGACATGGCAGCAGCAAGGAAGAGGACAGCCAGGCCAGGGCAAAGATCCTTCTCATTGTAGCTAGTGTTATAAGCTATATGAGGTTGGGATGAGCACTGGGAAGGTCGCAGTGAGTTTCTAGGTTGACAGCTTGGATGCATGCATATCCAATGGTTTGGATCTGCTCTTTGCCACTAGCGCTCATGTGCAGAGACTTTGGTTCCTAATGTTCTAGGCTTATTCAGTGTTAGAATTTGTAAAAGGTGGGATCTGTGAATTGGGTGCACAGAATTTTGAAGGAGTCTGTACACTCAGGGAGAATCATGCTATATCCCAAGAAAGTAAATTTTTACCAAAAGGGAAAGACTGACTTTCCATTTTCTTGGATTTCCTGATTTATCATGTGGCGTCTATCCCACAAACTCAATTTCTATTCTTCCATCATGATGCATTATATCTTAGGGCTTCACCCTACACCCAAGTCTGAATAATGACGCAGTCTTTGGTATCCTGCCACCCCAAACATTGAGCTAAATAGACCTGGTTTCCTTATCACCGAGAAATTTCAAATACATTGCTGTAGAGCTAATCAATTTAATAGCCAATATGCTACCAATAACTCTACCTGAAGAATCCCCAGATGCTCAGGCGATACTGAATGACCACCACCACCACATTTTCGTATGCGGAGAGGGCCCGTCCATCAAAGGTGGATGCCCCACCCAGCTTCAGTCCACCTCCATGGATCCACACCATCACCTAGTTAGCAAAAAAAAAAAAAAGAGAGAGAGAGAGAGAGAATAATACACGTTCCAGGAAATAAAATTGGGAAGGGGCTCAGAAGACATCTGGTTTGATTTTCCTGGCCTGGCCCTGATTCAGGGTATGATACTCAAAGTTCACCAGGGCCTAGCTGGGTTGTCCAAGTAATATTGTCTTTCATCCTCAACTTCACCTGGTTGGAAGCCAGGATGTCACCTCATTCAATGTCCCCACCTTTCTTCTTAGACCTATTTGCCAAGTCTGCCCAGGGTTCTTCTAACTGAAAGCATCATCAGGTGAACAACGATGGGCGAAGGTTTTGTTTCTTCCCAGCCCTCTGACATCCTTGAATGTGGTCCATTCTTACAGCTGAGTCTTTTAGCTTCCATCACTTTTACCTGTGATGTGCCTACATGCTCATCTTCAGACCCGGATTGGTACCCTCCCCTGTGCCTTTACTGCTCCATCTCTCCACCACAGTCCTCCCCATCTTGCTAATCCAAGTTTATATCCACCTTCACTTGTCAAACCTTCAGCTATCTGACTATTAAGAGTGTCTATACCAGGTTCTTCTTGAGGACTTGAGGCTGATCGGGGATATAATAACCTTTAATTTGTGGCTTCAGAACTTAAAGAGGTCACATTTCATAGAACGGAGAGAAAATAATATTGGCACTGTGAATAAGGCACTGTTAATAAGGAGAGAGAAAGCAATCTGAGCATGGTAAAATGATTGTGATCTATAATACAGAAACAAAGATTACCCCATTTGATAGATAGAAAAACTGAGTCAGCTCTGCTGGGGATTCCACAGCTAATGAAAGGTACAAGTAAGGCTTGAGCAGCCATCTGGCCCCAGCACCACAGCTGAGTTCCTAACCAGTGCAGCTCAGGGCCACAGTTCAGTGATCTGGGCCAGGAACCAGGCCCTCCCACAGCTCTCGTCATATGCTTCTGTGTTCTCTGCCAGGACTCTGGTGCAGCTCAGCAGCCATTAAGGAACATTTACAACATGTGAAGAAAAATGAGGCTCAAAAGGCATGTGATTCCTGCTCTTTCTGCAAGTAGAAGCAGGTCCAGAATCTATGTCCAGACCCCATGTCTCTAGAGCCTGTGTACAAGCTGGACAGTTTCTTGCTTTCCAAACGCCATGTGCTTCTTTTTCTTTCCCCCTTGGGCTCTCTACAACCTACATGGAGGGTTTGAGTCAAGCTCATCTTCGAGTAAAGATGAACCAGCAGGTTGACTAATGACATGTTGAAGCTCTTAGCCTATGTGTCTGCCATGATACATGAAGGCAAGTCTATGCAAAACTCTTCAGGTTCTTGCCTCTTCTGACTGTAAGTCTGGCTGTATGGATGCAGAGTCCAAAACAGAAGGGGAGCAAATGAGTGCAGATGAGATTTGTTCCCCACATCCTTACACAATGCAAACATGTTTGGGATGAAATAATGATTCTGGTGACTTCTAAGTTCTGTTCCAGATGCTCCCAGGAGACTGGGTAGATCCTCACACCCTCTTTTATTCCACTTCAAAGGTATCTTTTTTATAGTAGCTTCTCCCCAGGACTCTGCCCTGTAACTGGCAGCCTACCCTACTCTGGCCTCCTCATTTCTATGAAAAACGCTGACTCATCAGCATGTGCCAAGGGCAACCAGGGAGGGGAAAAGAGCTACAGACAATACAATCAGGTGGGTGGCAAAAAACATGAAAAGCTTATGAGATCGCCCCAGACGCGTCCCTCCACACTGCTATTATGTCTTAAGTAATTATGTTTGGTGGAAGGAAGCTCTTGGTCCCTGACTGAGTCCTGGCAGGTCTACCCTTGTGTCTAGCTCCCTTCATCTCCTTCCAGTAACACCAAAGACCCAGATGCTGTAGCAAATGGGACTAGTCTAGTGGTTTCAAAACTTACTGGTAGCCTACTATTCTTTGAAAAGTCCGCGGGAGTGTAAATATTTAGGTACAGGCAATCTTCAGAAAATTCAAGATGGATTTTCTCTTTTCTACTGCTCATGAGGTCATTGATCACCCGTCCTCTAGCTGCATCTTGGGAGCACCTGGAAGGGAGAGTGAACACCTGAGATTCCAACATATAGAAATGGGAGATGTCACCTGAGCTTCAACCTTGTACCAGGATGTTTGTGCTTGTAAATGGAGGGCTAGAATCCAGTGTCATTAGTAAGAGGGGCTTTATGGGTAAGTAGTGGGAACCCGGAGACCACCCCCCCAACCCAGTAGAGAAGTACCTGGCATCTCTCCCTTTCCTTGAGCCTTTGAGGCATTTTGGGTAATGCAGAGATGTTCATAGTCTGACCTACCAAGGATATGACAATCTCACCAGTGTTTGTATAATGCTTTGTTCTTGGCTAGCCCTAGTGCAGTGGGCTGAGGGTGACCCTGATCATTCATCGGGTGGCTTTCTTCTAGTGCTTATGAGATTTCTGTGATTCCAAGAGCTATACCAATAACTGTTTATCCTGTTGCAAGTCATGGCTGGCATCTTTATGGGATGATCCCAAAGACCTGCATTCTAGTCGTTAGTCACTGACTTGCTAGACAATATTGGCTCAATACTTTTTCCTGCTCTGTGCCCAGATCTCCAGTTGCAAGTAAAGCCAGTGCCACCTCTAACGACCTCTATCAGCCTCTTATGCAAGAATAACTGTTGGCGTCATTAACAAGAGATCACAAAGGACCGATGTAGAATAGATATGGAGTTTGTGGGAGTTAGTGAGTCACTGTGGAGTCCCAGGCACAGATTTTAATTTTCCTTATATACTAATTCATTTGCGCTAATACATAAGTAAGTTATTTAGTAACTAACACATTAGTGCCGCCCACCTATCCCTAGTTCTGTTTATTACTGTCACTTTAGAGAGGTGCTGAACAGAAGACTCTAGAAAGTAATGAAAGGCCTGTAATGTTTCTAAATTACTCTTGAGGGTTCCAGAAGAACTGCTATCTGGCCAGAGGATGACTCCTTCCTGCACCACATAAAGACAGATGCTCTCAGAGAATGAGGTTTGGACTCAAGTCAGCAGCTTACATAGGAGGGTAGGTGGTGGCGTTCTTCACGAAGCTCCAGGGCTCTGCAGGCTGTGGTGGAGCAAACCTCAGGGATCCAAGAGGGGGTTTGGCAAAGGGGATGCCCAGGAAGACTGCCACAGGCTGTGCAAATCCTTCTATGTTCATGTGTTTCCCCAGGACTTTACCATGAGCAGTGTCTACCACAGGTGGTGAAGAGGGATTTCCTAGTGGACATGGAGGAGTGATAAGATCAGACCTTGATTCCAAAGTCACAAAGGAAAAAGAACTGCTGCTAGGACTAACAGAAACCTTTGGTTTCCCTCTTAGAAACCTCTAGAAACTCTTATATTTTTTTGGTTGTGAGCCTAGCCTTTAATGGCCGAGTCGTCTCTCCAGCTTACTAAAACAGATGCAGCGGTCCACAGCCAAACATTGGACAGATCTTGGGGACACTTATGGAAGAGTTGATGGAAGGATCGAGGGCCCCAGAAGGTATAGAAACTCTACAGGAAGATCAACAATGTCAACTAACATGGACCCTTGGGGCTCTCAGAGACTGAACCACCAACCAAAGAACATGCACAGGCTGGAACTTCCTCTTCCCCTGCACATGTGAATCAGATGTGTAAGTTAGTCTTCATCTGATTCCCTCAACAACTGGAGCAGGCTTTTCCTAATGCTGTTGCCTGTCTGTGGATCCAGTTCCCCTAAGTAGGCTCCCTTGTCTGGCCTCAGAAAGGATGCACCTAGCCTGCAGAAACTCAATGTACCAAGGTAAAGTATATCCAGGGGAGGCCTCCACACTTACAAAGGAGAAGGGAAGGGAAGTACAGTGGAGAGGCTGTACGATGAGGGGACTGAGGAGGGACAGTGATCAGGATATGAAGTGAATAAATAAATAAATTAATGAAAAAAATGGAAACCTCTAGAAACCTGTATCCATCAGGACTGTAGTGCTGAGCAATATGTTGAACTAAAGGATGAACAAGAAGTGGCCCCTTGTCTCAGGAAGGTTAGCTTTATAGGAAAACTGGCATGCTAGAATAAGTCATAGAATAGAATAGAATAGAATAGAATAGAATAGAATAGAATAGAATAGAATAGAATAGAACAGTATAATTGTAAGGAATAAGGTCTTCTAATTGGTGCCATTGTGGAGGAGTTGAAAGGTTGAGCAGGAGGAAGGATGACTATGAACAATGGACTCAAGAGGCCTGGGCAGCATCAGCACCTGGCTAGGAAGGATGAACAGCCTGTGGGTGGAGTTCATGGGGAGAAGATAATTCTTAGGGTTCAATATGTGTCTGGGAGGGCACTGAATGTCTGGCTAAATGATTAGATTTTACATGGTGGGCAAATACATAACAATATGTTCTGATATTGAGAACATGATGCTCTAAAATACTCTGGACTCTCTGTGTAGGATCCTCCAAGGGAAAGAAGAAATGGAGTGATAGTGATCTGACCTTTGGCTCCATTCTTGAATGGCAGGCAATCTTCTCTAATTCCCCCACAGCCTCCTTATCTATTTCTCCACCTTCTGTGGGACCAGAAAGAAGCACCCCAAGCATCAGGAGGATGTCCACACGTCTCATCACAACCAAATACTGGCATACCCTTGTTTGGTTAATAGACTTCTTGTCAGAGCATCGCTTTAAGCATGCGATTTCTATCTGCTATCCCTAACTGTTCCCCTTTAGCTGCAGAAAGTATGTCAATTCTGCCCTCAATAAATTTGAGAGAGAGAGAGAGAGAGAGAGAGAGAGAGAGAGAGAGAGAGAGAGAGAAAACATGACATAGGGTGGGTAGGAAGGTAGAGAAGAGCTGGGAGGAGCCTGAAAGAGTAACAAATATGATCAGTATTGTATAAATTTTTATATAGCAACAATAATAGGTTGGTCATAAAATCCAGACTTTCCTTTCAGATATAACCTTGGCACTAGAAAGTCTTTATGGGGATCAAGCTTAAAAAATAGTTATCCATGAGACATGAGCTCAATAACCAGTTCTACAATGTGGGCATTTGGTTGTTTTTATTTCTGATGCTGGATATTGTGAATAAAAGATAGGGAACTCCTGGGGAATCACAGGTACATTTCTCCTCAACTTATGGTGTTTTGGCATAATGGCATTTGATTAATGATGTACATTTTACTTTAAGACCATTAAATTATCAGATTGAGACCTCTTCCTAAGTCTGAGATGAGATTTTTAGAGAAGCTGGGGACTCTTTGGGAAATTTATGATTACAAGTTTGAGGCCATGTCTGGTGTTACTAGAAATCAATCCCCAGCTTATGTCCTTATGTCATGGCTGTTAATTATTATTATCTGCTTAACTTCTTATTTTTAAACACACCACAGGGAAACCTGGATATGATGTAATCCATAGATTGAAACATGGAGTGTTGTTGATATTATTTTCTTCCTTTGTGAATTCAAGAGTTGTTTCCTATGCTTGGGTCCTATTTATAATCAGGAAGAAACTGCTTTAAAAGATATGGAGTTACTTATGAGGAATAGGGACTTGCTCCCTGCCCTGATATGGTGCTAAGGAGGGAAAGAAGGTTCCAGGTGAGTCTGCAACAACAACTCTGTGTGGGATGGGTACAGGGGAAAGGAAGTGAGATAGCCTGATAAATGAACCAGGGCTGTTGGGCTGCACTTATGGCCCCGCTGCTTGGGAGACTGAGGCAGGGGGAGACCACTTTAGTTTCTAGACAAGCTTGGGCTATATAGCAAATGAAAGTATAAACTGAACTGCGTAGTAAGACAAACATAAACAAACAAAAACAGCATTGAATGTGATCATCTCCAAATTGAAAGATCAGAAAGGGCAGATGGCTGTGAGTGTGTGTGTGTGTGTGTGTGTGTGTGTGTGTGTCTCCACTATAGGAGTGTAACATAAGAGAGAGAGAGAGAGAGATCCAAGATCACAGAGAGACACAGCTATAGCTGAGTGAGAACACTCACCAAGAGTTATGGAAGGAGAAGGCATGAACCATGGAAGCCTTAAGAGGAAGAGGAGGGAGAGGAGGAAGAGGAGGAAGAGGAGGAAAAGGAGGAGGAGGAGCAGGAGGAGGAGGAAGAGAAGGAGCAGGAGGAGGGGGAGGGATGAAAAGAATGCTTCCGAGATGAAAGAGGGCAAAGTCTGATTACAAATGATTGGGCATGGCTGCATTAACTATGAACTTTCAACAGGAATACCTAGAGCAAAGTGTGCTTGCATGCAAGGGGTGGGGGGTAGGGTGAGAATATTGCCAACAGAAGCTATGACTTACATCATCCACACATATATGATGCCTACTGTGTACCAGAGGTACATCCCAGTTTCTTGTATTCATGACAATAACAACAGTCTTTCTAGGTGACTAATGCTGTTTTCTACTTAACTTGGAAGCATCCTGTGTGGAGTTTCTAAAGATGGAAAGAGTGTGGCGTTGCCAGGGTAGCCAGCAGCAAAGGCATGTTCTGCTTCAAATCTGGGTCCTTCAGTTCCAGGCCTCTCTCAGTGTCACCTGTCCACACAGGGTGAGCCATTTAAGGGACTGATTGCTGAGTACTGGCTCCTCATTCAAGTGTTAGAGACAGCCTGGAACATGATTTGCCAGACAAACTGGATAAAACATACCAGTTTCTGCAGACAACTTATTAATGGCACAGATATACATTGAAATCAATGCTATAACCGCATATTTACCATGAATTTTACTCGTGTGTCTGATGTTTAGGAGGCTATCATGACCCAGTTCCAGAGGGAACTGTCCCTCTCAGAGTCTATCAATTTCAGAGGCATGACCCTAAACATTTCCTTTATGATAGCATGGATTACTGTCTACCTGTCCAACTGCCCTTATTACCCTGAACCTGGTACCAGACACCTAAGATGTGCACTGTTCCCTCAAGTCCCTTGAAATGCTAACAAAAGAGGCATTTGCTACAGGCTCCCCAGCCTGAGCCTCCTCATTGATCTGGTACTTCCCGTTCCCCCCTACCTTAGTACTATGACTTTCTTCTTGGAAAAAATGAACAACAAAGTGGTTTTCAATGACTATTTGGTTCTGATGTGCTAGCTTGATCATAATGCATATTTTCTATTAATAAATCCTACATTTATTTATTAATAGAAAATTTGCATGGAGGGCCCACTACATGTAGAGGCATGAAGGGGCATCCTATTGCAAGTGTACCTAGAAAGCTTTAGAAATGAAACCAACTAATCCTCTATAGTCCAGTGAAGTAAGGAAGCCAACCTTCTTGATTCCTCTTGTGCTGGAGTGGGCTCTTTGTCCTCTGAACCTAAAGTGTGCTGCAGGGTCTCAGGGGTTTTATTGTCTCTTGATCTTAGAGTGTCCTGTACCGTGGTGTAGGCCACTTAGAGGCAAATCCAAGTCAGGAGAGTGAGTTCTCCTACAGAACTAAATCTGTCTTGTCTGTGTTCTATGCACAACCCTGCTACTCTTTGTGTCCCTCACAAATTCGTATTTCAAAAGTACTCACCGCAAACCACACATGTTGCTAGAGAGACCAGGATCAGAGCGCTGAGGCACATCTTGCATGGACAGGCTCCCAAGTCAATGGACCTTCTGACTCTGATCCACAAGGAAGGGGTGTGTAAGGTTCTGCCCACATCCTGGAAACCTCCCAGGAGTCCTGCCCACAGAGCCCAATTACACAATACAGAACTACACACACACACACACACACACACACACACACACACACACACACACACCACACACACACACAAACTCTTTCTCGTCCTTAGCCACAGCTTTTCCAAGTTTATCCTGCTTTATCTGAACACTCACCCACCCAGCATTTGCTGTCTTATATCCAAACAATTAGTATGAGAATCTCAGATGACAGATGATCAAAAACTCAATCAACAGCTTCTTACATAAACATTTTTTCCCTGTAACACTCTCCCTTCAGAGTGCCAGGAGTTCTCAAACTCAAGCAAATACCTCCAGGCAGTGCAAAGCTTTAGTGAGGTGGGGGGGGGGGGCTTCTTACAACAGGTGGAAATTTTTTGGAGACTTTCACGGCTCCACAGTTGTTCACCAGGGAGATCAGGGCACATCTCTGCTTCCCTTTTCTAGCATTTTGGACTCTTGTGTTTGGTAACAATGTTAACCATCAATTACCCTCCTTGGAGAAGTCTAGATTAGTGGTATAGTAATCTTGCCAAGTGGCCCTGTCTTGGGCCACATGCAACCAAGTTTGGGAGCTCACTTCAGGACATAAATTTAGGTATAGATCTTTCTTATAGTAATTGAACTCTATTTCAAAACCTTTTACCACCTACCTGCCCATTGATCCATGCATACTTTGATTATTAACCAGAACAGATGTGAGGTCAGGAAGAGTCTAACATATGTGTGCAAGCTCCAAACCATGGGGCTACAGTGTAAGCATGCACTTTGGAGAGGGTCTTTCACAAGGTGCTGTTGAAGGAAGCTGCTGAGATCCCCCTCCTAGGACCAGCAAATGCCTTAGGACGGTGCTTTGGTTGAATATAGCCTGGTACACCTGGTATACCTGCTAAGCAAATGCCATAGCCTCACTCAAGGTAACTGTGGGCATCACTGTGTGATTCATGGAAATAGAGAGGATCAGCTCAGGAGAGGAAAACACAGGTTATAGATTATCACTTAGTTTAAAGACTTAGTTTCTCTGACAGCTAAGCAGAGAGTTCCAGTCCTACTAACATACCTACAATACTTAAAACCATGAGTGGTACAAAACTGTCTCTACAAAGAGCATTTATTTCTAATATTTTAAGGGGCAGAAACAGCCCAAATAAATGTTCATGAACTGAACAATAAATAAATTGGTCACCTTTGTCCCTCACTGAATATTGTTTGTTAGAGCAGGTGCTGCCAAACTTGAAACTATGAAAAATAAAAGAAGCCAGTCATGAAGCTAATAGGCTTTAGGCTCCCAGTTGTGTGAAGGTTTCAGAACATAAAGATGAACAATGATGCCTGGTTGCTGAGGGAAAGGAGGTGAAGGGGTAATGGAGAGCTGCCAAGGCCAGAGAGCCTGCTTTTGGGTTTTGCATTTGACTGAGGAGTGATGGAAATGTGCTAAGTCGGCAGCAAAGTGTAGCTCACTACGCATTTTTTTTTTAATGTGCTAGAACCTGCTGGGTTGTATGATTCCTATTTATTTAAAGTTTTTATCCATCCTTCTATTTCATTGACAAATATTTCTTGAGAAATATTGCAGGCCTACAAGGCCTGACCTCAGTGTCCTGTGCACAGGAGAATCATGCTCAGAGTAACCCAGTGAATCTCACTATGAGGCCCAAGGCTCAGTTTGGCTGAGGGGCTGGCCCTAGATCACATCACATAAGAAAAAAAAGCTGAGGTTGAACAATACCTGTAGGGCTATGGAGCTATAGTCGTAACTTCTGTGGAGAGTGTCAATTGTACACCTGTAACTTTTCTGAGGGAGATCTGGGAAAATACCCTTCTCCTGGAATTCCCTCCACCTCTCTCCATCAAAATACTCACACAGAACATCTTACTGGCTTCCAATGTGTTTCCAGGCCTCCAGGGAAGATGAGCGCAGAGTATCCTATTGAGGGGTCAGGGGGTCAGAAGGATGAAAGCAAGACCCATGGGATCCCAGGGAGAGACCTCGGCTGGGTGACAGAAGAAACTGGGTTGATTCTGTCAATGTGGACTTTTTTCTGGAAATGCACTGCTTATCCAGGAGTCACAAGGCCCATCCCTCTTTGCATTTAACTGGAGATATGGATTTGTTTATAGCCAATGAAGTAAAGTGACATTGGGTGGGGGGGCAGGTGTTGCCCCCAAACCAACATAATGAACATGAGCTTTCTCCATATAGGATTTTTCCTACAACCAGATGGAAACCACAACTGTGAGACTGAAGAGATAAGGCAGTTACACAGTGGCTGTACCTGAGTCCTCAGTCTGCAGCTGGATGGCAGCTGCCCTGGAGTTCCCAAATGTGGCATGAGCTCCTGGGACCAAGAACTTAATTTTTATATATATATATATATATATATATATATATATTCATGTACGCACATACATCTGTTTTGGGGCAGCCATTCTTGAGAGGTACAGATATAATGCAAATACTCTTACACAGTAGCATAGGAGACTTTATTAATTTGCTCTCTAGTCTCTCACCTAAGCTGCAGCACAGAAGCTCACTCCTACACCTTCTTTCAGAGATCTCAGAATGGGAATGGTAGTGTGGGTGTCATCAGTGATGGAAGGCGTCCTAGAACCACACAGCACCATGGTTCCTGTGTAAATTCTACCTTCTAGGAACTCCTATCCACCCATGTTAAGATGTTTTCTGAAGTAGAGCAATGCTATCCAAAGTCCTCTAGGCGTGGGGAGCTTCTCAGTCGTTGACTGAGTGGAGCTGGCAGTAAGTATCACATCTCCTCCTTGCTGGAGTATTTTTGAAACACACCCTTTGCCCCACTTTTCCTTCTGGCTAACTGATCGACGACTCATCATTCGGGAAGGAAGGGAGGGTAGAGTGATAAGTAGTGGTAAGGGACGTTGAGAGTTTTGTTTGAAGGTGATGTCCCGAATAGTGTTCAAGGAAACATTCTGTTAGGTGGTATCCTGTTTCCTACGTACATAAGACACTAGACTCTGGTTTAGTGAGACTTTCAACTCAACACGTCCTGGCACCCTCAAACTTCCTAATGTGATTGCTTTTAGACGTAGGCCCTTTAAAAGATTTGACAGTAAAATAAGGCCATGATGGCGGACGCTAATCCAGTTTGACTGATGTCACCATGGCATGAATTTAGGGTATGCACACTTGGCAAGTGTGCACAGAGGACTTGGCATGTGTATAGAGGAATGGGGGGAGGTGGCCACTGAAAAGAATAAAGGGCTTGAAGGAAAACTAGCCATAGTGGTAACCTGAGCTTGATTAATCAGCCTCCATAAACAAGAGACGTGAAGTTAATAGCCTGTATTCAGCCCTGTTTTCCACCAAGCCTGTGTCATCTTACTAAGACAACCCAAATAGAATAACATACAAGCACAGGCTGATATTTTTCTTGTTGGCCAGGATGTGAGAGGGCATGCCAAATAGCACAAAGTAACTCAATCTCAAAATCAGAAGTGAGGTCCCATGCAAATAACTTCTATAAAGTTGTGATTAGTAATTACCTGCCCTGTCTGATTTATTAGGGCGATGTCCCAACTGGCAGACCTTTCACAAGACAAAATGCCTTGACCTTTTTGCATAGTGACACTGTCAGTTCAATGGCCAAAGATAAGGAGGGAATGGCTAGGCCTCAGAAATGTCTATAGGAGGAAACAGGAACCTAGAGAGAAGAGTTTTCTCCACTAGGTCAGGTCAATGTTGATAACCAAGCCAGCATTCCACCACGCCAGACACGCTCCTAAGATCTTCCCCGAGACTAGTACCTTTGCCTGCAGTGAAGTTTCTAGAGACCTCAGGTTTAAAAGGTGTTCTTTCACGCTCTGTGACAAGGTGTGGAGACCTTCACTGACTGTGGGAACTTAGTAAAAGAATCAGTGTGTGGGCAAGTTCTACTTTGCAAAGATTGGTATGGGTTTACATTCTTCTTTTTCTCCAGGAAGAAAATATGGTCTTAAAGAGCAAGCACTCTGATAAAAGATTCTTTCCTTATCAAGCCCATTTTGTGTTTTCCAGATATTTTTGGAAGTGGAGTCTGGCCTGGTAATAGTGAAAAGAGATATGGAAGAGGAATTAAACACGTTCAGATTTTTAAAAATAAAAATTTTTAAGTTTTATACATTCCTTTTTATATGGGATGATCTGTGTGGACCACCTAATTAAACAAAAAGACTGTTTCCAATTACAGAACACACATACACACACACACACACACACACACACACACACACACACACACACACCTTATTTTCCCTAGCTTACTGGCCTTTGATATCTGACAAGCAGCCCTGACACTCCGTTTATAAAGATTGTACAATACTTTTCTAGTAAGACATGAAAGATAAGAACAAACTATTTTCCCAGCCCTTATTGAATCAAAGGACTCCCTATACTCCAGGAAATTTGGCACACATAAGAAACCGCATGTACAGCTTGCCTGGACCTGGGCCTAGACTGTCTTAGGGTGAGTTTGTTTTGTAGAAATGATTGGTGACTCTCAAGTCTAACAAGCCTCACACAACTCAGAGATGTTTCTGAAGTCAAATCTGCCTGTATTATTTCAGCAGAAGGTGACTCATCTAAGTGTCAATTAATTGATATCATTGCTTTTCCATTGGGAACCCTCAGAAGATTCCTGTGTCTGACTATATGAACTGGAGAGAAGACAGCAAGGAACTGAGTTAAATATTAAGATATTGGCAGGCTACGTCTCTGAGGGATGCAAATTAAGCCAATAAGCTTTCCTATGACCATTTATGTGCTCAGCAGATCACTGGAGAGCCATATTACAATAGGGATTAGAAAACCACACATCATGCTTGACCTACTTGTCCTGAGACTAATCTCTGATAGACTTTGGATGGAGACACTGTCCTGAGGGGTCCAACATCTAAGAAACCACCATGTCCCTCCTATTGCAGATCCTCACTGTCTGAAGGCTCAAGGGCAAGGTGGTTTGCTCACTCATGCGTCGTCCACCACTGAGCAGCATACATAGCCTGCAATGATCAGACATTGTCCCATGTACCCTCCCACATAAGCTGTATCTGTGTGGCCCCCATTAATATTGAACTCACTCACTCACTCATTTATTTAATTATTTAGAAATCACCAAGAATCATAGAAAATACAAAAATAAGTTAAAACTAGGAAATTACACAGACAACGACATTTCAAACTTTGGCCTGATAACAGGCGTATCAGAAAAAAAAAAAAAAAAAAAAAAAAAAAAAAAAAAAAAAAAAAAAAAAAAAAAAAAAAAAAAAAAAAAAAAAAAAAAAAAAAAAAAAAAAAAACTAACAAAGTCACAACCTTGCACTATGGCCACTGCAATATCATGGGAATAAAACTTTCCCAAGGATACCATTGTGAAACCTGAATATTTTACCTTAAACTGGGGCCAAGACAAAAGTCATTAAGGCATTTGATCCTTGGAAAACATTGATAATCTTCAGGCATGGATTTTTATTTTAAAATAGCTTAGAGAATATTCTGTAGGACTTTAAAACTATCTATACTTATTATTTGAAATTTTTATTTGATCACAGCATCCACCACTCTGTCTCCCCAGCTACCTCTAGAACCTCCATTTTGTCTTCCTCCCTTTTTGTCTTTCTTTTTTTATTATTAATAACATGAGTCCAGGTAGCGCTACATTTGGCCATGGGCATGGGGCCTCCCTTGGGGATATGGGCAACCTATCATCAATCAACTATGTCCCCAAAGGAAAATGGCTCTCCTTCCCTCAATAGTCATAAACTCTCAGTAGCTCCTCTGCCAGGGGGTGTGGTTTCAAGGAACCCTCCCCAGTGCATGCTAGAATTGTGGCTGCCTTGATTGTGTGCATGTAACCACAGCTGCTGAGAGGTGACCTGTGCAATCATTCTTAAATTATTTCTGTCTCTTCTTCCACACTTACCTGTAGCAGCTCTGGAAGACAGACATTGTTTCTATAGCATTTGTGTTCTTCTCTCTCTCTCTCTTTCTCTCTCTCTCTCTCTCTCTCTCTCTCTCTCTCTCTCCCTTCCTTTTCCCTCCCTCTCCTTCTGTCATCTCCTCTCACTCAGATATTACCATACTATCTATAGTAATATATATTATTTATAGTTTTAAACTTTTTATTAACATACATTAATTATAAATAATAGTGGGATTCATTTTGACATTTTTATATATGTGGGTCTCTGTGTGTATAATGAGGCCTCCCTAAGAATTTATATGCAGTCACTGGTTTCTGGGGGACAGAATAAATAAATAAATCTAATAAAATGTATTTGTAAATAAGAGATCTAAAAGTAGCATTTTTAAGTTCGGTAAACATTTTTATTTTAATACATTATTCAAAAGATGGCTTCCATAGGATGTGGACAAGTGGGAGAAGTGGCTTGAAATAAAATAAATTTAAAGTAAGCTGATATAATGTGTCCAAAACTAAAATAATGGCAGAAATAAAAGTGAACTGATGTTATATAACACATCTGGTTTATAACATGTGTGTAAAAATAAACCACTGTTGAAAAGTGAGCATTGGGTTTAAGTTGGTAACTAAAGGTAGTTGAGTTGGTAACTAAAGGTAGTTGAGTTGGTAACTAAAGGTAGCTGCCATTTTGACCACCGCTATGAACACCAGTTGGGTGACAGGGCTTGGACTGCTTACTGCTCTCATCTCCTTGAGCTTCAGAGAACTCTATGTTGACATTCAGATCCTTGTTCAGCAAGTACATATTTATACATCCTTGGGTTTTGATGCTGTGCTGTAAATAAAGGCTCCATCTCCCTGGATCAATCAGTCTGAAGATTGAGTCAGTGTCAGAGAATCTTTAGTCTTTAGTTGAGTTCCAGAGAAGAATATGCTCTGCTGGAAATACAATTTACATCTCAAGGGACAGTGACTAATGGCTTTCAAGCCAAACACACTAGGAGTCACCTTACAACTGCTAAGGAAAATCTGTGTGTGAGAGTGAGTTGCATGATGGCATTCTGTATGGACTTCTAGATCTAGAGAGAGTGACAGCAAACTTTGGGTAAGTGCTAGACTGTAATTATCACCACTGTTGTCATAGGGTTTCCATGGCAACTACCCAATTCTGCTATTATGGTGAAAGTATCCATATACGAGAAAATGAATATGGCTGTGTTTCAATAAAACTTTATATTTTTAAATACAGACACTAGTCAAGATTTGTCTTATGGGCTACCATTGTCATACTTTTCTAGACTGTGGAAGACAGTGGAGAAATGGCTGCTAATTTGAATCAGGTTTCTTTTTAGAAAGATGAAAATGCTATGCATTTAGCAGCCATGGTTAATATAGTATTCATAATTTATATTTTTGAGATTTTAAATACACAAGTACCTTATTTATATCACTTTCACCCTTTTATTTCCCTCTTCAACTTTCTCTGTGCCCTCCAACAATGTATCTTTTAAATATAGTTAGCCAAAAGTTAGTCATTTTAAAATACACATTTTATGTGAATAACAGTTTAATAAAACAAAGATCTTCAATATAGTTGTGTATGATGCTATCCCATTTTATGCTAATATATTACAATTAAAATAGAAAATATTCTGAATGGCTTACAACTCCAATTAATTAGGATTTCTGTCCATGTGATAAAACACCATGACCAAAAACAACTTGAAGAGGAAAGGATTTATTCCACCTTGCAACCTTCAGGCCCTGAGTCATTGTTAAGGGAAGTCAGGGCAGGAACTCAAGACAGGATTCTGGAGGCAGGAACTGAAGCAGAGAAATTCTGTTTATTTGCTTGAAATATGTGATTTCTCACTCTGCTTTCTTATATGACCCAGGAATAGCCACCAGAGCAGTACCATCTCCAGTGAGCTGGGCCCACTCACAGCAAATCTTATGGATGCATTTTTCTCAATTGAGAGTTCCTCTTTGCAAATTACCCTAGCTTGTGTCCAGTTGACATAAAACTAGCCAGCATGTATCTAGTTTGCGTTATAAATTTCCGTTTTCATTTATTTAAACTTCTGCTATTATCCATCCTGCCCTTTATGTATCAGTGTCCCTTGAACACTTACAGTGTGGCAGACTCTGTGCTTGGTGTTGTGTGTATGGAATACCAATAGGTCTCATCGATGTACAAATGATTCTGCCAGTTGGTCTTGAGACAAGATTGACTCCAGGAAGACTGACTTTTTCCATGTCAGAAGACATCCTCTGAAGCTCAAGGAGATGTCTACAGTGATCAGGACCCTTGTTGGCTAACTTCCTGCCACAATGGACAAGGTAGGCACTCTTTATTTTACTAAATGACTATCAGTGATTCAGTTTCTGTACTGGATGATTATTTTGGAATATATTTTTTTAACAAGGCATATTTGTATGTTATAATTTTGTTTGTTTATACAGTTTTAGAAAAGTGGCACATTTTCAATGCCAGCCTTCAAATTATTGTAATTAATACATCTCTTCCATTTATGGGAATAGTATTAAAGCTCCTTATTGAAGTAACATATTACAGGAAAAAGATTCAATAAACTGACAGAACTCTAATGGTGTAGATGGTATGTCCATGGGAGTCAACCTTTAAATAAAAACATGGAGGGAGATAGATACTTAAAGAATGTTGGCTTTTATTTGGGAGTAAACATGGGACATTGGGGTGCAGGATAAGATGCCATGGAGATTGCTGGAGGCTACTGGTTAAAGGAAATGTAAAGGCAAAACCATCAGGATTGTTGTTAAAATGCTATTTTGAAACACCATTCATTGACTGCCAGGATCAGTAACATAGGTTCAAGTCTGAAAAGATGCTGCCAGACTAGACTACTCCCAGAATATGCTAATTGCATGTTACAGTGGCACTTGTAGAAGGATGTGATTTTGACAGACTCCTTTGTAATGTTGAGTCCCTTCTTATAACTCTCTTGACATTGCTTTTTGCTTCAAATGGACACAAGCGACTTAATTTGGGTTCTGGTAGCTTTCACAATGGCCAAAATGTGACAGTATGAGACAAGTGAAGATTCCAGAAACAGGGCAATGTAGTCTTCATTGGTGATGTATAGTGGTAATCCCTGTAGAGGGGATGTATGAAGTAGAACTTTCCCAAAAGCCCCATCCTTTCATACCATCTTTTCATAAAAAGGTCTGCAAAGCCAGGTGGTAGAATCTGAGTCTCTTGACTTCTCAGGTTAGTGTTCTCCACATGGCTCAACCCTGTCATAAATACAGTTAAGTGTAGCTTGCAATAGGACATGGCTTACTCATATCTCAGGCCTGTCATCATGTGTACTCCACTAAAGTGTTGGATAAATTGATGGGTATAGTGAGGCTTGTGGAGTTACTCTGGAGGCATCTGGTAGAGGATGGCCAAATTTTAAACTTACTTAAAGCATTATGAGATTTTTTGGTGCTTTCTTTCTTTTTTCCTTTGTTGTTTGGTTTTTGGTACCTAATTGCCTAGTACTAAAGAGTAAACTCCGTAAATAATGCCATGTTTTAAAAGTAAAACTTTGGAAATACCTAATAGAGGCTAGTTTTATTTTATTTGGGCAAAGAAGTTGTCTACACTGTGACTGAGATTAAAGGGGGCTTAAGTAAGCTGGTAGTGGAAACTTCTCATTGAACAACATTCAAGTGGACCTTGGTTATTGGTAGGAGCTGTTAGCTCTGCTTGCAGTGAGAGACAGCAGCAAAATGCAATAAGGAAACATGCAGGTTGATATCAGGACTCCATTTGATGTTGGGAACAAAAAAATTATGGGAGATGACAAAATTAAAGACTTAAGAAATTAATCCACAAATTTTCATCTGTAGGGGAAGGATGCCTCATGGGCATTGTAGGAATTGTTCAGATCCCATGTGTATCTCTCAAGAATCTAACATGTTTCCTTGAGAATAGAATATTCATAGTTCCTGTTGTGTAAGCCTTGAGAGAGGGAAAGGGTATGTTTCCCTGCCTGCTGACACCTAAGCACTAAGGAGCTCCTACAGCTAGGCTCTAAGGGCCTGTCTGCTCCACCCTCTGGGGACAGCCATTGGTATCATCCATGATGTGGGGTCTTCGGTCACACAGAATGCAAATTATTGGCTCATGGAAGTCTTGGCATGGATTTCAAAGGAAAAGCAGACAATGTATGCCATGTCAGAATAACCACAAACTGTGGAACCACTCATGTCCTCATGTGCACGTGTCCACACATTTGGAACCTACATGTGTCCTCTGCAGAACAGCTGCAAACAGAGCAGAGCCAGCTCGGAGAGGTCATATGCACCACAACCCTCAGATCTATAAAGGAGGAGATTATAGCCTGCTGGTGGTCTCTTCTGAATAGAATGTGCCATGCCATGGGTATAAGGCTATGAATATAAAGGGTCTAGTAATTTGCCTTGCTGTCTTCCAGTCTTCCTTTGCCTCCATTCCTGCTTTATGGGTCCCAAATCTGCCACTGGACCCAGGAAAAAGTAGCAAAAACAAACAAACAAATAAACAAAAAACAAAAACAAAAAAATCCCCCCTCTCCCATAGTATGCTTGTTTCCTTTAGACATTGGGACAGTCAATCATCTATCTACCTCCTGTGGAGGTGGCATCTCGTGATGTTGAATCTCCCTCTATGCTCCCTTCTCTAATGTGTAAATGAATTATTCTTAATATAAATGTAAGCAGTGAATTAAGCCAGCAGCTATATTTCTTTATGTTAGTCCCCAATAATAACACTGATAAACCAATATTTATTTTAAAATGTACCTCAATAGCTAAGCAATTTAATGATCTACCTTTACTTTCTATGCTAATCTGGCTATCTCTCAGATAGATAGATAGATAGATAGATAGATAGATAGATAGATAGATAGATGATAGATAGATAGATAGACAGATGATAGATAGATAGATAGATAGATAGATAGATAGATAGATAGATAGATAGTTGCATAACTTGCATATTATTATAGATCTGGCTTTTCAGACCCCTTCTTGGTGGCTCTAATTCTTCCATCCTGCCCCTGATCTCTCTCTCTCTCTCTCTCTCTCTCTCTCTCTCTCTCTCTCTCTCTGCCACTGGATGATCAGCATTTATTGACAAGGCAGAGAGTAAGTGGTAAGAAATGTTTATACAAATGTGAGACAGGAGATACTTGGTATAAGCATTACAATGCCATGTCCAGAATGAAACAAGATATGAGGGCAGAGAAATGAGCATTTGAATAACACAAGGGTAAACTTTACACTGTGTACAAAAACATTATTAGTACACAATTGCATATAGATCCAAAGACAGAGACTCTGGTTTGATTTCTAAGGGAATGTTTTTGTAATATCATTAAAAATTGAAAGGATATGGCCAGTCAGTTGTGTCACATGCCTTTAAGCCCAGAACTTGGGAGGCAGAGGCAGGTGGGTCTCTGAGTTCAATGCTAGCCTGGTCTACATAGTGAGTTCTAGGAAAGCCAGGGCTACACAGGTAACCCTGTCTCAAAAATCAAATAACAAAACCCAAAAATTTGAAAGCATAAAATCAAATGTTTCTCCCTATTGTGTTTGTACTCATGCCACACGATTGATTTTGGAAACAATATCTGCTGAATAAGCATCCTTTGCTTAGCTTCCTGACTCTCAAACCTGGCTAGTCCCCCTGATCACAGTTCAACATGTTCCCTATGGGATGACCTCTCTGCTGTTTCCTTGGCTCTGAGCTCAGTCCAAAAGTCCACTTCCTTGTCTTTCAGCCTATGGGCTGCCTGTGCTGGGACTCCAATCTGAAGATATCCTTCCTTCTGGTCATATTCTGGCCAATGAGGCAGCCCTTCACCATTAGGGTTCCTGTGAACAGAATAAAGAGAAATTCACCAAGATGTACAAAGATGCCCTGGCTTATCTCTGCCAAGAAACCTGTAACTTTCCACAGATCAAATGGACAGGTGTCTGTCTCTTGGCACAGTTTTTTTTTGTTGTTGTTATGATATACATTTTGTATTCTATGCAAATCCTCATGTGTTACAGGCTGGTACTGAGCTAGAGCTTCCCTTCCTGGTGACTAAGCACTCAACTATACAAATTGGGGGGGGGGGGGGCATTCTTATTCAAACTACCACAGAGCTCTACTGGCCACAGAAGCTATAGGCATTGAGACTTTAGGAGAATGCACTCCCCAGCATTCAGAGCCCATGTTTGTCAATAGATTCCTGGATGTTCCAAAGTAGATTTAGGATTTAAATTCTCTCTTGGATTTTGGACCTGCTTCAGTCTACTTCCTCGTTACTATTCCCCTGTCCCTCCCTGTAGAACAGCAATGTTTGGCTATTTTCCTTGTATCTTAAGAATTTGTTACTTTTTTTGGTGGTGTAGGTTTTCATAGCAAAGATTTGCCTGAGACTGGAAATTCTTTGGACTTGGATGTCAAAGCAGTAGTAAAAGTAATGAGAAATTAGGTATTTGTGGTAATGAGTTTCTGTGACAGGCATAAGCTTCTTGGGGGTCATGGGCAGAATGTTATAATTTAGAATTTAATATTGCCCCAAATGCTCATGGGTTGAAGCTTTGATCCCCTCCTGATGGTGCCATTGTGACATGGCAGAAAAGTAATAAAGGAGAACTTGGAGGAGGATGATCATGGAAGACTTTCTACTGGGGATTATAGTAGGATCCTGGCCCTTTCCTTCCATTCATGAATGGCAGGAGGTAAGGAGTGTTAACCTACCATATGCTCTACAACATGATGTTCTGTTTAAACACAAGAGCTAACAGACAAAATGAGCAAAACCCAAAGTTTGAGCCAAAATTCACATTCTCTCCTTCATGTTGAACTGTCACAAATATCATCATAACTAGAAATTGGATTAACCCAGCTCTCATTGGGAGAATGCTATAGTCAGAGGGACAGGAGGAAGATTACACAAACATTAGAAAACTAGTCCTTCCTCAGGGGTATGACTCTCGGCACCACACCTCCAGCTTTGCCTTCATAGCCACCCGTCTTACCCATTCCGAGCAAAGTTGGCCCAGAATTTCATCACCATCTTGCTGAGGTTGATCTCTTCTTCTGAAGCACCTTCTGTGAGAAAGAAGGAATAAAAAAGTTAGCTACTTAATTTAAGATGTGGTTAATTAGCAGTTGTATTTGAATCTGAGCACCTTTAAGAAATGCCACCTTGTCTATGAATGGATTACCCTGCATGTGTCCTGACTACCCTGATCTATGAAGATAAATAGACTCAGGTCTGGTTACTCTTTGAAGGGGAGAAATGCACTTTTGGCCTTTATGGCAGACTCATTGAGTCAAAATCTGCCTTTTAAGAAGATCTTGGATAGTGTGCCTACAATTTAAAGTCAAGAGGAACATTCCAGATGTTCTCTACCTTTCTCTGTCTGCTCACCTGCCTGAAATTTCCTCCTTGGGATTTAATGGCAACAACAATCAACTTCCCCAGCTTTACCACCAGGGTTGCTTGGCCTTAGGACTACCTCCGACAATTATACCTCTTCATAGAATCTGAAAACTATCAGAACTGGAATGATACTGTGTACATATCCATCAGAGAGATGCTCAGAGACACTGGTATGCTATGAGGGGCATAATTCACAAAGTATGCTAAACTGTTGAAAAGTAAGGTACTGAAGACCTTTGTGAAAGGTTCCCTAAATATATCATGCATATATATATATATATATATATATATATATATATATATATATATGAATGCCAGATGGTGAGTAGGAACATGATAGACCTTATTCAAGGTTAGAAATTTTCCTCACATCCCACTACACTCACAGTGTAATACTTATGAGAGGAAAAGAAAGAGAGCACTCTTTTTTATGAGAGCACTCTTGCCTTAAAGCAAGGCCTGTGGTGACCTTCCACTTTTCCTACTGAAATCACAGATCAGGATATTGAGAATGACTATCTCTGAGAACACAGTAACATAATCCCATCATGTGTGTTAAAGGAGAGAGACTGGGGACCATCTTATAGCTGATCCCTGTCCCAATGCATAAAGAAAGCCAGTTTAAAAGGAGAAAATGGCTCAAGGCCATCAAGGCAAGACACAAACTGAGGCCTCATATCACCAAGAACACGGCCAGCAAAGAGACTTTACCTTTTAAAAACGGGGCTCCCCATACAGAGAAGAGTTCATCAGCATGGTCTCCTAACAATTCCTGGGGTCTATTGTCTGATACAAAGCTTGGGCGATACTGATACTCATACATGTAGGTTGGGGCTCCAGCATCTGTGGAGACAAGGATTCATGTAGAATTACATTACCAGACACACACCTGGATGGTGTCACAGCCTTAAGTTCTGTACTTGATTATATTCTTCATCTGCAGAAGAGATAAACACAATTTTAATAAGGCTATGGCCATCATGCTTCCAGTCTACAACTACACCAAGGGGCAGATCAGGTGCTCCAGCATACCACACCCCCTCCCACTCCATGCCCATACCAAGAGATAGCTTGACTCTCAGGAAGTCCGTCACAACCAAGCTTGCAGATCAGGAGCGCCAGACCCCCTCCCACACTCAGGGACAGCCTGACTCAAGGAAGCCCATCATAACTAGGCTCACAAGAAGGACAGGCTCCAGTCAGAGACAACAAGGCCAGTTAACAGGAGAGATAATCAGATGGCAAAGGGCAAGCACAAGAACATAAGCAACAGAAAGCAATGCTAAGTGGTACCATCACAACCAAGTTCTCCCACAACAGCCAGCCCTAGATACCCTAACATAACTGAAAAGCAAGATTCTGACCTAAAATCCTATCTCATAAGGATGATAAAGGACTTTAAGGAGTACATAAATAACTCCCTTAAAGAAATACAGAAGAACACAGGTAAATAGGTAGAAGTCCTTTAAGAGGAAATACATAAATCCCTTACAAAAATATAGGAAAACACAATCAAATAGGTGAAGGAATTGAACAAAAATGTTCAGGATCTAAGAATTGAAATAGAAAAACTCACAAGGGAGGCAACCCTGGAGATGGAAAACTTGGGAGTTACAAACACAAGCATCACCAACAGAATACAAGAGATGGAAAAGAGAGAATCTCAGGTACAGAAGATACCATGGAAGGTATTGACACAACAATCAAAGAAAATGCAAAATGCAGAAAGTTCCTAACCCAAAACACCCAGGAAACTGAGACTGAATGAAAAAAACAAACCTAAGAGGAATAGAAGGAATAGAAGAGAGTAAAGATTCCCAATCCAAAAGACCAGAAAACATCTTCAACAAAATCATAGAAGAAAACTTCCCCAACCTAAAGAAAGAGATGCCATAGATTTACAAGAAGGCTATAGAACACCAAATAGATTGGACCAAAAAAGAAATTCCTCCCATCACATAATAGTCAAAACACTAAAACACAGAACAAAGGAAGAATATTAAAAGTGATAAGCGGAAAAGGCCAAGTAACATATAAGGCAGTCCTATCAGAATTATACTAGACTTCTCAATAGAGACTCTAAAAATCAGAAGATCTTGAACAGATGTCATGCAGACCTTAAGAGGACACAAATTCCAGCCCAAGATACTATACCCAGTAAAACTCTCAGTCACCGTAGATGGAGAAACCAAGATATTACATGACAAAACCAAATTTAAACAATATATTTCCACTAATCTGCCCTACATATGATAATACAAGGAAAACTCCAACACAATGAGGGAAACAACACCCAAGGAAAACTAAGAAATTTATTACCTCAAAACAAACCCCAAATAAGAGAACCACCTCTAACAACAAAAATAACCGGAACTAACAATCATTGATATTTAGTATCTCTCAATGGACTCAATTTCCCAATAAAAAGGCGTAGGCTAACAGACTATATAAGTAAATAAGACCCAAAATTTTTCTACATACAGGAAACACAAAAACAGACACTACCTTAGCCAAAAAGGGTGGAAATTTTTTTTCCAAGAAAATGGTCCCAAGAAACAAGCCGGAGTAGCCATCCTAATATCCAAAAAATAATCTTTCAACCATAAACTATCAACATAGATAGGGAAAGACATATTCAACATATTCATCAAAGGAAAAATCCACCAAGATGAAGTGTCAAATCTAAACATCATTGTCCCAAATTCAAGTGTATCCACACTTGTAAAAGAAATGTTACTAAAGCTCAAAACAGTTACTGAAACCCACACAATAATAGTAGGAGACTTCAACACCCCACTCTCACCAATAGACAGGTCATCCAAACAGAAACTAGACAGAGACACAGTGAAACTAATAGAAGTTCTGAACCACATGGATTTAACAGATATTTACAGTTTCACCCTAAAACAAAAGAATATACCTTCTTCTCAGCACCTCATGGTACCTTCTCCAAAACTGACAATATAATCAGAAACAAAACAGGCCTCAAAAGATACAAGGAGATTGAAATAACCCCATGCATTCTGTTAGCTCACCACAGACTAAAGCCAGTATTCAATAACAGCAAAAACAACAGAAAGTCCACATACTAATAGAAACTGAATAACTCTCTGTTCAATGATAACCTGGTCAGGGAAGGAAGGAAGGAAGGAAGGAAGGAAGGAAGGAAGGAAGGAAGGAAGGAAGGAAGGAAGGAAGGAAGGAAGGAAGGAAGGAAAGGACTAAATACTTTCTAGAACTTAACAAAAATGAAGGCACAGCATACTCAAATTTATGGGGCACAATGAAAGCAGTGCTAAGAGGAAAATTCATAGCACCGAGTGCCTTCATAAAGAAAATGGAGACATCCTACACTAGCAAATTAATAGTACATATGAAAGGTCTAGAACAAAAAGAAGTAAACACACACAACCTCTTGTAGATGGCAGGAAATAATCAAACTCAGGGCTGAAATCAACCAATTAGAAACAAAGAGAACTCTACAAAGAATCAAGAAAACTAAGAGCTGGTTCTTTGAGAAAATCAACAAGATAGATAAACCCTTAGACAAACTAACTAAAGGGTCAAGAGTCAGTATCCAAGTTAACAAAATCAGAAATGAAAAGGGATACATAACAACAGAAATGGAAGAAATTTAAAAAATCATCAGATCCTACTACAAAAGTCTATACTCAACCAAACTGGAAAATCTAGATAAAATGGATGATTTTCTAGACAGACAGCAGGTACCAACAGAAGATGCTTCAACATGTAACAAGGACACATGCTCCACTATGTTCATAGCAGCCTTATTTATAGTAGCCAGGAGCTGGAAAGAACTCAGATGTCCTTCAATGGAAGAACAGATACAGAAAATATGGTACATTTATATGATGAAATACCACTCAGCTATTAAAAACTGACTTCATGAATTTTGTAAGCAAATGGATGGAACTACCATCCTGAGTGTGGTAACCCAGACCCAAAAGGACATACATGGTATGTACTCACTGAGAAGTGGATATTAGCCCAAAAGCTCAGAATACCCATGATAAAATTTACAGACCATATGAAGCTTACCACGAAGGGGAGGCAAAGTGTAAATGCTTCAGTTCCACTTAGAAAAGGAAACAAAAAAATTATCAACCAGAGGCAGAAAGGTGGAGGGACCTGGATGGGAGAGGAGAGGGGGAGGGAAAAGGAGGGACAGGAACAGGTATTGAAAGAGACAGGAGAGAAGTCCAGAAGGCCAGGATAATAAACAGAAATAAGTACCTGTGGGGGGATGGGAAGCAGAAGGTGGGGAACCACTAGAAAGTCCCAGATACCAGGGATTCGAGAGGCTCTCAGAATCCAACTGGGGTGACATTTGCTGAAATACCCAACAGCTAGGAGATAGAACCTAAAGAGACCAGTAGATAGACATGGCCCTAGTGGAGGGATGGGGCAACCTACCCATCTCAAAATCTTTAAACCAGAATTGTCCCTGTCTAAAGAAAATTCAGGGACAAAAGATAGAACAGAGACTGACAGAAAGGCCATGCAGAGGCCACTCCCCCTTGGGAGCCATCCTATCTGCAAACACTAAAACCTGACACTATAGCTGATTCCAAGAAATGTTTGCAGACAGGAGCCTGGTATGGCTGTCCTCTGAGAAGTTCTGCCAGCACCTGACTAAGTCAGATGTAGACAGTCAAACCAACCACTGGACTGAGCCTGGGGACCACAATGGAAGAGTCAGGGGAAGGACTGAAGGAGCTGAAGGAGACTGCAACTCCATCGGAAGAATAACAATATCAATTAACCAGGCCCCACAGAGTTCCCAGGGACTAAATCACCAACCAAAGGGTATACATGGGTTGGTCCATGGCTCTCTCTCTCTCTCTCTCTCTCTCTCTCTCTCTCTATATATATATATATATATATATATATATATATATATATATATATATATATATATATATCAGACTGCCTTTTTTACATCAGTGGGAGTAGAAGTGCTTGGTCCTTTGAAGGGTTGTTGCTCTCAGTGAATAGGAATGATGAATGGGTGGAGCTGGGAGTGGATTTCTGGGTGGGGAGCATCCTCTTAGAGGCAAAGGGGAGGGGAGATGGGGAGGGGACAACATTTAAAATGTAAATAAATAAAATACTTAATAAAAAGTAAAAATAAAAAGCACTCACATTTTAAAACATCAAGGTGAGAGGCTAAATTTGGCCATTAAAAATAATCAATACCCCCCCCCCCCATGGTAGGGGGAAAAGAAGGCTATGACTTGCTTAGGGTTGCATAACTGGTTGATACAGAATTATGATTTAAGCCAGGTATTTATTAAATGAACAGTTAATGTATCTTGCGTGTGTGTTAGTGATGACATGGGTGTGCCTTGGTTCCAAGACAGTGTAGAAGCTCACAGTTGTCTTTTGTATGCCTAGCTTTGAGTATTCCTAAGGTTTTCCTCAACTCTACTGAGCAGGCTGCAAAACACATCCCAGCTGCCTTTCTGAAAAATTATGATAATTAGAGTAAAAATTGTTGTAGAAATTATTTAATCTCAATCGGGCCTTTCTACTCTGCCTTTGATCATTCAGTTCCAGGATAAAAGGCACATTATTATTATTATTGTTATTGTTATTGTTGTAATCCTTAATCAGCACCAGAACTGAGCAGATATCTACCCTCTAAGCTATTAGAATCTATTTCCCCATTAAAAACCCTAAATGATAATTTGCCATGTTCCGTTTGTGCTACTCTTAACTTCAATTGGCCAGTCCTCACGGCCATGCTTTCATGACTCACCTAACCAACAGCATCATTTTTCTCTCCTCCTCCCTCTCCTCATGGTTCTCAGATTCCAACTCCTGGAACCCTGAGCTCCGCCTATCTCTATTCTGTCCAGCTATAGGCTGCAGGCATCTTTACTCACCAGTCTGGGATAACTTAGTGGGTAAGGTCACATAGCATCACTTGGGTCTACAGGCAGCTTCTCTCCTCCTTGGGAGCAACCAGGGCTTGAGACCCAGTATTTAGCCACTTGATTACTTTAGAAGAGAACTCAGATCCCAGCTACACAGCAGAGAATATTCATGAACAAGAGGCTGCATTTTACACAGCAAACTATCCAAGATATTTGTATTACTTTTTGTGGAGTCCGTGGCTTTTCTAAATGTCTTATAATCACAATGTGAGATTTGGAAAGAAAGTGAGGCACTTGTTGGTAATTACAAAGTGAAACACTCAGAAAACCAAAGACAGGAGGATGCTGTTTCCAGGCTAGACACTTGAACAAGAAGATTTGCAAATGGGAAGAAATGGAAGGACAGAGGGTTTATTTCAAGATATTGTGACTGAGAATGCTCCCTGCCTAGGTGAGGTTCCCAACATTAGTTCAGGAAACACAGCAGCCTTCACTTGATTGTAGCCAAGACACAAAGCAGTCATGGTATTAATCATCAAAGAAAAGGGAAAACCCAGGAGCATCAGGGAGAAGAGCATCACAATCAAGGATGGACCAGATTTATATCAATTGTCTCAGAGGAAATCTCATGGGCATGGAGAGCAGGATGATATAGGCATTGTGCTGGAGGAAAGTTACTCCCAGGTTCAAGCACTGTGCTCAGGACAGAGCCCTTCAAAAGTGTGGGAGACATAGCAGCTCTCCCAGTCAGAAGCTGTGGAACTCACTGTCTCTGGTCCTGCTTGACAGAAAAGGCTAAAGTGTGTTGTTTAAAGCAAAACTTCAAGATAATGAAGAGTAACAGGAGACAGGAGACATCAAAGCCATAGGAATAAAGGCAGGGCACTCTCAATTGAAAAGTGGATACAATTTTATCCTGTGTAGTGCAAATGTATGTCAATAGAAATTATGCCAATAATGAAAGATTAGGCATATTATCATCTAGAGTTACAATGAATTATTATGTTTATCTAAATAATGTAATTGTTGATGTCATAATCATAAAGATGCTGATGAGGAACAAGGATAACACTTCTCCATTGCTGGTGGGAGTGCAAACTTGTACAGCCACTTTGGAAATCAATTTGGAGATTTCACAGAAAATGGAAATTGGTTCTACTTCAAGGCCCAGGCATGCTACTCCTGGGCATATACTCAAAAAGATGCTCCACCATACCATGAGCACACTTGCTCAACTATGTTCATAGCAGCCTTATTCATAATAGCCAGAAACTAGAAAAAACTAGATGTTCCTTAACTGAAGATGGGTAAAGAAAATGTGATATATTTAAACATGAAATACTACTTAGCTATTAAAAACAAGGGCATCATGAAATCTGCAGACAATAGCTTATACCCGACATACCTTGGTGAAACAGAAGGCTGCAGTGACTAAAGCTAAAAACACAAGACCCCTTAATATCAATACCTCTCCTTTGGGTATAAGCTGTGTAGGCTTGGTGATACAGCTGAGAGATGTTCTTCCTTGCTCCCTCCCTTGGTACTGAAACATAAGGTCTAATGCAAGAGTTTGGAGAGAGTCTACTCTCTGCTAATTCAGTAGTGTGGGCAGCGCAGTAGCACAAGGAAATGAACAATGGACAGCAGCAGCAACGGCAGAGGCAGTAGAGCACTTGAAAGCCCCAGATGCTAAGACGGAAGCAGCAGAAGGGTTTGTGAAGAACCGAGGCAGGAAGAAAGTCAGTGGGAGGAAGGATAACAGGAGATGCTGGGGAGGTGAGATGGGAAAAGGATACAGCAGACGCTGGTTGACAGAAGATTTTTGCAAAGGATATTTAGAGTTTTGGGTTAAGGGCTTCAGACGCTGGGTCAAGCACTAGAGTTGTGACATTGACCAATATTAAAGGCTAAGGAATTTCCCATTCTTGAGCCTACACAAGAGTTGCAACATTTGGTTGCTGTTAAAGACCAAGGAATCTAGATACCCAGGCCCACCTGCTTGCTGCTTTTGTAGAAGCTTCAGCGACACAGCAAAGGGCTGGGTAATTTTGGCTTCCTGGACCTATGTAGGAGCTACAGGGGGTTCATAATGTTTCTCAACAACACTTGAATGGAAGATGAGAGGCTACCCACCTATGGTTGACCCCACCTGCCTACACCCGCAGTCAAGGCTGCCAAAAAAGAAGCTGCCAGAGACCTGTGCTTGAAGAATTTCTCCCTGATTTATATCTGGACAAAGCAAAGCATCCTGACCAACCTAATGATGATTAAAACAGATAAATAAGCACTTTATTTGATAAGACAAACTGAGACAGAAACAAGAAGATATGGCCAATCTGAACAGTTCAATACGTAGTAAGGAGACTGAGACTGTAATTAGAAGTCACCCATCAGTGCAAAAGCCCAGATTATTGCAATGCCACTGATAAACAGACCACAAATTAAAGGGAAGCATTGGTGGTATCAATGCTTATATTTTTCCCAAACAGCTCTAAAATTCAAAGGAGAGGAAATTCTGTAAAATTCTGAGAGTATTATTATCCTGATGCTAAAAGGAGACAGGAACACTATAAGAAAATAACATTACAGCCCAACATCCTTTATGATCATAGATGTAAAACTCTTCAATAGCTTGTTACCAAGTACAGTTCAACACCATATTAAAAGTGTAATCCTTCGGGCTACAAAAGTGGCTCAGTGAGCTGACCACCAGGTTGACCTCAATATTCTCCAAGCTTTACCCCCTCTTCTCTTTAGAGTGTTTTCTGGGATCACCTCTTAGACATAATTGCATGTGAACCTTATTCTCATAGACACTTACTGGTAGAAACAAGAGTAAATATTATAGGCCACAGGGAGCCAGCCTTTGAGAGCTGACTCTCAGCAGACTTCATACCTATCTGTACTGAGGGGAACAAGTTAGAGACTTATCTGGTGAAACTTATGTCCCTCCCCCATTCTCAAGTCTTACCTCTGTGACTACGGGACACAATTACAGATGGGACACCGAACATAACGTCTCCAATCAAGTCCAGGAACAGGTCTGTCATTGTGACAGGGTCTTCTGTCCCTCCTAAATACTTCTCAATAGCTGCTGGAATCAGCTTTTCAGAGATGTTCTGAAATGAACCAGAAAGTAGCCACCTTACTTATTGCAAAGGCAGCTTTTCCAGACAGGCATTCTTTGACTCTGAGTCACTTGAGTGCTATGCCAAATTCTTCTAGTTTGGGCAGTGAGTAGAAAAGAGGGCAGCTTCTGGAGAAGAATGTGGTTCTGAGAAGAATAATACAAATTCTTTAGGTTAATTTGTTCTTGGTAGATTTTAAGCTTAAATTTGAAAGTTAGGAATTTCCGCAATATATCATTATTATCCCACTGGCTTCAGTGGCAAAAGTCCATGTTGCTGAAGCCACGTACTGGTTTTAAAACTGTTCTCCAGTGGGAGGATATCTCAAGCTATGTCCTTAAAGAAAGGTACTTTTCTCCATACACACATACACATCATCCCTAGAACCTCAAGGGAAATGCAATTTTTGCTATCTTCTCTTGTTTTCTGGGAAAGGCACCTTTAGAATCCAATAAATTAACCTCAAACTAAAATACTCCTGGGAAATGGAGTGAAGAAGATACAGGTCATACCATTCTCAGCTATGTAACTTCTCTTTAACTCTACAGGTACCAGGACACCCAGAGACCTACAGACAACAGCAGCCCGTGTACCAGAAAAGCAGAATACCCAAAATCTGTAATCACCATGGTGCCCCCATTGGCTATACCTCTCACAGTAACCTATGTAAATCTTATGCTTCCATCCATCTTGGCTTATTTAATTTCAAAAACATTTCCCCAAGAATTTGCCTGTAGTCACCCAAAGAGATGGTTGCAAATCACAAAAGTGTGTTTCTTCTGAGGATGGGAAAGTAAGAAAGGAAGTCAGGCTGAGCCCAACATCTAGGTACATTTCCAACCATTGATTAAGTCTGCGTTTCTGGGAAATCATACAGACTTCTTTATTTTTCAACCAGTTCTCATGATTCCCTCAACACTTACAAGAATTGGGTAGGCCTGCCACAGGATGGATGCGGCTGTCTTCTGGTCCAGTTTTCTTTCAGAGAGTGGGAAGCCCAAAAACTGTTAAAGAGATGTGTTTATAAACAGTCATGAGTTGTGGAGACATGACAAGAAGAAATCCAACAGCCAAACAACCAAATCAATACAGAAGGAAGCTTTACTTCTTTACTGGGTCTTGATTGGTGTGTGATTTCATGTTTGAAAAAATAGCCAATGTGACAAGTGAGTAGTACAAGGGTGTGTGTGTGTGTGTGTGTGTGTGTGTGTGTGTGTGTGTGTGTGTGTGTGTGTGTGTGTGTGTGTGTGTGTGTGTGTGTGTGTGTGTGTATGTGCATGGATGTTTTGTGTACATGTGTGCATGGATGTGTGTACATGTGTACATGGATGTGTGTGTGTGTGCATTGTGCATTGATATGTGTGTGTGTGTGTGTGTGCATGTGTGCATGGATGTGTGTGTGTGCATGGATATATATGTGTGTGTGTGTGCATGTGTGCATGAATGTGTGTGTGTGTGACATGTAAAAATAACATGTTTCATATACAGACAACATATTTTATTTATATTTGTATTAAATATATCATCCATTCTTATATAGTATGTATTGTATATGTATATATTATATACTGTATATAATAATATAATACTTATACATATACATATATATGTATATATATTCAAATATAGTCTTTGTAAGGCCAAATTCTATATATGTCTATTTATATGTTCTCCAACACAAATATGTGTATATATATGTGTATATATGTACACATACACAAGAATGAAGTAACATCTTGATCAGAAGAATAATGTAGAAATGAGAGTCCAGGACAGAAGACTCAAGCCCTCACCCACAGTTTCAGGTGACTGAAGAAGTCAAAAGCAGCCATGTGGCTGTACACTTTTTATGATCCTGAAGTTCTTTTCCAGAACAACTGTAGAACCATCAGTGAGTCCATACCTCATCCAAACTTCTGCACTCAAAGACTTGACCCTACTCTACCACAACTTCTAGCAATTAGTGGTCATACCCTAGCACAACACCAGCTCAGGACACTCAGTGGAAGTTATTCGGTTTTTCAGCCTGAACGTGGTGCTGAGTAGACTGGCCCCTGAACCTTCTCTTGGAGAGTTATAGAGCTCGCAGTTATGAGTGCTTTCTCTAGCCCATGACTTACAGTTTCCTTGCCAGAATTATTTTCCCAAGACCTGAGAGAAAATTTGCTTGTAACATTTGAAATCTTTAAAAAATGTACACATCTGGAGAAGATAATGTTTGATTCTCTTGGTGACCACTGTAGAGGACAATGGAATTGTAAGTTGCAATAAAACACTCACCAAAGTGAGTAGCTTTGTGACAGATTCACCATTTATATCATAGAACCTCCTTGAGCTCCCAGCCTGGAAACTTATCTAGATATTGGAGCCAGGGACCCAACTCAGGTCATGCCTTCTCCTTTGCATATTTCTGTCATACTATTAAAGATGAACTAAAAGTTTCTAATTAGATTACTCACTATCCTTTATCTACAACGTATTAAAAAATACTTCTTAGTTTTTAAAACTCAATGAATTGTCTCTAAATCTCAGCAACAGGGCACCTAAGAGCACTTGTAAAAATCTATGAGTCCTGAAAGTTCAAGTCTAAGGTAGAAGCTGCTGAGCCTTGCCTGAGCCCTGCACTCCAGCTCCCTCTCCTTTGTAGATGTCCTCAGTTGTTCTATGTGCACAGATAATATCTCTGGCCCTGCCAGTCTATGAATTTCAATAATCTCTCAGAAATGTTAGTGTTTGGGAAGAGAGGTTGGCAGGACTAAAATCCTCAGTGGATAGTTGGGCTGTCTGGACAACTATGGCAGTGCCTACTCATGGCAATGGGGGCATCTCTCATGGTCTCTAGAAAAAACTGGAAGCAGAAAGAAGGCTTGGGCGCAGCCCCAGGATTGTGATGGTTGGGACTGTCAGTACATCTATAAAAGGAGCTAGATGTTCTCACCATTGGAATGATCCATCCAAACTCATGCTTGTTGATGCCCACCATGTAGGGGACAGTATTGAAGCTCTTCTCAGCCAGAATTTCTTCTGGTGCCTTTGGCAGCAACACCCCATCAATCACAGTAGGAAGGAAGGGATAGCTCTGGGAAGATGAAAATGTAAAGTCTGTGATTGTCCTGCCCAAGAAAAAGCAAGATATGTACACTACCTTTGCTAAGGCTTCGGGAACCTTCTGGAATGGCAGGAAGACATTGGGAGACAGAGGAGGAGCATTTGAAGCCACCCTCCCCTAGACAACAATTTCTATCAATAATTCATAAGCCATGCTGAGCACACACAAGGCAAGCCATATCAACAATAAGTCAAGTATTGAGAAGGGCTGACAGGGTTCTGCCTTTTAATCCTGCATTATTGACCATTAATAGACTCTGGTAAGGAGGAACCAGTATCTTGTTATATACAAACGGCTGAACCCACCAGTATCTAAGAGGTAGCTTCAAACCCATGATCTCAAAGAGCTTTTAAAAACCAACAAAGCATTGTTCTTAAATGTAGCACTAAATAGACCCAAAGCAAGACAATTGTTAATTTAAGAGAACAAGTAAAAAGGCAAAATATTTTCTCTTTGAGCTCAAATAATTGAAAAATAATTAGTTTTAAGAGGACATCGAATTCATCACTCAAGGTGACCAGTCTATGACTTGATTCTATACCTAAGTGATGCAGGTGAGAGCCAAACCCTCCTCCAACAGGCTGACAATAGAAACTAGGACCTCTGTACAATTACTCCTGCCATAGAAAAACTGTAGTGCAGAGAGGCTGTCATGGAGCAGACAACAGAAGCAGCTTCTCTGAAAGAATATACATGATGACCACATATAGAAGAGCATCATGTGCCCTCTTTATTAGGCACTGTGCTCAAACATCCCAAACAATGAGTAGGGTATGACCTTATGGGCAAAGTATCATGTGCAGGGCTATTTCTAAGACTTTCAAATAGTCCTGGGTTGGAGGAATGCTTAAGGACAGGATACAGAGAGGAAAGCGTAGAGTATATCATCTGCGTAATGTCTGGAATATCCCTAGCACTTAGTAACGTTTTATAGGATCCATTCCATGAAGAGATTTCAATCTTAAAATAATGCTCAGGTTATTAAGATGGCTAGTCTCTCTTAACGTTCATAAGAGTAAGTCTGGTGACATCGTGGGAAAATAATAAAAGTGATGGACACAGAAGAAACACCAGGTTGAACTGGATCCAAGAGGAAGTCTGCCTCAGTAGTAACTCTGACAATCTGAGCAGTGGCCAGTGTTCCCTGGGATTCTTGTTGCTGTTCTCTGGTGTTGTTTGCCTATTTGGGTAAGAGAAATCTTGGGCCTCTTGTCTTCATCTTTTCACACAGCCACAGTGAGTACTGCTCAGGCGTTCCTTCACATAGTTCTCCAAACAATTCACATCTCGTGCTGAATCTCCATACGAACCGTTCATGGACCAGCTCTACTTCTTGTCTCTATTACCTACCCAGCATCAGGCCCACTCATTTCTGATTGCCTCCACCCCAAACATACTGGCCTTCTGCAACACATCTTTGAAGAAGCTCTTCTCTATCAGAAGCACTTCAATCTCCAGGGTTCGAAACATCTGACTTCTTTCTTTCCTTTAGAGCTCCTCTGAGAGGCTACAAAGCATTCAAGCCACCTCCTAACCCTGCTGTTCACACCAAACCATACGCAGCTCTCCAGCCCCCACTGTCTTTACCATGACTCTATCCATGAAAATATAAACCACAGAGTTTACTATGTTTCCCTATTGTGATACCACAATAAGAAAACAATATGTCTGTTTCATTGTCATGTCCCAGTTCCTAAATTACATCCTGCTACTCAGTAAGTGCTTCTTGCAGTTTTTCTGGATGTTGAAAGACTCCCATTTCTTTCTCATGGAACCTTCCAGAAAAGTGCTCAGATCTCTATGGAGGTGGCAGAGGAGATGGGACTAGAGATACTACATAACTAATCTCCTGGCCAGTGGAGGTGAAAGAGCAGGATGGATGAGGTGCAGGGCATTGTTAGAGTTTCTTGGCTGGTGGTAAGAGGGTGGTGAGTTGAAGTTTGGTCTTTCTGTGTATTGTAATGTTAAGTGCAGGCCTCCAAGACAAGAGAGTTCACATGTAGATCCAAGTGAAGATATGTGGCCTTGCCCCCAAGTTATTTCTAATTGGTGAATAAAGATGCAGACAGTCAATATCTGTACAGAAAAGATATAGGCAGGTTCTAGGAGTGCCAGGCTTGAGGTTTGAGTAAAACCATGAGAAGGAGGAGGAAGAGGAGGAGGGGGGATGTAGGAGGAGAGGGAGGAGGGGAAGGAGGAGAGAGAGGAGGGGAAGGAGGAGAGGGAGGAGGGGGAGGAGGAGGAATAAGAGGAGGAGGAAAGCTGCCATGGATTAGGTGAGTTCAAGAGAACATGGCTCTGAGGGCTGACCAATTAGAGTTAAGATCAAACCAGATGAACCATAGTAAATAGTAACTTGGGGTTATCAGTAGGAAAGTAGATTCTAATAGCTTAGAGGGTAGGTATCTGTACAGCTCTTGCGCTATTTAATGCTTGTTGTAAATATAAATACTGTGTGTGTGTGTGTGTGTGTGTGTGTGTGTGTGTGTGTGTATGTGTGTGTGTGTGTGTTATTTATCTGGGAACTAAATTATATAGATGAGGAAGAAACCCAGGTTTAGGATTAAATAGTTTCTACAACAGTGGTATCCTCTGCACTAAGATTAAAATCCCCCCCTCACACTGTATCAAGTCTGTGTCTCCTCAGAGACCTGTGCTTCCTATTGATGACTCCAGGGCTCCTTAGACATCACAGTCTCCTGAGCATAGAAAATTCTGGTGCATACTGCTCCTACACGGTTGTTGTAAAAGCTGGAAAATTCACTTCCAAGGGGATAGGTTCCTCTGGGGGATACCTAGTTGCTGATTGTGAGCAATGGACTGGGAGTCAGGTCATCTTGTCCCTGATCCTCCTAGCTATGTAATCCTTACAAGTGACTTCCCCTCTCAATCTCAGCAGTGTACACACAAGGAACAGTACTGTCCTACAAATGAGAATTCTTTCTTAAAGAAAGACTTAACAAGTATTATAAGAACCCATAATTCAGAAAACAAATGACTTTACCTCTCTGGGATCTCCAAGAAAATCAACGGTCCCAAATTTCTGTGAAAAAAAAAAAAGGCAGAGGAATTGAAGATAGAGGGAAAAAAAATTCCTTTGTACAAAAGCTTTCACATGACAGCAAGAGTTTGCTGAAGGGATCCTTATATAACTGTCTCGTATGAGGCTATGCCAGTGCCTGGTAAACACAGAAGTTGATGCTCACAGTCATCTATATGATAGAACACAGGGCCCCCAATGGAGAAGCTAGAGAAAGTACCCCAGGAGCTGAAGGGTCTGTAACCTTATAAGAGGAACAACAATATGAACTAACCAGAACCCCCAGAGCTCATATCTCTATCTGCAAATGTAGCAGAAGATGGCCTAGTTGGCCATCATCAGGAATAGAAGTCCCTTGGTATTGCAAACTTTATATGTCCCAACACAGGAGAACACCAAGGCCAAGAAGTGGGAGTGGGTGAGTAGGGGAACAGGTCGGGTGAGGGTATAGGGAATTTGGAATAGCATTTGAAATGTAAATTAAGAAAATATCTAATAAAAAATTAAATTAAAAAAAAAGCTTATCCCTTGAGCCTGGCCTCAGAGGTATTAGATTATCTCTCCTGATTATTTCTTGGTTAAGAGAACCTTATAACTGGTCTGTGATGGTTAGCTTTTGTGTCGGCTTGGTACCACCCAGAACCACTGGGGGGAGGGAGTCTCAATGAGGATAGAGTCTACATTGTGATGGCTCTGTGGTGGTCTTGTCCATTGGTGAGTATCCTAATTAATTTAATTGGTGTAGAAAGATCCAGACTACTGAAGGGGGCTTTATTTCCTAGACAAGTAGTTCTGTATATGGGGGTATAATTGAGCATAGTAAGCAAGGGCATATGTATCCGATCATTTCTCTCTGTTCTCATCTCTTAATAAGATATACCAGCTGCTTCAAGCTCCCACCACTCTGACTTCCCCACAATGATGGACTATGACTAGGAATTGCAACCTAAAATAAACCATTTCTCCCTGAAGTTGGCTTTTTGTTGAGATTGTTGATCACAGCATCAGAAATGAAACATGGTCGGGGTCCTCTGAGAATGGGCAAAGGGAGAATCATGATGATGCAGGGGTGGTGACAGTAGAAGGACAGGCTTTGAGATCCATTCAGGGTCATTGGAACTCTGGGAAGAATGCTTAATGACCATGCCTGTGCTACTAAACTCACCTTTCCTCACTGGCAACAATACCCTAGTGTCTCCTTTGCAGGGTAGTGGAATTAGGTCAAGGTGGTGGTAGGGGGCCTACAGAGGTCAGGCACAGGAGATAAAGCTACAGTAGGGATGGAATAGCAGAAAGCCTCTCCATCATTTTCCCCTCCCCTTGGTTCTGCTTATGAAAGTGTGCAACTATACATTATCTGGAGCAGTTAAGGAAGATATAATTATCTATACATTTCTCTCAGTATGAGGAGCAGTTAAGGAAGATCCCAGATTCCAACCACACTTTATACTCCACTTCATCAGGTCCCTTGACTGTATTAATGCAGCATTAGACCTTCCCAGGTGCTGTTTGGAAAATTAAAGACTCTTTTCAGGGCCACTGTTACTTTGTGGAGATTCTGTGGTTCTGGTTAGCTGGGGCTGAAGAATCAGCTGTGATTAACAAGATACCAGAACTACTAAAGCAAAAACTTGGTATTACTGGGACTATTGATGCTGGTTAGCTGGAGCTAAGAAATTAGCAGTGATTAAGAAGAGACCAGCATCATTGAGGTGACATCTTCTGGGAAATGTTTTCTGAAAGCACAAGGAGGCTGTGTTCCAGAGATAGCCATGGTTGTACCTTGTGCTGTGACTGGACTTGGTAATGTGTAAGAGTTACCTAGGTGGTACTGGTTTTAGAGGCATGAAGGAGTCATGCAGAGCAGCTGA
>LR749497.1:5403019-5421956 GCA_902729485.2 Mus minutoides
GCTGAGCAAGCCAGGGGAAGCAAGCCAATAAAGAACATCCCTCCATGGCTTCTGCATCAGCTCCTGCTTGAGTTCCAGTCCTGACTTCCTTTGGTGATGAACAGCAGTATGGAAGTGTAAGCCGAATAAACCCTTTCCTCCCCAACTTGCTTCTTGGTCATGATGTTTGTGCAGGAATAGAAGCCCTGACTAAGACAAACCTCCCCCTACAGTCTACTTCCACATAAGTCAGAAATCTTGGTAAAACCATATTGGTCCAACTGCTTTATACTAAACCTACTGCTTAAATTAAGGCACAATGCCTTCTAAGCAGATAGGGTATGACTTTAGAATGCTGGAAAAGGAGAACAGAAAGTTGAATAGTAGAGTTGATAAATTCACAAGTATCTTCAGAGCATCTGGGTATAGCTATGGGCTACAGCATCTTTTCAGAACAGTTCAATTGCTTAGAGATTCTGCTATAATGCATACTTTTATTCTGCTCAATGGACACCAAACAAGGTTCTCACCCGGACTCAGAAAACTGACACCACTAAGCTTACTGGAAATCATTGTGACCCATGCTTTTCTTTGTTGTGAGGACTACAGTGATTGCACCACAGCACTGGAGCTCATGGGGCTCATTTGCATATGGGGCGCAATCACTATAGTGCCTCCATTGGAAATAGTGGTGCCATCATCCAAGAGTGAGCTGTGTGTATGTACACACTCATGTGTATGAGTGCATGTGAGTGCATGCTGGGACCAATGTATCATCATGGACGTACTTCTACAAGATCTTAAATATTGTAGAATGTTCTTGGATATTGGATGCTCTTGGTTTCCTCAAAGTGACTTGCTATTCCTGTGCAAGTTGAGTCCTCCTGTGCCATGTGGGGAGTAGCTGAAATAGTTGCCTATTTTCTAGGTATTAGAAAATAACCCTTTCTTAATTCTTCTAACACCTTGATCTCCTTACATAAGCCTGACAAAGGAAACCCTATGTCCACAATGGCTCAGTCCATGGACAAGCAGAAACATTATAGTGCCAGAGAGCTTCCATGGGGTTCAAGGGAAACCAACAAACCACTTTTTGAAGATCTAAAAACTAATAAAAGCGTGTAGATACAGGTTGGCTGGATGACTAATGGGAATTAGATAAACTAAAAATAGAGGAATTAAACACTTTAGATGTATCTGTACTGGATTAGTAAAATATACTTAATAGAGTTGGTTATGAGGATGACGGATCGATGGTCGGGGGTGGGAATGGATGTTTTGCTGCTTAGTTTCCTCATCTTGTCACAGACGAGAGTCACCTATGACGGCGGAATCTCAATTGTGAAATCGCCTCCATTAGACTGCCCTATGGCCATGCTTGTGGATTCTCTTGATTAATGATTAATTTGGGGGAGCTCTGCCCACTGTGAGGGATGCCTTCCCTGGGCGGGTGCTCCTAGATTGTATGTGACACTTTTCTTAGAAACCTTATAGTGTATATCCTTGCCCCCTTTGCTGCTTCGTTTTGTTGATTATGTGTAGAAATGTGGATTATTTTATAACTCTAAATACACCTGCAAACAAGAATGCCATGACATTAAGCTTTGTAAATCTGGGGAATTATCATGTGAGTTCTTGGGAAATGTTCTTACCAAGCAGTTTCACATTGTAGGTCTTTCATGTTAAAGAAGCAGTAACAATCTCAATTTAGATCACAAGACTGACACTGTCTTGAAAGATAACAACTATTTCAGAACACAGCTGAATGAAGCAAAACCTGGGCCAAGTACAGAGGGTAGGGACCACGAGGTTAAACATACCTACCATTTTCAGTGAGACCTCCAAGAGCTCATCCTCTGTCTTCTGGCGCAGGCAGTGAACCATGGAAGCTGATGTGATGGTTTTACAGCCAGCAAGAGCTGCAATTTTCTGTAAAAGATCAGGAGTCAAGAGCATATCTGTTCCCTGCCTCCATGCATAAAGTGGATCCTTGTCCATGTCTTATTTCTAAAAACAACAGAGTGTTAATGAAAGTAATCTAAAGGGTCGAGTGTGGGGACTATATACCGGAGTATAACCTCTATTACTGCTCTACCAGAGGTGCGAGATGGCTACCCAATATCTATGCTTCTGTTACCCTTCTTGATAAAATGGGCACAATGTCAATTCCCAGGACCAAAAAGGGGATGAGGGAGATTCTCAGTGTAAAATGTCTCTTAAGAGGCTGTTGGAGATTTAAGGTTTAAAACCTAGAATTTCACTGTCTGGTTTTAAGCCTCACCTCTAGCGTTTGCTGTGATAATCAATCTCTCTGTATTTCACTTTCCATTACCTATATATGAGGGTGATGCTTAGATATGACATGCACAGGAGGTGACCATGTTTCTCATATGCTTAAATGTGTGAAGCATGGCTGGATGACTGCATAACATAGTCAACATGATATCTTTAATAAGTGTAGAATGTGACTTAGATGTGGGTAATAAATCATCAAAATTTCCTACTTCATCATTCTTATTTCATGAAGCCCTTGAGCACCTCAGCTGAATCTTGTAACAAGACAGACTGCTAAAGATTCAAGGCATTGGTTTAAAAGGTTCAATAGCGTTTGAGAATGATACTTACCTTAGCCAAGGGTCTGGCAGCTCTCCCAAACAGGCAAGGATTGAAAATGACACTACTCTGAGCGATGGCCCTGTGGAAGAGGTTCTTGGCCAGTGGGCTTAACACCTGACAAGGGAAGGAAGAAGAGTTTGCATCCAAAGGTATGCTCTGAGACTCATTTGGTCCTTAAGGCTCTGTCTACCTGCTCTGCCTCTATATCATTCAACTGGGGGGCCCTGGAACTCTGGGGACATAAAAGCATCCTGACCCAGGATCTTCCTGGTGCCACCTCTTCCGAAAGACCTTCAGCACAATAGAGACAGCCCCAAATAAAAACCAAACAAAATGAAATGGTAAAATCCTTTCTCAATCATTAAGCCACCAGCAAGACAATACAGCAATTTTTTGTCACAAATTCTGCTTCAGAACTATATTGGTCATAATTTATCCCAAGAAAAGTGATCATGGAGGCCCATAAAAAATAAGTGTCATCCTGATATTCATAATTTTACAATCATAACTAGTCCAAGGTTTCAATATGATGAGCAAATAATGTTTTATTCTCCCTGTGAAATGTTGTATAAATGTGCATTATATATGTGCATTATATATGACCAATATAATGTAATATAAATATTTACATTCATATTATAATAAAATAATATAATAAATAATATAATATAAATAATATACTAAATATATAATGTATGTTATATAATATAATTAACATAGTGTATAATACTAATATATAATGTATTGTGTATATGCATAGTAATACTACAGAAGACTTCTTCCTATTTAACAAAACATTTGCTGTGTTGCTAAAGATCCCAGAATGGGCAAGAATTAGCTCTTTACCTAAGGTTAGCCTTCATCTGTGACCTTTAAACCTCATCTTTCCAAGTGATGGAATTATAAACATACAACATCATCCAGCTTCTTGTGGTTTATTTATCATTTCCCTTTATCTCTACTTTTAAAAGTATGAACATTTCCTTTGACAATAAAAACATGAACTTAGTGTGTCTGACAATGCAGTAATAGGGCTGATTCTCTGGGGTTGGAGGGGTCTTAGAAGTCACCATTGCTTTCTATAGCTCCCTTCAAAGCCCTGTAGTCCTATGCCATATCCCACCATATCAGAGAGTCCCAAAGACTGCCCCTTTCCTTCCGAGGCATGGAAAAACCACCCAAGGACACCTCTGCCTGTTCTGGGTGCTCGGGTCCCTTCACGGTGTAGATATCCTCCAAGCAACAATTATACTCATGGTCTCTCCCTTTCCTACTTGGAGTTTATCCCCAACACTTAGTAAGAGAAATCAACCCTAATGTTAGTCTGATTAACAAAGAGAAAGAGAATTCAAATAATTCAGAAGTGGAGAAATGGCATAGTGCAGTATATGACTAGTGTTTGTTATGGCCCATGACATAAACCTGCACTCTAAGCTTCCTAGGAGAGAAAGAAAGTTTAATCTTTAGCTATCCACCATCTGATGCTGAGCAATAAGTAGAGTCAACCTGAATCCAGGTCATGAGAGCAAAGGTTTCAGAGCTGGACTGGTTGGTCTCTAAGATGTTCTATTGGCAGCTACATGCAGATGAGGCAAGAGGTTCTGGTATTAGGAAAACTTACAAGAACAGAGACACTTTCACCTCCTGCTGACTCGCCGAAGATGGTCACAGATCCTGGGTTGCCCCCAAAGTTGGCAATGTTGTCTTGGACCCAACGTAGTGCCGCCACCTGGTCCAAGTGACCCCAGTTCCCACGGCTGTGTTCATCCTCTGTGCTGTAAGAAAATAGTGGATAGAGGTAAAGATGTTGTGGCTGTGTCCTAAAAGATAGAAGGAGATTGGGCTGTCTGCAAGTTCTCTGAAATAAGGGGGGGGGCTCCATATCACGGACAAGAGTGTTCACCTGCTACTCACCCTACATGAAATCTCTGTCTACTCTTGGCCCTTGTTGTATACCACAGGCCAACAGATGGGCAGAATATAATGATGTGGGGAGCCAGTCACAGGGAAAATAAAGGGGGTGGGAGAGATGACCTGCGTCCTGCCAGAGCTCCAGGACTCTGGACAGGCAGTCGTGGGGGAACTGCCGAGTGCTCTCCATGCCGCCTGGGTGGGCATCTGACTCTGGGAAGCCACAGAACCCCAGTCCATGGGGGTAGAAAGGGAGCAGTCTGGAGTCCCTGGGCATCACAGTTCAGGGACAACAGATTCTAGCTCTTGGGCATCGTGGGATGTCGCTGGACATGGTAAAAGAGCTGAGAATGGATGAGGGCCCCAGGATTGAAGGGAAAAGGGGGCATAGAGGGAAATGTACTGTGTGGTTCCCATGTGGGACAGAGTCTGGCTAGCAGCCATTGCCTCCTGGAGAGGAGACCTTCTTTTGCTCTAACAAGGCGGATCTCAATGAACAGAGATGGTCCATGGTTTGAAGGCATTTATTGTAGAAAGGCAGAGAGAGGGAGAGAGAGAGAGAGAGAGAGAGAGAGAGAGAGAGAGAGAGAGAGAGAGAACCAGCCATGGTCATATGGAAAAAGGGGGGGGAGGGAAGGGGAGAAGAAGAGCAAGAGGTAAGAGACAAGGAGAAAGCAAGAGCTTAAGAGAGAGAGGAGGGGCCCAGCAGCCCCTTTTATAGTGGGCTGGGCTAGCTAGCTGTTGCCAGGTAACTGTGGGGAGGAGCTTACCTGGCTGTAGCCAGAGTACCAGGAGCTTGGGACATTGACTATGTGACTGATAGTCATGGGTCTGTGGAGTTGAGGAGTTAATGTGTTGCCAGACGCTTGTGTCTGGGAGCATAGCTTATGGTTCGGTCCCTTGTAGATTTTTCTACTGGGTCTCCTGAGTAAGCCTCTCTCAGCCAGAACACAGACTGCCTTTCACGGTCCAACATAATGACAATGGGAAACCAGAATCGGGTAGAAGGAGTCAGCCGTGAGGCTATGTGGGGGGACTTTAGATTGCGTAACAAGGGGAGACATCATAGAGACAGTGTTATTTACTGGAAACCTGAATCAATCATGTGTATGTGCTGTGCTAGCTAGTTTTCGTTGCCAACTTAACACAGTCTAGACTCACCTGGGAAGAGGGAACCTCAATTGATGGGTGGCCCAGAGCAGATTGGCCTGTGGCTATTTCTGTGGGATTGTCATGACTGATGGGTGGTATAGGAGAGGCTAGCCCATGATATCCATCCTACTTAGGTGAGTCCGGGCTACATAAGAAAGATAGCTGAGTATGAATCATGAAGAAAGCCAATAATCATCATTGCTCCTGGTTTCTACTACAGTCTCTGCTACATTTCCTCTTTGACTTCCCTTGATGACATGCTGGGACCTGGAAGTATAAGCCAAATAGATCCTATCTTTCCCCAAGTTGCTTTTGGTCAGAGTGTTTTGTCATAGCAACAGAAAACAAACCAGGTCACGTATTTTGTGTATCTGAAGGGAATTGCAGTTAGGAGACACAATAGGTACAAAGGCCACTGGACCAGAAACAAGAGTGTAAGTGTAGTAGGTATGAGATGCCATCAGAATAAGTACTAAAGGCCTTAGCAAGGACGTCTGCGTCTTTATAAATAACATGGAAGCACTGTATAGAGAACTGAAGTGACTTAATCTGTCCCATAGAACACTCTGGGCTCTGTAAAGGACAGCCATAGTATCCAAATAGCAGTTTATAACAGGAGATATATATATTATCAGGCTTTAACACATGGAGCTTTCACTAGGGTTGTAATGAGGACTCATACTGATGGCTAGGTTTTGCATATGGTTTGTCCAGCAGTGGTTCAGTGTGGGAGTCCTGATCTATGTTTTGCCAGCATTTGGAAGTAATAGGACCTGGAAAAGCTGAGGCCCAGGGGAAGGTTATTTGGTTCCTTGAGATGTAACCATGAGATGGAACTAATATAGTTCTCACGTGACTCTGATTGTCTCTCACATAAATAAGTTTTTACAAAAAGGAGACTGTCTCTTTCCCACTCCTAGAATTCTGTCTTGCCATGTGAACTACTTGCATGTTCAGATCTCCTTTTGTTTTTGCATCATGTCTTAACACACCTCAGAGCTATCTCTAATGGCTCATTGGTACAACCACAGTCTTGGACTTTTAACATCTAAAACCTAAGCAAAATAAGTTTGAACTCTCTATAATGTCATAGTCTCTTGCTTTTTGTTATAGTAACAGACAGTCCTATTTCATAACTGATATATAGAGAGGAATATTAATATATCACCTGAAGAATCCCCAGATACCCAGGCGATACTGAATGACCACTACAACCACATTTTCGTGGACAGCAAGGGGCACTCCATCATAGGTTGATGCTCCATCTATCACAAGTCCACCTCCGTGTATCCACACCATCACCTGGACAAAAACATAATCACATAGGTCATAGGCAACAGAATTGCAAAGACTGCATCTAGTTTTGTCACCTGTATCTGGACTTTGGCTCAAGGAGGACTTCATCCAAAATACACACCAGTGTCCAGAAAGGCTGTAACAGGCAATCGTTCTCCTTTCCAACTCCCTCAGATGAGCCTTAATACCTCAAAGTCCCACTATTTCTCCTCATTTCCATCTTTCAGTGATGGCAAACTTAGAAAATCTTCATGGGAACACCAAGGAGGTCCTGTTCTCCCCACAAGCCCATAATGTCATGCCTAGACTGTTCAGCCAACTGAACATAAAAGCAAGAGGCAGTCCTTGAACTACCACTTCATCTCATAGCACTGACCCGTCTGTGGTAAATTGAACTTCTCTGTTGGTAAGTGATTATTTGATGAGGAGCACAGCAGCCTGATTGTACCCACTTCTACAGTGCTCCCTCAGCACAACTGAATCCTCCCACCCTGCTAAGTCCAGCTTGCTTCTGTTTTCTCCATGATGTCTTTACTACTTTGGATAACATTATTAGAGGGCTCATTACATAACAAAGACTGCTAAAACTTGAAGGTGAAAGGATGTAAAAAATTGCAGAGAGAGAGAGAGAGAGAGAGAGAGAGAGAGAGAGTACATATAGAGCAGAGAAGAAATGAGAGTTTACAAAATCCTATTTGTTTAAAAGAAGCCATGATGCGTGCTGTGAACCAAGAAGTGCAATAAGGCAAAGAAACGGCCACTATATGGAAATGAGAAGAATGCCCACTGCATCATGAAAGAAACAAAGACACTTTGCCACCTGGAATATAATGTGGTAGTGTTGTTTCACCAGGCCATGTGGCTTGACCGAGCCATGTAACTCCAGCATTGTTCACTGAGCTCCTAATCCCTGCTGCCTATGGTCATGGCACAGTGAGTCAGTAGTTGGAACAAGAGGTGATGGCAGAGGTAGAATTTAATCCCAGGCCCTGTGGCTCTTGGATCTCTGTCCATAAATTGATGGTCTCCTGCTTTAAGGTTTCCAGAACCCCTGAACCCTTGCCCACACAAGCAGGTTCTATGCCACCTCCAGTAGCAGCTAAGCCAAGGTCATCTCATGGAAGCTGGAGACAATGGCCAGTGAAGGTGCGAGCAGATTGTAAGCCTAGGCTGATGATACCAAGGTCCTTTAAGACATGGAGGGCTGTGTGACTGTGGCTTATGTCCCTGCTTTCCCTGACCAGAAATATGGCTGTGCTTGGGACACTGCGTACAAAAGAAATGAATGAAGAAATCAGAGTTTGAGTGAATGAACATTTGTTCCCATGTTTCCTATGCATTGGAAAGTATGTTTGGGCCCTAATAATCGTCCAAGTTCAAACACTCTTCTCCCTACTCCTGTCCATGGAGAATGTCAGGGTTTTGGTATTTGACTTGCTATACCCCAGGGATTGACTCTTTCCAAAAGCCCCTTTCCAAACCACTGGCCTACCAAAGGGCAGTCTGTAAGCTCAGGCCCTTTGTTTATATGAAAATGCTGATTCATTGCAGCATAAGCCTGTGCCAAAAGCAGTTACTGATAGCAATGACCCACAGTAAAACCCAGCGCTGTGGACAAAAGGCAAAGGAGAGTACTAATTTCCCAGAGGCTCCTCCCCTCAGAACTTTGTCTCAGGCCAATGAAAGTTATCACTGTAACTGTAGGTAGAAAGGTGATACTCCAGCTACCTTTGCTAGTCCTTATCAAAGAGCACAGGTTTAAATATTAAAAGACCCATGCTACTGCCATGCCTACCCACTCTGTGTCCTAGTTTCCCTCACCAGAGCCTCAGTTTCTACTCATGTAAACTATCATGTAGAATGTATAATTTCTGTGTGTGTGTGTGTGTGTGTGTGTGTGTGTGTGTGTGTGTGTGTGTGTATGTGTGTGTGTTTTCAGCTTAAGTTTGTTGAAATTATGTCTTAGCTTCTCTGGAATCAGGTTGTCACTCCAGTAACTAAAACTTTCGGTTACTGTCATTGTTAGTATAAGAGTTTGGAAGGTTACGATTTGTTTCTCAGATTCAGGGTAGTCTCCACCAAAAGTCTAATGCACTGGGACTCACAGGCATAAAAAGGCCTCTTATTTGGTGGTTAACAGGCCTTGGACCCCTACTTAAGTCCTGGACTGTGAAAACACTGCCCCCAGCTGCTTTTGTTCCTTTCCAGTGGCACACAGGCTACAGATGCTGGTACCCACAATCTAGACCAGTGATCCCCATGCTTACGGGCAACCTGCTGTTCTTTGTTAAGTCGGCAGGAGTATAAATATTGAGGTAGAGACAGTCCTCAGAAAACTTGTGAGGAATGATCTTCTTTCGGTTGGTGAAGAGCTTAGCGAGGTTCAATGCTGCCTCTGGATTTTGGTAGCACCTGGGAAGGAGAGAGATTTCCTGAGTTTCCACCAGATGGAAGTTGGGCATGCTGTCTGCCGCTCAACCTTGAACCAGGTTTGAAATTGGTCATGCAGTTAGTATCAGTGTTGTAAGGGGGTGGTAGGTCTATGTGTTTCCTGGAGGAAACTTTGACTTCTCTAATGCCTTCTAACTCTGCAGAGAGAGAGAAGGGCTTGGTGTCTTTCTCCTTCCCAGAGTTTTTGGGTACCCTAAGCCTAGGAGAGAAGAACCCAAATTCTGGCCTGTCTTCAACACAGCATCCTCTTCATGGCCAGGACAGATGTTGTGTCCAAGCCTCTGCTGGGCTTTCTATTATGAGCTATAGACTGATGTGGTACTCCAACAGAACAACATCTCCTTGTCATTGAGATATTTTCATCAACCAATGGCACAATTTCTAACAACAAACACATACACTGCACAGGTCAGGAATTGTGCTTTATAAGCAAGCTTAGGAAAACTACATCATAGTTCTGCTTCAACCACTTATAAGCTGGGCCATTTTGGGTAAATTATTTTCCTGTACTGGGACTCAAAATGCCAGGCCCAGGAAAAAGTATTAACTCTAAGGGCACTGCTGCCCTGACCTGCTAAGGTTCTGCCTTTTCTAAAGCCCAGAAAGCACTGGTGGCTGCCCTTATAGGAGGACTTAATGGTCCAACACAGAGAAGAATGGAGGCAATTATGGAGTCCTTCGAGTGTTCAAACACTTACTCTTTATGAGCAAAAGTCATATAAGGCCCACATTAGCCACAAACATCTACTATTACCCCCATTTTATAGAATAAAAATCTGAAGCACAGATGTTAGTCAACTACCTCATGGACAGTTAGTTAGTATGATGTTTTAAATAAGAATGACCTCCAGAGGTTCATGCATTTGGATACTTGGTGCCCATTTGGTGAAACTGTTTGGGAGGTGTGGCCTTCTTGGAGGAGGTCTCAAGGGATAGGCTTAAGGTTTCAAAATGAACTTCATTCCAAGTTAGTTCCCCTACCTTTGGTCCATGGTTGTTTTAAAGCTCTCAGCTACTGCTCAAGCACCATGCCTGCTAGAGTGCTACCATGTCCCTTGACATGACAGTTATGGACTCATCCTCTGACATTGTAAGTCCCCATTCAAATTCAACTCTTTCTCCTATAATTGCCTTGGTTATGGTGTCTACCCAGCAATAGAAAGACGCCTAAAACAGTCAGGAAGTTGCTGCTAAATTTATAAGAACAAGGACCCCAAACAGGGCCCCAGTGGCTTACAAAGGAGGGTAGGAGGTGGTGTGCTTCACGAAGCTCCAGGGCTCTGCAGGCTCTGGTGGCGCAAACCTCAGAGATCCAAGAGGGGGCTTGGCAAAGGGGACTCCCAGGAAGACTGCCACAGGCTGTGTGAATCCTTCTAAGCTGACATACTTCCCCAGGACTTTGCCATGAACAGTGTGCACCACAGGTGGTGAGGATGGGTGTCCTGTTTGACAAGATAAAATGAGGATATAACAGAAGGGAAAGATCAGACCTGGATTTCAGGCCGGCTTTGTCACTTTGTAGGCATGTGAGCTTAACTATTATCTCAACCCTCTAGGCCATGGCTTTTTTTTTTCCATGTAAGATGAAGGAAATTTTCTTCCTATATCAGAAGGATGATGGAAGGAGAAAATTGGAACTGGATGTATAAAATTAGCCAAAGTAGTTGCAAAAAGGAGCCCATTGTGAATAAATATATCATTTATCCACATCTCAGTGCTGAGCTGTGTGCTAGATGAGACAATGACCAACAGTGGCCCTACCATCGGGAGTATGACCTCATGAGAAGGACCACAGACACACTTCCTTCAGATAATAAAAAGGTTGGGACTTGCAAGAAGGATAAGAAGGATATACAGAAATTAGAAGGAATGAGGCCTTTTGGCTGGTGTCATCATAGAGAACATCAGACTCAGAGCAGAGCAGGGAGATGACAAGATGGAGAGTAAATGAAGAATAAGCATGGAGCACAGATGGCTAGAGACAGCACCAGGCAGGGCACTTCTGGGAAGAGAAAATGGCATATGAATACAACCAGGTCAGTCCACGGGGAGAGATTATAATCCTGTGTTATTGGGTATATGTAAAGAAGAACACTGAATATCTAGCCAAGGGCTTTATGTAGTGGGTAAATAAACACAATAAATAGCTATAGGATCATTCAGGTTCTAGAAGAGGAGTATCATGACATTAAGCATGATCATGTAGAGGGAGAGAGTTGGGTATCGGGCCTTTGCATAACTACTGCCTCTGCTCTATTCTTGCTCTGCGAAGTCCTTCCCTCATCTCCCTACAGTTTCTCATTTGTTCTCTGTCTGCCTGCTGTGGATCTCTAACTTAAGGTATGTTTTATTTGAGATGTTTTTCCTTCAAGGCCAATGATTTAACAATGCAGCAAACCCATCATAGTTTTGAGAGAGTCTGTTATCAAGAGTAGCCAATAGTGCTATAAACAGTGTTATAAAAAAAATCATGCCATGCACTGAGGAAAACCCTATGCTTATTCTCTTTGCTTTTAGGTTACCAAACCCAATAGGATATCTTTCCTGAGATGCATACATGTTGAAATGTCCATAGGTAACAGCATTGCTATTTTGTGTGACTTCCAAGATTCTATGCTACAGTAGACACTTGTATAATGAGAGGAAAGAGTTACACAATGATCTGGAGATGTATATGAGGAATTTCTAGACTCAGACTCTAAATCTTCAAAGCCCCTGAAATTATCCCAACTAGGCAAGGCTATACCACTTTCCCCTAGCTCCCCTCTTCTTCCCAGGCTAAACTATGACAAAAACCCTTGACAGCAGCTTCCATTCTGCCTCAGCCTTCCAAATAACCCCAGTGCATCTCCCTCTGCCATAACTTCACTGTTTTGCCCCACCCCTTTTCAGGAAGAAATTACCTTTTCAATGCCCAACAGCTCTTGGATAATTCTACAAGTCAAACTTTCTTTGGATATACTCTACTTTAAATCACCCCTTTTCTATATCTCTCCTAGGCCAGCTAGTATTCAGAGTGTCACAGAGAAAATGATTCATTTCCAACTGGACTGTAACCCAATGGGGAAGAAGCAGGCACTGAAAAGTTAAATTCCTCACTCAAGGACATAAAACTCCAAAGCACTCAGCTTAGAGTAACTCGTGTATTCTGTCCATGTCTGGAGGGAACACCTCTAAGAAATGGGATCTGTTTTTAATTTTCCTGAATGCATTTGCATTCACCAAGGCCCAGAACAAAGAATTTCAAGTGTGCACCCAGAAGTACTCACCCAGACTCAAGCAAACAGTGAAAGAGATCAGCCCCAAAGCACAGAGCCACATCATGGAAGAATAGTAGCTCTGGGGTCTAGTGAGATGTCTGGTTGTAGAGATAATGCACTGATCCTGCCCCACAGCTATAAACTCATGCCTGAAATCCTGCCCACTCAGCCAATTTGCATAAAAGCACCAGATGAAAATCCCTGACTGAGAGCTCTCTGGGTGCCTAATGGGACTTCTTAGTCACACCCACCTAGAGTTTACACAAACTCCTATTTGAACAGCCATTTGGACAACTCTCAGATAACAGAGGTCCATAAACTAACCAAGGAACTTCTTACATAATGTTTCTCCCCTTTGGATTCAAACCTCAGTGTTCTGTGAGCCTCCCAAAGGCAGAGACTAGCACAGCAGGCAAGTGCCTGCAGACAGGGAAAAGCTTTGATTTGACATCTCCAGTAAACAATGGTAAATTTTAGAACAAATCAAAACCTCCAGACATCTCAGCTCCAAGATTTGAATACATCTCTTGGCGTCCCTGGGCTTGTGCTTCCTTGAGTTCTAGGCCCATGGTTGGTCTTTATACTTTATCCAGGGTCCCCTGACGTCTAAATACTGCCCTTTCAATACTCCTGTCAAGTGTCCTGTCTTCTACTCTACTCTAAGGTCATAGAGATCACTACTTTAAAGAACAGGGGTTTGGAGAGAGTTTTTCCCCATAGTGGATATCCCTCTGTAGTCTAATTATCTGCCTATTCATTATCTGCTCATTATTCAAACATTAACCACAATGCCTGCATTTCCTTCTACAGCAAAGAAATTGGGAAATGAAACCTGCAAGCCTAGCACCCTACTCCCACCCCCAAGTATCTGTGAATGTAGTTTCCTTCAGTGAGAGACTAAACTCCCCACACTCACGTAACCAAGGTAACATATGCAGCATCATTTTCTAATTTAGCTATGTGTTTGGGGTTCTGTCCTACCTAAGGGTCTACAGTATCTTCTTTAAAATCATTTGTAGGCGGGTAATGTGTCACTTTCATAAATATGCCTTAATTTTTTTTTCCTTTTTCATCCTCCTCCCTCTTTGTCCTCGCACACTCTTCTTGCTTGTCCCCTGTTCTCCTCCCAGCTGGCTAACCTCTGAGCTTTTGTGTCATGTGGGTTTCTGACCTAAGCCAGCAAATCATTCCTGAATGATAGAGTCCTCAGAAAGAAGGTGCAGGGTGGTAGTGTTAAGGAGATAGAAAAGATGGGCTTAAGAAGTCTCACACAAACAGTGTGTTATACCAAGCAAATTTACTAAGAAATACAGCATCTTATATACTATTCCTGGGAGAGAAATCAGACAGAGCCAGCAGAAACAATCTTACAATGGGATGAAGTGAGCAGGAAGTTAATCAAGCAATGTTGCAAAAGAGAAATGCAGGGTATCTAAAGAGTTTGAGAGACCAAGCACACAGTGGCCTTGGGACTGGTTACCATAGATACAGAGGGAAGAATTAGGTTCCCAGGATCAGAAGCCACAGCTGCCCCAAGATGCTGGATCCAAGCCATCAATGTCTCTACTAAGCAAATTCTTGGCTTTAGATAAGTAACTGTGCTCCTTCTCCTACAACATCAGGAAAAAGCTCTCATGGCCCTGGGTTCAGGCTATTACTGGAGCTGCCAAAATTGTTCCTGGTTTAGAGAAAGAGCTATGTTCCTTCTCTATACATCAGAGCTTCAGAGAAAGCCTTGCATCAGTCAAGCCTTCAAGATATTGTATGATCTCACCTCTCCAAGGTTACTTTCCTCATTTATAAGAGTCCCATCTCTAGTTACTGTCCTCTCCCTCCCTCTCCTCTCCCTTCCTCACCCCCAACTCTCTCACACACACAATTCAAGATTCCACACAGGAAAATTGCATATATACTATAGAGTCTAAGACCCAGCAGCCCTCTTGGAAGAGAGAAATCCATTTTCTGTTAGGGTAATAGTCTCTGCTGAATGTTAGGTGAAGACAGATTAATTTGTTTCTAAATGTCTTTATTTCCTTGGCTGTAATAGAACTAAGCTGTTTAAAAACAAGGAAGCAACTAAGGCGAGTTGGGAGCACAGAACCAGGCTAACCTGGGTAAGGACACAACTGGCTATCCAACACCAAATGGTCAGCCCTGAAAGCATACACACAGCAACTTGGTTTTAGGTAGTAACTGTGTTCCTTCTGAGCAGGCTATATTTGTGCATTTATGTATATACATATATGTATGTAACAACAATTAAAGAAAAAAAAAAAAAAAAACAGTCCATGAATTTGAAAGACACAAAGGAGGGTTATATGGAAAAGTTTAGAAGAGTGGTTCTCAACTTTCTTTTTTTTTTTTTTTTTTTGAAGTGAACAAATACATTTTTTATTAGAGAAATTCTTCATTTACATTTCAAGTGTTATCCCAAAAGTCCCTGATACCCACCCCCCTGCCCTGCTCCCCTACCCTCCCCCTCCCACTATTTGGCCCTGGCATTCCCCTGTACTGGGGCATATAAACATTGCTAGACTAGGGGCCTTTCCTCCCAAATAATGGCCAACTAGGCCATCTTCTAATACATATGCAGCTAGAGACATGAGCTCTGGGGGTTCTGATTAGTTCATATTGTTGTTCCATCTATAGGGTCGCAGACCCCTACAGCTCTTGGGTACTCTCTAGCTCCTACATTGGGGACCCTGTGTTCTGCCCTATAGATGGTTGTGAACATCCACTTCTGTATTTGTCAGGGACTGTCAAAGCCTGCCAGGAGACAGCTATATCAGGGTCCCTTCAGCAATATCCTGATGGTGTGTGCAGTAGTGTCTGCATTTGGTGGCTGATTATGTGATGGACCGCCCGGGTGGGGCATTCTCTGGATGGTTCTCAACTTTCTTGATGCTGTGACCATTTAATACAGTTCCTCCTGTTGGGGTGACCCCCCCACCCCAGTCATAAAATTATTTTTGTTGCTACTTCATAACTGGAATTGGGCTACTGTTATAAGTCACAATATAAATATCAAATATGCAAGATATTTGATATTTGACCCCTGTGAAAGGATCATTCAACCCCCCCAAAGGATCATGACCCACAGTTTGAGAACTGATGGCTTAGAGAGAGGAAAAGAGAGGGGTAAGGTATTGCATTACAATAAAAAAAAAACTACAAAAGAAAAACAAACATCAAACAAACAAAAATAAGGTTTTCTGTAATAGAAATAGCTAAAGTCCTGTTTTACAATGAGAAATTATGTTTCATGTTCTTGATAGGAAATCAGATGTGACCACGAAATACCATGCTCTAATTTATTTTCCAGGACTTGTATCATTGATGGTGGGAGGTGATGTAGTTCATTTGGACAGTGACTATGCAAACATAAAGCCCATGGAGTGTGAGTTTTAGAGCATAAGGGACATAATAGAAAAGTGGCCTGGACTTTGCCCTATACAACATCCTAAGAAAACAATGAGAACATGAATAACATTCGAAACGGACAGAATCACCTCAGGACTGCAGTAATCATGCTAATTCAGAGAATCTCAACCAACCCTGATTAAAAATTCAACGAGAAATTGAGATTATGGAATAAACTATAGATGTTGAAATAAATAGATCAAGCAAAAGAAAGGAATATATTAGGAATGGAAGAAAACTCAAGGAAATATACTTTGAGAGAAATAAAGAAAAAATAAAAAGGAATGCAAACTTGAGGATACCTGGGACATGATGGAGACACAAGATCTGTGAATTTATAGAGTAGGAACCAAGATTCCAAAGGAGCATATAGAAAAGCCATTTAATGAAAATAATTAGAATTGTGTTAAATTTCTCAAATCTAGAACAAGATATGACCACAAAAGTACTTGAGGCATTTAGAACTCCTAATATCTGTGGTAAGAACTCCTCCACATCCCAACATAGGTCAACCATTGAGGACTACAGAAAATAGAACAAACATTGAAAGCCTACAACAACAACAAAAAGTGTCCACTTACTTAACAAGCCAAACTCATCAGAATTACACCATCCCTCTTAACAAACACCCTGGAATTAAAACAACCAACCAAGCAAGCAAACAAACAAATAAACAATAAATAAATAAATAAATAAATAAATAAATAAGCAAGCAAGCTTCAAATGGTATAATCTCAGCCTTAAAGCAAATAATTTTTTGCATTTTTATTAGATATTTTCTTTATTTACATTTCAAATGCTATCCCGAAATTTCCCTATACCCTCCCCCCACCCTGCTCCCCTACTCGCCCACTCCTACTTCTTGGCCCTGGCATTCCCCTGTACTGGGGCCACATTTGCCAAGTTATCTTTCAAAATTGATGGAGGCCCAAAGACATTCCAGGACAAATACAAAGTTAAATCATGACAACTGAAAACATTAAAGATATTTTGAGCAGTTCTAACACAGAGGAAGGATAAGACAGTTGCAAACAACACAGGAACCCAGGGGGGAAAATGGACTTTGTGAGAGGAAAAGATAATAAACAACTGAGAACCAGGAAAGACTCAAGTATGTTCAACTTAGTAAGGCAAAGATCTCCTAAAGTGACTAAGATAGAAGGTAAAAAACAATATTCAAACCCAACAGGAAGACAGCCAACTATGTGATAAGCATACACAGGCATTGGAAGAGGACAGTAGGAAAATGATTTACCAAGCAAGGAAAAATGGAGATTTACCATTGCTGTGCCAGACAAAGTAGACCCCCAAGCCAAAATTAATAAGAAGAGATAAGATGATTACAGCATACTATTAAAGGCACAATATACAAAGATGATATAACAATAGTAAATATTTACTTGCCTAAAATGCTGTTAGAACAAATTTTATAAATCAAACATTACTGGACATAAAGGATATACAAGTCTACATACAAATACAGTGTTTCATTTCAATACTCTATCCTTATCAACAGACAGATCATATATATAACAGTAAAACAACAACATAATAAAGATGATGATGATGCTGAGCGGTGGTGACATATACCTTTAATCCCAGCACTTGGGAGGCAGAGGCAGGCAGATTTCTGAGTTCGAGGCCAGCCTGGTCTACAGAGTGAGTTCCAGGACAGCCGGGGCTATACAGAGAAAACCTGTCTCAAAAAACCAAAAACATATAAATAAATAAATAAATAAATAAATAAATATAATGATGACAACAACGATGACGACAACAATGATAAATCATTCACCAAGTGCCTTCACAGTTAAACCACCACAGATAAAACGATTTATCAGACAGTTACCATGTCCCATTCAACAACTACAGAATACATATTCTCTGTAGCCCATGGGGCTTATTTCCAAAATAGATTATATTCTGGGTTATAATGCCATTCTTAACAAACACAAAATAATTGAAGCAAATTCTTGTATATAATCAACTCATAATCGGGTAAAATTAAAGAACAATGGAAAAAGAATCTAGAAAAATGAACAGATGTAAGGGTGACTGTGGTCTCATAGAATGAGTTTATGCCTTCTCTTTCTATTTTGTGGAACAGTTGGAAGAGTAAGAGTATTAGCTGTTCTTTGAAAGTCTGGTAAAATTCTGCTCTACAACCATCTGGCCCTGGAATTCTTTTGGTTGGGAGATTTTAATGACTGCTTCTATTTCCTTAGGGACTGTAGCATTATTTAAGTTGTTTACCTAATCTTGATTTAACTTTGGTAAGTGGTATCTATCAAGAAAATCATCTATTGGGTTTAGATTTCCCAATTTGGTGGAATACTGTCTTTTGAAGTAAGACACATTGATTCCTCCTGTAGCCAGGTGGAACTTCTGCTGGGAGGAGGGGGACACCAACCCACCCATAAAACCTTCAACCTAAAATTTTTCCCGCCTTCAAGATGTGCAGGTGTAAAGATGAAGCAGAAATTGAGGGAATGGTCAACCAATGTCTGACCCAACTTGAGACCCATCCCATGGGAGACAGCCAACTTCTGCCACTATTAATGACACTCTGTTATGCTTGTATATGGGGGCTTAACATAACTGTCTTCTGAGCGCCTTCATCCAGCAGCTAATGGAAATAGATGCAGAGACCCAGAGCCAAACATTAGGCGAAGTTTGGGCAGTCTTGTGGAAGAGTTGGAGGAAGGATTGAGGAAAACAGAGGGGTCAAGCTCATCACAAGAAGATCTGCAGAGTCAACTAAGCTGTCCCGACGGGGGCTCACAGAGATTGAACCAAAAAACAAAGAACTTGCAGGGGTTGGACCTACACCCGCTACACATCAGTAGCAGATA